>OY482675.1:13667072-14267072 GCA_960531455.1 Urophora cardui | reverse complement strand
AGAATGAAGAATAAAAAATTATTTTTTATTCAAGGGTAACAGAATGAAGAATAAAAATTTATTTTTTATTCAAGGGTATCAGAATGAAGAATAAAAATTTATTTTTTATTCAAGGGTATCAGAATGAAGAATAAAAAAGTATTCTTTATTCAAGGGCACCAGAATGAAGAATAAAAATTTATTCTTTATTCAAGGGCATCAGGATGAAGAATAAAAATTTATTCTTTATTCAAGGGTACCAGAATGAAGAATAAAAATTTATTCTTTATTCAAAAATTTCTGAATGAAGAATAAAAATTTATTCTCATTTTTTCGTTATTGAATTATTAAAATTTTGAATAATGCCCATCCCTGCTTTACATATATGTACATTAAGGTGGAGTGAAACTTTTTTTCGGAAATTCAATTTGTTCCAAAGCCAGAACGGAACCTTTCTAGCCCAGGAATAAGCCTGTAAAATTTTATTGACTTACTCGCATGTTTAGAGGTGCCCCCGGCCCCACAAAGTTGAAAAAATAGCACGATCTGGTACAAATGTGAAATTTCAAAAATTATAAAATCAAAAAACCAAGTATTGAGGATTGATAAACATGGGTAAGTTGAGTATTAAAGTGAATTTTGTTTTTTTGGAAACAACAAAAGTTATTAAAGGTCAAAGTTTATATTATGCATTTTTTAAATTGCAATTACTTAAAAACTGCTGAACCGATTTCGAATATTTTTATACCATTCGATAGGTATTTTGATTCCCTTTAATATAATATAATAATGATACACAGTAAAAAATGATAGTTTAATATCATTTGGTACTTGATTTAATCATTCTTGGAATTAAATTTGAATTTTAATGCTAAAAAGTCTTATTTTTAAACTATGAGAAGTTTTACAATTTTATTTATTCCAAAATAGTTTCAAAATAAAGCCTTGAGAAGTATTAAAATTCTCTCTAAAAAAATTTAATTATTTATGGCTTAAAAACAAATCCTGAAAAGTATAAAAAACTTTATCTTTCTCAATGTATATTAGCATCAAAGCTTTTTTGGTTTGAAATCAAAACCAAAAAAATATTAAAACAAATTTTCATAAAAAAAGTCAAAATAAATACATATGTATGTATGTATGTACATAAACAAAATGTTTCTAAAAGTTCCCTACGTGAGGATGCCAAAGATATCGATACTGGCAAATATAAAATGCTTGTCGCAGAGGAGATAGTGGAATATTTACGTCCCATACGCAATAAAATCCAACAACAGCTGCTGCGACGTAATGAGTTAGTTTATTTGCTTGAAAAGGGCGCAGAGAAGGCGCGTGAAACGGTTGCGTCAACGATGGCGGAAGTTAGGCAAAAAATTGGTTTGGGTGCACATACGCATATGCCATTGATGCAGCAGGCGTGTAAGGCGGAGGAGCAGGACCAAGGTGCTATGAAAGCTTTGGCGTCAGTGACAGCTAAAAAGCCAAAGACTGAGTTGAAAAAGATGGTGGGTGATATTGAAGTGCCAGTGGTGCCCAAACAGATGCTGAGCGTCGAAAAAAAAAACATATACAAGTGTAAATTCAAACAAATGTAGATATGGAACAACCATTGAAATTGGATGTTAAGCCTGTGGTGGCAGCAATAACGGTGGCCAATAATAAGACCGAAACAACAAAAACGATAATGAAACGGCATTCAGTTCAGAGACGCCAGATAAGACGGATGCTTCGACGACGACACCGAAGATGACACCAACAATGCATGGGCCCGACAAAGAGACAAAAATAGATGATAAACAACAAAAATAGTTTTAGATTTAGATACTTAAAGTCTTTTTGTATAAGCCAAATAATTTGTAGTGTTTATTAAAATTTTTAGTATTTAATATATATATAAGCTATTATAAATCCAAAAAAGTATAAAATTTATTCCAATTTGCCGATAGATCTTATACCATTTCAGCTATTTTTATTACGAAAAATATTATAAAAATAATCAAAATTTGGTTTTGATTTAATTCCATAAAAGTATAGAATTTATTTCAATTTTTGTATTGATCTTATACCATTTCTACTACTTTTAATACCAGAAATATTCTAAAAATAATCAAAATTTGGTTTTGATTTAATTCCAAAAAAATATTAATTTGACACCAAGAATAATTTCTGTCTCTCAGATTCTCTTCTTTTTTTTTTAAACCAGAATGGTTTTAATTTTATACTTTTTGGCATTGTTATATATAAATACCAAAATGGTATTAAAATTAAACTAAAATTTTTACTGTGTATACATTTTATGTGGGTTCCATAACACCCCTCTGCGGGGATCAACCCCCCTTTTACTCCCCTTACTTTTCATATATAAAATGTATATCAAATTAAAGGGAGTCAAAGTACCTATCGAATGGTATAATATCGGTTCAGTATTTTTTAAGTAATTGCAATTTCAAAAATGCATAATATAAACTTTGACCTTTAGTAACTTTTGTTGTTGTTGTTTCCAAAAAAAAAAATTCACTTTAATACTCAGCTTCGCCATCTTTATCAATCCTCATACTTAGTTTTTTGATTTTATAATTTTCAAAATTTCATACTTGTACCAGATCGTGCTTATTGCTTTCAACTTTGCGGGGCTGGGGGCAGTTCAAAACGTCATCCTATCGCGATAAAATTTTGTGGGGTTCATTAACTCGTATAGAGGCAACTTTTCATTGCTGGTACGTTCAAAAAAAGAACAAACAAAAAATCTCCATATGGTTTCACTCCACCTTAATTAGTTTCAACATATTTTATTTATAATGTAGTCTTGTAAAATTGAAGTTTCTCGACATAAAATATGCCAGTTATCTTGCGGTATAAATGAATGGTATTTTCGAGTGTTTTGAATAACTTTTGCTGCCTTGAACCTAGGTTTTAGAAAGCTTTCTTCATTGTTGTAATCGGCATCAGTGATGTATCCAAAGGAAATGTTGTTAAAAAAAACCTACCGTCCATTCGTAGAGCTCCTTCGTGTTTGTTATGTGATTGTTAATTGTTCTTTGTGAACTGACTCTGGAAGCGTGTCGCTTGACTGTGCCACCGAGTCCATCACACGGACCTTTTCTGTGCGATGTACCAAAAAAATGCCACTCCACATCCAAGTTAAAATCGCGTTTGAAATTAACGAGATTTATAAGGTTTGATTTGTTTTATACTGTGAACCAGCGCCGTCAGAAAAAAAGAAAAACTTCTAAACATCATCTGGTCCAAATTTTGTTTTCAAAAAAGTTATCAAATCGAGCCATAACCGCCGAATTGACGTAACCAGCATATACAATTTTTTAGAGGAGAACGTTTTCTTCTGCAAATATCTACGTAAGTGAGCAACGCATTCCAGTGAAATTTTGTATGATGATTTAATCCACTTTTGGTACATAATGCAGCAAAACTTCGTTGCAATGTGTAGCTTATTTGCGTAGATATTTACAAAAGAAAACGTTCTCTTCTGAAATTTTGTATATGCTGGTTACGTCAATCCGGCGGTTATGGCTCGATATGTTTGTTGAACAGATATACAGCTACAGCATCGTGCTTATTGCAGTCCGTAATAATGACGTAGTTTTCATGATTTATGTGTTTCTCATTATCCAAATAATATACTACGTAAGGATGTAATGTTGCTTGGTCATTCGTCCAGTGATAGCACTGCACAGCATCCTGAATTTTAAACATAGTTTTCCGAAAAATCCAGAGGGATAAGGTATTCACCATGTTTTAAATTTTGTTTTACAAAGTTGTAAAAAGCTGTCTGTGTTTTAGCAATATTTATTTATTCAAGCCAATCAGCATACAAATCTTATAGGCTATGTAAACTTATATATATATATAGTAAGCAATAATACAATATTTCAATACTAATTACTTATAAAAAGTATTTAAAGAACCAACATGGAAGAACTCAGAGCTACGAAGAGCTCTAGCTGGAACGTTTATTAAAATCCTTTCAAGGAGTACGGGGCAATCAACAACACCCCTAAACAAATCAAAAATGATATATTGTGGAACGATCTTCCGTCATCTCTTTTCAAGTTTGGCCTTAAAGGCCTTATTTCAAAAGGCCTTATTACACCCCGCCATCTGTTTTACCCGGCATTATTCGGCAGCATTCGTCAGATTGATAAAAGTCTTTGATCTGCTGGACAACAGCATTCAGTAATTTCTGTCCGTTTTTGGACAGAACTGCATTATCCTGATATTTGACGTAGTTTTTTTTTAAACACGGGCCATGTGAAAGGATATATACCCAGCAAACACAGTCTCTAACGTTAGAAATTTTGTCCAGATTACCTTAGATAACTAGTGTAATTCTCTATATATTCTCAAATCGATAACTAGGGTTGAAAACTACACTAGAATTCGATTAGCGAGTGATTAGAGAAGGAGCCAAATCTCACGCCTTTTATCAATTCTCAATATATTTCTGTGATATATTGAATATACATACATATATTGAAATTAGATACTAAAAAATGGTAAAGTTAATATCGACGTTTCCAAACAATACTGTACTAAGTCGACTTAGTACATTTTCTCGTTTTTGACGTTTTCAAGTAGAGCGTGCCTTTATTTAGATGCTGTCTAATTTTGGTATCAATCGGACAATCCAATCAAAAGTTATAAGCAAAAGTGTACATATATTACAACTCGTGATTTTTTCAGAATAAAAACTTTGAGAGCTTGCCATGAAAAACCACGTAGCAAATTTTTATTTCTTCTTACGGTTTTATATAAAGCGTACCCTGACTTGGATATTGTCGGGTTTTGGTGTTGATCGTTCCATCCAAACAGAAGTTACAAGTGAAAATATACTTAGCATACAATCGAAGTTTCATATCGAATTTAAACTTTGAGAGCTTCTCCTGCAAAACACAGTTTTCAGACTTAGTACAGTTTTGTTTGGAAGCGTCGATATTACCGTAGTACAATGTTTTTCATTAAAAAGTACAAGAAGTAATTTTAATTTAAATAATAGGACTGAGTTTTGTTTAAATTTCAGTTCTTATAAATGTGGTAAACATATACATGTCAATATATATAATCATATGCAATTTAGGCACATATTGCGTTAATAAAATCTAAACAATGAAAAAATCATGTAAAAGGAGAAAAAGCTTTGTTTTTCATTTCAATTGGAAGTATTTGCAAATTCTGATTAGAATCTCATTAGAGAACTACATTAGAATTCGATTCGAGAATTATAATTTTCTCGATTTGAGAATTAGGTACCCTTTTGTTTGAGAACGCTATGATTCTCGATAGATTTTCGAGTCGTCCTCTAACGTTAGAGGTTTGAGAATGAGGCTAGTTCTCGAGTCATTCTCAAATCGATAACTAACCTCAGTGTTTGTTGGGATAGAATTTTCTTTGAATTTGACGAATGCTCCAATGGGTGGGAACTGTACTCAAAATTTCAATTTTCTTATGTTTATCGTCCTGTTTGGTTAGTGCTAATTTTACCTCATCTATTATGTCCTTGTCTTCGAAACATTCTAATTTTTTTAAATCTCTTTCGGAGCCTGAGTATGGTGCTACAAGTATAACAATCAATATACATATGTACATAAATATTTTAATACCATGACCATAAACTTTCTTCAAGATCTTATGTACCTTGAAAAGGAGGATCGCGAGTCTCGTCGTCGTATTCACTCTCGCCCATTAATACGCGTTCTTTGATTTCACATGGCGCCACTTCTAAAATAGTTTTGGTTTTTAATTCTTTTCTGCATATGTCACAAATGTTATTTCCAACAAGTTCCTTGAAATTATCGCCCCATTTATACTGACTTGTCTTAGGGCCGGTTTCACCATCTCCGGTTAATTTAATCGCTGGTTAGTTTGACGTAAATTGTATGGCGAGCTGTCAAATAAATTGCTTAACCGGGCAAAAATCTCTGGTTAAGTGCTTAACCGGAGATGGTGAAACCGGCCCTTAAAGTGTTAAATTTGCGGTTGTGCGTGTCTTTTTTAAATGGGTTACAACATTTATTTCTACCGGGTATTTTTACTATTTAACACTCGATATACTGTTATTGTTTATTTTATACGAAAATGCACTATTTATATCCAGTCACATATGTATATATAGCAAATAATTCAGCACATATCACACCAAAAAATATTGCTGATGACATGTAAGACGCAAGTAACGCAAGTAAATATGGAAAAATGTAAAAAAAAAATTGATAAAAAAAAAAGAAATTCATACGCACAGTATCTTACTTTGATTATGCCGATTCCCAAAAATTAAAAACGGAATTATATTCGTGATAACCACGCCCCTCTGTGACATTTTATTTTTATTTTCCGGAGACGGAGAACACTATTATTTCTAACCTCAAAAATTTGATTTTTAATTTACTAAATAAAATATACTTGAGAGTATTGAATATTGTACGAAATTGTAATAGCCCATAAAATTTACGTCATAATGCTTTTTAAATCAACAAAATCGGACCAACGGTTGCTGAGATAAAATCTAAAAAAAAGGATACGCTAAACTTTAGTTTACAAAAAAAAAGCTTAAAACAAAGTTAAAAAAAAACTGTGTATAGAGAAAAATCGCAGCTAATTTTTTTTTCTGTGCGATTTCACGTATTCTGACCCAATTACGAAATGGAAGAAAAATTACTAGAATATCGAAAGAGTTTTTAGTGCTTAGCACGAAATTTGTTTAATTCAATTTTTAATTGTTGGGGGTAAGTGGAAAAGAAATTCAACAACTATTTACAGCGAAGGTTGAGTGTATAGCTATTTGACGAAAAACCATTTTTCGATCATCAGCACTCTTTTCGGAAGTGGATGCTCCTCACGGGGATTGAACGTGAGATACATACCATCTTCAGCCGCAATGACCGAACGCTTTTAAACACTCGACCATTGAGACTCCGTGCAAGCTGTTGAATTTTTCCCACTTTAGCCTTTTTCATTTTCAACATTAACGTTTGTGTGTATATGCTTTGCATATATTCAAGTCAAGCGTGCTGATTTTTTGTTGTAGGCAGTTCGCAATGAACATTTGTTGTTGGTATTTTAGTTTTTTTTTTTTGTTTTTAGAATATCGTTTTAAAAAGTCAAATGGACCTCGTTTTCAGGATCGGCGCATGAAAGGCCATAAGAAACGACGTTTAAAATTCATCCATACCCAGATACTCCATTTTATTTCAAAAAAATGTATAAAATATTTTAAAAATAGTTCTTGTAAATCCCCCATTCTATTGAAACATTGATTTTATAGATAATTTAACAAGAATTATGATGGTATAATTTTAAATCCTTAATTTACTGCTATTCACGAGGTAAATCGGGCCCAAAAAATATACCTGCTTCCAATTAATGAAACTTTACGGCAATGAAAATAATCTATACATACATATAATAAAATTGTAACAGGTCGATGTCTGTACATTGAAGGTATTCAAGAAAAACTGATAGGAGCGGTCGTTATTGGACCAGCAGAACCCAAATCTACAATTTTTAGAATTTTTGACTGTCTGTCTGTCTGTCTGTATGAGTGTCCGCGCATTACGCAAAAACTACTGAATAGAATTGTATGAAACTTTCACCATTCTATCACTTAACGTCTAACTTAAAATTTAGGGCATTAGAATATCTCATCCAGTTCCCGAGTTATTGACCAAAATTTGGGAAAAATGTGACCAAAAATGTGGTTTTTTTTTACCATAACGACCGCGTCACACAAAAACGACTACATGGAAATGAATGAAACTTTATATTCATTTTCTAGACGTCTCTCCTAAAATTTAAGATATCTTTCACCGCGATATCTTACCCGGTTCCTCATTTATTAACCTAAATGTGGACCCAGGGTGACTGTTAAAAGGGATAGGGGTAGAGATAGGGATAAGGATAGGGATGGGGATAGGGAAAGGGATAGGGAAAGGGATAGGGATAGGGATAGGGATAGGGATAGGAATAGGGATAGGGATAGGGATAGGGATAGGGATAGGGATAGGGATAGGGATAGGGATAGGGATAGGGATAGGGATAGGGATAGGGATAGGGATAGGGATAGGGATAGGGATAGGTATAGGTATAGGTATAGGGATAGGGATAGGGATAGGAATAGGGATCGGGTTAGGGATAGGGATATTGATAGGGATAGGGATAGGGATATAATGGTGAGCAACACGGTAATCTAGGACTTTTTCTTTAGGCTTTATAAGAATAAATTTTAGGCAGAACAACGTCTGGCGGGTCAGCTAGTCTTATATAGAACAAATAATATCCTGTTTCTTCAGCTTTCAAGCTCTACGATGTCTACAAGCCGAGATATTGGGGTTTGAATATGTACGTGATTTATTTAATTCATGAAAAAATCAAAACTTTGGCAGATCATATCTCCGAAAAAAAAAATTTCAAAATTAAATCCCCGGATACGTGTAAGCTTATTTTAGGTGGAGAACCCATAAGCGGAGTTTCAAGCAAATTGTGAAAGAATGACTCATAAGTGGGTCAAAATTACCCAAACGACTTTCAAAGTTGCATATCTTTTTATATGATTTATATAACCTGGGGGTCAATTCCCGTTCTGGGAAAACGTGAAATGAAAAGCTTTTTCACGTTTTCATTACATTTGTGATTCTTGTTCTATGAAAAATGAAACTGTCTCAGCGTTTTCATATGATAAAAACAAATTGAAACGAAACGAGATTTTTTCACAATATCACTTTGCACGTGATTCCTCTATCGTGTGAAAATGAAAACATTTGTCAGAATATTATATGAAAAATTATTTATCACAGATAATTTTGCTGTGAAAATGGAGATGAAAATGAAGAATGCGGCAAAAGAGCCCGCCGTATACTGTTTTCTATTTTTTGTTGTTTTTTCGTTTTTTATCCGTTGTTTATGTTTATGCTTTTGTTTATTTGTTTTGTTTTTAAGCAATATTTCTTTCACGTTAATTTTTTTTTTGTTTTTGTATGTTTTTCTGTTATTTTATTTTGTTATTTTTGAATTGGGAGGGAAGTCCGGCCACAAAACTCGTCAGAGTTATAAATGCGCCAGTGTGTTATACATACTATATGTACATATGTATATTATTTTAAATATTAGTATTAATAGTTTATATAAATAACACAAGAGCATTGTTGTTAAAACGACAGAAATAAGGACTTTATAGCAAAGAAGAATAGAATATATCGCACGTTTTATGCAATAGGGATTTAAATCAAAAAAAATTTTGTCTGGGAAAACGCAAATAAAGTTTTATAATTTCAAATAGTTTCCTTCTACGGCTAACTACAAAATCACTTCTATTTACGCCATTTTTATCTTTTTTAGTATTTTATAAGACTAGACTCAAAGGCACTAACCAGTTATTGAAAAATAATGCAAAATCCCAGAAATCGAAAATTTCGAGTTAAATCCCTATTGCATAAAACGGGCGATATGTACATATCTAAATTACATAAATGATTTATAATTAGAAATTGATTTTTCCATTTCATGAACTTTATTATCAGCATTGCTAGTTGCAAACGACTTGAATGGTCGTATGTGAGGTAATTTTACTTCAGGTTCTTCAGAGTCCTCTAAATAAACCTCATCGAATGGTACTCTTTCTGTTATAAAGTGAAACTGTAAGCCCACAACATATTATCGTTCAAAATTTAGTTGGTTTTTAATCTGAAAGAAAAAATGTGCCGATACTTTTTCCACATAAAAATAGGACTTAATTCCACGAATTAATGTGCTTAAACCATTTCATGGATTAATGTAATTTTTTCTTTTACGTATACTTAGTAAAATTTTTATTTCTTCTTAAGCGTTTTTTGAGGTGGCAACTAACTTTGTGAACTGTGCCAATACTGTTTTCCGTAAGTGTATATTATTTTTGTCATTTGTTAAATTTTGACATTTGCCCAATAGCACAGTTGTAAAAGTTTCATAATAACAGTGATAATGGAACACGTTTTTCACAACATAAACGAGAATCACAAAACTAGCGTTTGTGAAAACATAGATGTAAAGTGTTTGTGAAAATGAAAATGAAAAAAAATTGTACACTTCACGTTTGCACAGAACGAGAACTGACCCCCTGGTGAAACTTTTTGACTTTTATTATTTAGTAAAACTACACAATTAGTGGGAAAAACAAAAAGGGGCACACCTAGAAATTGGGAGAGAAGCTCGGCCATAAAACCCGTCAGAGTTATAATAGCGCCATTGTATTATTATAAAACTACATAACGTGAAATGTGTTAGTGTTTTCCCTTGCACTTGCACACCATAGACCAATAGAGCCCATATGCTAATTGCATTTTCATAAAAATACACTTCAAAATGTTTTTGTTTAAATTTATCATTCACTGGATGGACTGGACAAAAATAGTTACGTATGTTGTATAGAAAAAAAGTAAATATCTATGAAATTAGGAGAATGTCAATGGAACACGCGGTTGCTTTATGTGTTTTTTTTTATTAGTACGAGAAGCATCGAAACCTACTCTCGCCCGAAGCCGATCCTATGGAATCACCGCCCAAGTAGTACAACGTACACTTGGGCTAATATTGATGTCGGTGCCTTATTGTTGTTTTTATAGTCACTAAGTCATTCCACGAAGGAGTGGAGAAAGTGTAGGGAAAGTGTCAGTCCTTTTCCGGATGTACTCGAAACGCTCAGCGACTGGTTCCTTCTGAGGCTAGCCCGACTGTCATTCGAAAAATTTTTGGGCGATTATCAACTTTGTAAGTTAGTGTACATTAGTCACCCTTTTCAACACATCACAGCTAATTAGCGGGGGAAAATACGATATGTTATTTATGGTTACGAATTTTACTCGCACTACCCAACCGTGATGCACATATTTTCAAACTTTTCTTGCGCTCACTATCATTACCTATGTTTGCTCCTGCTACAGGGCCATAGTCGCCCGAGCTTTTCTATGTGATTTGCGAGTCACTGGGCCTAATGCATAAAAGTCGAGTTGTAGCTCATACTCAGTTTTTTCGTAAAATGTGGATTTTACATGCATAAAAATTATTAA
Organism: Urophora cardui; assembly: GCA_960531455.1. Lineage (NCBI taxonomy): Eukaryota > Metazoa > Arthropoda > Insecta > Diptera > Tephritidae > Urophora > Urophora cardui. The sequence goes on along the minus strand of OY482675.1, from coordinate 14,256,042 downwards.
AATTGCTTGATTTTACCAAACAAATTAGGTCTTATCTCATAAAAAATTCAAAAATAATTAAAATTCATTCAATAAAGTTAAATTATGTGGTTATTTCTCGATATTATGTTTGAGTTGAGTCTCTTGAGCAAGAGCTCAGTTTTTATGCACAAGGGCTACTTTTTCCTACATGTACCTTAGATAGGGTTGAAAAAAAGTTGTAAAAGTCCGCCTCTAAATTTAAAGATTATGTTGAGAGGGTTAAGGGACACAAAAAAAATTTTTTTTTGATCTCGCGAAATACCGCCCAAATTGTTTTTTTCTTGTAACTTTGTTATTTGACTTCAGAGTTCAAAAGGACATTAGAAGAAAATATAGAGCTTCGAAATACGAAAATAATGACGTACCAATGTTAAAAATCGGATGTTAAATAACAAAGCTTCAAATTTAGGGGTGGACTTTCACAACTTTACATATACTGAATTGCTTAAAAGAAATTAGGTAAATAATAGATTCGTAGTGACGTAACTTCTTTGATTACACTGCTCTACAGCCAAAAAATACTCTGAACGCGACCATCCTATTTATATGTAAAATCGGTCGCTGATTCCGAAAATCGGGCTCATTTTTAATTCTATGGGAAGGTTTTTGAGATATCGGCAATTTACCGTTATTTGGCCAATGGCTCCACTTAATCCTGTATACCTCTTTAACGCAGTGAGCTATCTTCCTTGGAGTGACACTCAACGAAAGAAAATTAAATTTCCTTTTCATCCCTGCTACAACATTTTTCTGTAACTCTTATAGTTTCTGAAATATTGACGATTCAATTTGAATTTTTTTTCGATTTTTTACGATTTTTTGAAGAAAAAATTGACTTTGTCAGGCAATATCTTTTAAACCAATGTCTTCACCTTCGGTTTTACTCCTTTACGTGAAGCTCCATTCTATTGGGAAAAAGATAAGCTATCAACGAAGAAAATCCATGGTAAAATAGAAAAGTTATAGGCGATCAAGTAAATACATCCAAGTCGCGCAATGCCTCTGCACGGGTATATTCTATGCATGTTATACCCGTAAATGGGCTTTTATCTACTGCGCTGCCAATGTGCTGCTACTGCAGATGTGTAGATAGGTAAAGATATTGCCTGACAAATTCAATTTTTTCTTCAAAAAATCGTAAAAAATCGAAAAAATTCAAATTGAATCGTCAATATTTCAGAAACTATAAGAGTTACAGAAAAATGTTATAGCAGCGATGAAAAGGAAATTTAATTTTCTTTCGTTGAGTGTCACTCCAAGGAAGATAGCTCACTGCGTTAAAAAGGTATACAGGATTAAGTGGAGCCAGTGGCCAAATAACGGTAAATTGCCGATATCTCAAAAACCTTCCCATAGAATTAAAAATGAGCCCGATTTTCGGAATCAGCGACCGATTTTACATATAGATAGGATGGTCAAAGTACAGACAAAAAATTTAATTTTGTGATCCAGTGTTATTAATTTAGTAAAACCGTTTAAAGGCAACATTGTCATGAATTTTGAAGCACTTCATTTGGCAAAACAAAGAGGATAATTCATGAACATACAAATAAGTTTGCTGACCCAACTATGTGAAAACGACTTCAGAGCTCAAAAGGACATTAGAAGGAAGTGTAGAGCTTCAAAATACGAAAATAATTACGTATCAATTTTAAAAATCGGATGAAAAGTAACAAAGTTACAATAAAACAAGTAAGAGCGCGGTTGTCTTCGGCCGTACCTAAGGCTTCATACCTTTCATGAATGGGGAAATGAAAATTTACCTACCCAACAAGCATTCCTGTAAAAGTTTTTGAAAAAAACTTAAAGTAAGCTTGCTACAATAAGTGTTTTGTAAGCATTTACATTCTTAAGCTTACTTTATATGTTTTCAAATAAATCTTTTGTAAACATTGAGAGCGCATGTTTATAAAACCTTTAATTTTAAAAGTGAAATGCAAGTGTTTGAAAAATAGCTTGAAGTAAGTTTACTAAAAGAAGAGTTAAATAAGTTTTTACAATATTAAGCTTATTTTAAGCTTTTTTAAATAAACCTATTGTATGTGTTGAATAGTTGACGTAAGAAAAATTTTCCTTTTAATAAAAATTAAATAAAATACGTGTGGATGCTCAATAGTTAATAGCGGCGAGTCCAATATACTGCGCGAAAACTCATTAGGTGAGTATTCAGTTTAATTGCTAATGAATTTGTACCTTCTATTAATCTCTTTTTTTATAGCATCCCAATCTCTCATTGACTGTGCCATAGCAAAAGTTGACGAAAAAACAAAGCCGTCCTTTTACGGATACTAGAAGAAGTAACAGCGCTAAGGAGAGAAGTAGGTGAGCTTAGGAAAGCCATGCCAGGAGGTTATCCAATTGTTTTGAACAAGGAACCATTTAGCAGCCTAGAAAATTTACTTTCATATGAAAAAGAAATTCAGCAGGACGAAGAAAAGTTTCGTCAGCTGGTAGGTTTTATAAGTAAAAGATATATATGTATATATACTCGGCTGTATCAATTTTCTAAGCCATAGCATTGCTAGCAAATTCGGATTCTGCATTAAATTCTATGAAAAAAAGTCGTCTGGAGCATGCTCGTAATTGATTTTAGATTCATGTCTAGATGACTTTCTTTATTAGAATTTGATGCAAAATCCGAATTTGTTAAGAACACTGTGGCTTATAATCAGCCCATACAAATTGATCCACCCTAATATGTACTAACAGCATGCGTTTAAGAAAATTAGGTTTGTAACTTTGGTTTGCATATTTTAATATGTTTCAGAAAATGGATTTCAAAGCTGCATCCTCTTCTGGCTCAAAAATTTTCATGGAGAGGGACCGAAACTAAAATTTGCGCTCGCAGTCTAACTATTGGATTAGCTACACGCCGCACAATGGGAACGTTTCATACAAAAAACGGCCATAAATAGTAAAAATGGACCTAGAGTGCTCAAATTTTGAAAATAAGCTTTTTTTTATGAATATTAGTACATGGTGTAAAAATGAACTTAATCTGATGACAAATTCTCCCACCCCCTATATAACGGGTGTCGCGAAAAACCATTTAAATGCATTTATTTTCGAAACTAATTAAGTTACAATTCTGAAATTCAGTATGCAAGCTTCTTTGATGAATATTAGTACATGGTGTAAAAATTAACTTAATCTGATGACAAATTCTCCCACACTCCATATAACGGGTGCCGCGAAAAACCATTAAAATGCATTTATTTTCCAAACTAATTAAGTTACAATGCTGAAATTCAGTATGTAAGATTCTTTGATGAATATTAGTACATGGTGTAAAAATGAACTTAATCTGATGACAAATTCTCCCACCCTCCATATAACGGGTGTCGCGAAAAACCATCAAATTGCAATTATTTTGGAAATTAATTAAGTTACAATGCTGAAATTCAGTATGCAAGCTTCTTTGATGAATATTAGTACATGGTGTAAAAATGAACTTAATGTGAAGACAAATTCTCCCACCCTCCATATAACGGGTGTCGCGAAAACCCATTAAATTGCAATTGTTTTGGAAACTAATTAAGTTACAATGCTGAAATTCAGTATGCAAGCTTTTTTGATGAATATTAGTACATGGTGTAAAAATTAACTTAATCTGATGACAAATTATCCCAAACTCCATATAACGGGTGCCGCGAAAAACCATTAAAATGCATTTATTTTCGAAACTAATTGAGTTGGAATGCTGAGGGGCAATTATATATATATGTAGGTATAAGCATATATTTGTAACTACTTCAAAAATATTTATTTAATTATCTACATATGTGACGTTTATCTATACTTATTTAAAATCTGTACTCTTAGGGCTTGGATCCAGGGATGTGATAAGTGGGCTTTTCCTACCAAAACTGGTCGGTTTTTTTCCTGTTGGTCGGATGGTCGCACGATTTGAATTTTGGTAGGTTTTTACCTTCCTTCAAGTAACATCACTGATTTGCTAGATTTTGCCACAACACTGTTGAAAGAACGTTTGAAAGTTCATGTATTCATGTCTCTTTCTCGCAGCAACAGTTTTCTTGAATACTTTTTGTGTTTCTCTTCGGCAGAGTTTTGTGTAAAGTGGATAAAAGAAGGTGAACGCATACGCATGAAAACCCTTTCTTCATTTTTTAGTTTGATGAAAAATGCGCTTAATGAAAATTGCTTTGGCGGGCTCACAAAATTTATTTTTAATCTGCTTACGCTTCCACACAGCTGCTGCACCGGGGCGCAGATTTTCTACACTTTCTTTAAAAAAACCAAACTCAGAAACAAATTAGAAATAAGCACTATGCACAAAAAAAGATCTTAGATTCAATTTTGATATTTAATTAAAGTTCTGATCTCATTTGTATACCTACTTGGACCTACCTGTTAAACCATAGTCGTAACTATTTTAAAAGGTTAACATAGATTACATACACAAATTAATGTACATACATATGTATAAACGCATTCGTATATTATTATTTTAAGCTAAAACATGTGAAAATACTTGAAGAGTGATATGTATGTATAAGTTCCTATATATATACCAGCTAAATGAATATATAAAAATACATAAATTTTCAAAAACCAGCTTATATGACGAATTTTGTGAAAAAAATTTTTGGTCGGCTGAAAGCTATTTTGGTAGGTTTTTGAGACGAATTTGGTCGGAAAATAAATTTCAAAGTGGCAACCCTGCTTGGATCCCCACGTAAACTCCCATTTATAAGGTAACGGCACAGGTGGGAGACGAAATAGATAAATGCAAATATCAACAAGTTTATGCGTACCAAAGACTTTATACCATTTATGAATGATAGAAATTAAATTTTATCTGTTTAATTGAATAATATCTAGTACAATTAGTAGTTTGCCGACAAAAAATTACGTCGCACAAAGCCGCACTTCACTACTAGATACAGGGTTTTTCTTATGTACCTACAATAATTTTCGTTTTGTGCTTTATATTTAATTTTAATGTTTATATTTCTAACGCATATCTTGGTTAATGTAGGTGATGCTCGAAAGTAACCCAGATATTTAGCAGCGATTATTGTTAACTTTTTAGGCAGTATTTTTAGTATTTCCAATTTTTCAAAGTTAAAGAAGTACTTATCATAAAAAGGGCTAAGAATTATAAAGCTACATTTTTTAGAAGATTTTTGAGTATGCAATTTTGCAGCTCATTCAATTGTAATATAATAATATGCAACATTCAACTTTTTGAAAAATTTCATTGGCTTTTCGGAAATTTTAATTGGAACGGTCTTACGTACATATAACGCAAACACCCTACAGAAAAAAATTACTAATATCGACGGAAATTTTTACAGCATTGAGAATTGCACTTTTTACACTAAAATTGGTTGGCTACATAACAGTACACTTAGAAATCTCCTCAAAATCTTCTATAAATTCTGGCCGCGCTTTGAAATTTTTAATCCACTTTTAGAAATTTCTACGATTTTTCGGATTTTTCCATAAGAAAATTAGAAATCCTGCTTAAGGCGATTTTTATTGAAAAATTGTTTACATTTTTAAACGAAAATAAGAAAGTCAAATTTTCGACAGAACTGTTTGAAATAAATTTAAAAACTCTGGCGTATGATTTTTATTTTTTGAGTCACTGTATATATTTTTCAATAAAATCGACTTTTAACACAAATTATTAAAATTTTGCATTAAACAAGCAATTTGGAATAGATGTACACAATAAAATATTTTTGGCCGCCTAAAACTTGAAAATCTACCTATATGCTACGGTTATAAATAGGGTTGCCAGATACCTTTTCCGAAAAAATCAGTACATTGCCTTCAAAACAAAAAAAAAATTAAAATATATGTGGAGCAAATCGTCTTTATTACTGGCATTTTGTTTTTGTTTCTGTATCGTTAACTGCCAATCATGTTTCTATGACATTTATCGTTCGCGTTGCTTCCTCCTTCCTAATTGTCTCATGATTATGGCCGCTGTGGTGCAGTGGGTAGAGTGCTCGCCTGCTATGCCAGAGGTCTCGGGTTCAAACCACGGTCCGAGCCAAACAAATTTTTCTAATTAGTAAAAATCCAATTATTGGGTTTTTTAAGAGCAGCGGTCACCTCTCGGCAGTGGGCGGCATACCCTCCGAGAGTATTTCTGCCATGAAAAAGCTTCTCACAAAAAATGCATTCGCCGTTCGGAGCCGGCATAAAACTGTAGGTCCACCCAATTAGTAGGAAAAACAAAAAGGAGCACACCTCGAATTGGGAGAGAAGCTCGGCCATAAAACTCGTCAGAGTTATAATAGCGCCATTTTATTATTATTATTATAATTAGGGGATTCACAGCCTCTCATATTGCATCATATCGTCATAAGTCATAATATTTTGTTGTTGCATTCTATGCTATATGTGTACTAAATAAATACAACTCTGTACGATATGTTTTTAGGTCGTAGTATACTACTATCGAAACCGAAACCGGTTTGTCTCCAAACCAAAATTGACAAGGGATGACGGAAGATCTTTGCAGTTATGATAAGGTGCCGCAACGGCCTTTTCACTGTCGTACTCATCCACGAATATTGTAAAGCCATCGTATCGCTCAATAGTGCGTTCCAACATTCCCGTACATATTGCTAAGCATTATTCGCAGCATTTTAGATCATGTACCTAGATGGAAATAATAAATTCGATTTAGCTTACTTATTTTACTATGTATAAACGAAAATGGCTCTTACTAAAGGTTACAATTTTCAGGGTTTTGCATTTTATCTTCAAAATCATCGAGGCTATCCATTACGTCCGTGGGGAGTATTACCGTAGTTTCATTTTCCAATTTCTTCTGGCGTGTAATCTCGTGCTTCAGCGCAATAACTTCCTCTGTCAGTCTTGAAATACAATTCACCATCTTCTTTTGGGTTTCTTCCATGCTTTCCAGTTTTTCTACAACAACATCTAGCGTTTGATCTGCACTTCTTTCTGTAAAGGATACTTGAATTATGTTTACTTACTGACTGATGAAGGACATACATCGCCTTAATCGCAAAAATCGCTGCTCACAATGCGTAATCTTTTCATAATATATTTTGTATTATTTGGAAACAAATGAAATATTTTTGTGAATTTTATATGAGCTATTGGCCAGTTTATAATTAAGAAAAATTTTTTTTTGGTAGAAGTTATGGATCCATTTCGGAGACCACCACATCCCCTCATCAGACTTCTTCCAGCGGTCTCAACCGAGAACCGAACTTAGGTCGTTTCGATTGGTAATCCAATGTCTATCCCATTGAGCTACCACCGCCGTCAGCTATGTTTCGCTTAATTCTCAATTTTCCTTATATTACAATCGACATACCAACAACAGTAGCTTAATGACACTCTGTCTTTGCTACCTAGTATGTTGGTGCGATTGTGCGTTTGTTTTGTACAAAGTACTAAACCTATTAACAAGCAAAGCTTTTGTACATGCAATGCTTGTTATTGTTTCAGATTTTTGTTTTTTTCGGCAGGCTCTCCGATTTACATGTTTACATTTGTTTTTACATGTCCATTTTAATTCTAATAATTATTTCGTGTGTATTTTATATGAGCTATTGGCCAGTTTATAATTAAGAAAAATTTAAAAAATTTTTTTGGTAGAAGTTATGGATCCATTTCGGAGACCATCACATCCCCTCATCAGACTCCTTCCAGCGGCCACAACCGAGAATCGAACTTAGTTCGTTTCGATTGGTAGTCCAATGTCTATCCCATTGAGCTACCACCGCCGTCAGCTTTGTTTCGCTTAATTCTCAATTTTCCTTATATTACAATCCACATACCAACCACAGTAGCTTAACGACACTCTGTCTTTGCTACCTAGTATGTTGGTGCGATTGTGTGTTTGTTTTTTACAAAGTTCTAAACCTAGTAACAAGCAAAGCTTTTGTACATGCAATGCTTGTTATTGTTTCAGATTTTTGTTTTTTCGGCAGGCTCTCCGATTTACATGTTTACATTTGTTTTTACATGGCCGTTTTAATTCTAATAATTATTTTATGTGAATTTTATATGAGCTATTGGCCAGTTTATAATTAAGAAAAATTGAAAAAATTTTTTTGGTAGAAGTTATGGATCCATTTCGGAGACCACATCCCCTCATCAGACTTCTTCCAGCGGCCTCAACCGAGAATCGAACTTAGGTCGTTTCGATTGGTAGTCCAATGTCTATCCCATTGAGCTACCACCGCCGTCAGCTTTGTTTCGCTTAATTCTCAATTTTATTTTTGTTCAATATATTTTCTAAGTCAAATGTTGCTTAGACTTCTTTAAATTTTTTTTGAAAGTTGGTAATGCACTTCATGCCGTGTATATCAACGTTACTTTTTGATGTGTAAAAATCTTTGCTGTAGCTACGAGTAATTTCGAAAAACGCGTAACCCGTGAATGACCTTTGTGTTAGTACGCTGCTGTGTCCGTGTGAATCGCTGGGCATTGTCACCCTGAAAAAAATGCGATTAATCCGGAACGTGTCGGGGATTAGCAAGGGAGCATGCGATTAATACAATTTTACATCCCTTTTGTATGGAGCGAATTGGTCGCATTTGTTCGAGCATGTCCTATGAAGAGACTAATTGATCAATTTGTATATCCGGTATAACGGGTACAAATGTAATCACTAACATACCGAACGGGTACAAATGCAGATCGATCGCTTTTATTTCGAACAGGTACAAAAGAGATCAATCGCTTATATCCCGAACGGGTAAAAATGTAAATTAATCGCTTTCATCCAAAGTTGTAAGCCAAGGCTATTTTTATGAAAATGTCTAAAAATTATAAATTGTCAAATATATTAGAAGAAAGTTTATTCGATTAGCTTTCATCTTGTAGTGAAATCTTTTAAAAAATTAAGTATTTTCTCCAAACATTTTAAGTTTTGAGAATGCATTATGCGAGTGTAAAAGACATGTGAGGAATTTTTCAGTTTTTTTTTTTAGCCAAGGCTATTTTTTATAACAATCTTTAAAAATTATAAATATTCATGCCTATTTAAATAAATATTATGCACCGCTGTGGTGCAGTGGGTAGAGTACTCGCCTGCTATGTCAGAGGTCTCGGGTTCAAACCAAGGTCCGGGCAAAACACCAAAACAATTTTTCTAATTAGTAAAATCCAATTATTAGGTTTTTTAAGAGCAGCGGTCACCTCTCGGCAGACGTTGGCATACCCTCCGAGAGTATTTCTGCAATGAAAAAGCTTCTCACAAAAAATGCATTCGCCGTTCGGAGCCGGCATAAAACTGTAGGTCCACCCAATTAGTAGGAAAAACAAAAAAGGAGCACACCTCGAATTGGGAGAGAAGGTCGGCCATAAAACTCGCCAGAGTTATAATAATGCCATTGAATTATTATTATTATTATTATTATTATTATTATTATTATTATTATTATTATTATTATTATTATTATTATTATTATTATTATTATTATTATTATTATTATTATTATTATTATTATTATTATTATTATTATTATTATTATTATTATTATTATTATTATTATTATTATTATTATTATTATTATTATTATTATTATTATTATTATTATTATTATTATTATTATTATTATTATTATTATTATTATTATTATTATTATTATTATTATTATTATTATTATTATTATTATTATTATTATTATTATTATTATTATTATTATTATTATTATTATTATTATTATTATTATTATTATTATTATTATTATTATTATTATTATTATTATTATTATTATTATTATTATTATTATTATTATTATTATTATTATTATTATTATTATTATTATTATTATTATTATTATTATTATTATTATTATTATTATTATTATTATTATTATTATTATTATTATTATTATTATTATTATTATTATTATTATTATTATTATTATTATTATTATTATTATTATTATTATTATTATTATTATTATTATTATTATTATTATTATTATTATTATTATTATTATTATTATTATTATTATTATTATTATTATTATTATTATTATTATTATTATTATTATTATTATTATTATTATTATTATTATTATTATTATTATTATTATTATTATTATTATTATTATTATTATTATTATTATTATTATTATTATTATTATTATTATTATTATTATTATTATTATTATTATTATTATTATTATTATTATTATTATTATTATTATTATTATTATTATTATTATTATTATTATTATTATTATTATTATTATTATTATTATTATTATTATTATTATTATTATTATTATTATTATTATTATTATTATTATTATTATTATTATTATTATTATTATTATTATTATTATTATTATTATTATTATTATTATTATTATTATTATTATTATTATTATTATTATTATTATTATTATTATTATTATTATTATTATTATTATTATTATTATTATTATTATTATTATTATTATTATTATTATTATTATTATTATTATTATTATTATTATTATTATTATTATTATTATTATTATTATTATTATTATTATTATTATTATTATTATTATTATTATTATTATTATTATTATTATTATTATTATTATTATTATTATTATTATTATTATTATTATTATTATTATTATTATTATTATTATTATTATTATTATTATTATTATTATTATTATTATTATTATTATTATTATTATTATTATTATTATTATTATTATTATTATTATTATTATTATTATTATTATTATTATTATTATTATTATTATTATTATTATTATTATTATTATTATTATTATTATTATTATTATTATTATTATTATTATTATTATTATTATTATTATTATTATTATTATTATTATTATTATTATTATTATTATTATTATTATTATTATTATTATTATTATTATTATTATTATTATTATTATTATTATTATTATTATTATTATTATTATTATTATTATTATTATTATTATTATTATTATTATTATTATTATTATTATTATTATTATTATTATTATTATTATTATTATTATTATTATTATTATTATTATTATTATTATTATTATTATTATTATTATTATTATTATTATTATTATTATTATTATTATTATTATTATTATTATTATTATTATTATTATTATTATTATTATTATTATTATTATTATTATTATTATTATTATTATTATTATTATTATTATTATTATTATTATTATTATTATTATTATTATTATTATTATTATTATTATTATTATTATTATTATTATTATTATTATTATTATTATTATTATTATTATTATTATTATTATTATTATTATTATTATTATTATTATTATTATTATTATTATTATTATTATTATTATTATTATTATTATTATTATTATTATTATTATTATTATTATTATTATTATTATTATTATTATTATTATTATTATTATTATTATTATTATTATTATTATTATTATTATTATTATTATTATTATTATTATTATTATTATTATTATTATTATTATTATTATTATTATTATTATTATTATTATTATTATTATTATTATTATTATTATTATTATTATTATTATTATTATTATTATTATTATTATTATTATTATTATTATTATTATTATTATTATTATTATTATTATTATTATTATTATTATTATTATTATTATTATTATTATTATTATTATTATTATTATTATTATTATTATTATTATTATTATTATTATTATTATTATTATTATTATTATTATTATTATTATTATTATTATTATTATTATTATTATTATTATTATTATTATTATTATTATTATTATTATTATTATTATTATTATTATTATTATTATTATTATTATTATTATTATTATTATTATTATTATTATTATTATTATTATTATTATTATTATTATTATTATTATTATTATTATTATTATTATTATTATTATTATTATTATTATTATTATTATTATTATTATTATTATTATTATTATTATTATTATTATTATTATTATTATTATTATTATTATTATTATTATTATTATTATTATTATTATTATTATTATTATTATTATTATTATTATTATTATTATTATTATTATTATTATTATTATTATTATTATTATTATTATTATTATTATTATTATTATTATTATTATTATTATTATTATTATTATTATTATTATTATTATTATTATTATTATTATTATTATTATTATTATTATTATTATTATTATTATTATTATTATTATTATTATTATTATTATTATTATTATTATTATTATTATTATTATTATTATTATTATTATTATTATTATTATTATTATTATTATTATTATTATTATTATTATTATTATTATTATTATTATTATTATTATTATTATTATTATTATTATTATTATTATTATTATTATTATTATTATTATTATTATTATTATTATTATTATTATTATTATTATTATTATTATTATTATTATTATTATTATTATTATTATTATTATTATTATTATTATTATTATTATTATTATTATTATTATTATTATTATTATTATTATTATTATTATTATTATTATTATTATTATTATTATTATTATTATTATTATTATTATTATTATTATTATTATTATTATTATTATTATTATTATTATTATTATTATTATTATTATTATTATTATTATTATTATTAGTATTATTATTATTATTATTATTATTATTATTATTATTATTATTATTATTATTATTATTATTATTATTATTATTATTATTATTATTATTATTATTATTATTATTATTATTATTATTATTATTATTATTATTATTATTATTATTATTATTATTATTATTATTATTATTATTATTATTATTATTATTATTATTATTATTATTATTATTATTATTATTATTATTATTATTATTATTATTATTATTATTATTATTATTATTATTATTATTATTATTATTATTATTATTATTATTATTATGATTATTATTATTATTATTATTATTATTATTATGATTATTATTATTATTATTATTATTATTATTATTATTATTATTATTATTATTATTATTATTATTATTATTATTATTATTATTATTATTATTATTATTATTATTATTATTATTATTATTATTATTATTATTATTATTATTATTATTATTATTATTATTATTATTATTATTATTATTATTATTATTATTATTATTATTATTATTATTATTATTATTATTATTATTATTATTATTATTATTATTATTATTATTATTATTATTATTATTATTACACAATAATGCAATTAATCTACATTTATACCCGTACGGGAACAATCGGGGACTAATTGTGGACCGATTGTTCCCGAAAGAGATCATTCCGAGACAAATCTCTATCGGGATTAATCGCACATTTTTTTGCAGGGCAGTGATAAGTACTCATGTACTTTCAAATCGCTTCGCTTCGTTGCTGTTGTTGTTGTTTTCTGCTACAATGCGATAAACAGGCAAAGTAAAAATTACCAACATGTTTGAAAATCATACATATCTAATTTTCTCAGCAATATTGGTATCAAATGAAAGGTACTGAGTTGGTCTTCGATATGAAGCTCTTTTAATTGCGACCTCTAGGCCGGATCTGCAGATAGGGGTCAAAACGAGGACCCAGATGATCCTTGAATATTTCTGAGCAATATTGGTATCAAATGAAAGGTGTTGAGCAAGGCTTCTACAGGGAGCTCTACTCTTAATGATTCCTATTTCGGGTCCAGAGATATGGGTCAAAACGACGACCCGGATGATGCTTGAATGTTTATGAGCAATATCGGTATCAAATGAAAGCTTTTGAGCAGGGCTTCTACACGGAGCTCTACCCTTTATGATTCCTATGTCGGGTCTCCAGATATGGGTCAAAACGAAATTTAATAATCGCTGAACAGATTTGAACGACTGCCAAATCAATTTGATTATTGGCATTATATACATACATAATTATGCTTTTCTTTAATAAAAAAAAAATAGTACCTAAAATGTTTCTAGCTTAATCACATGTTGTGTCGCGTTTCAATGTTTTTTTAACACGCTTTTATTAGCTTCACCTGTATGTATGTATGTATGTATGTATGTATGTATGTATGTATGTATGTATGTAATTTCATCCCATCCTAAAAGTTGAAACATTTAACTAAATTATTATATTTTTCACACATTCACTTTTATTGTGTTCTCTCCTCTATTATTTCTATTCTCCTCCGGATTCGAAACATGACGTCAGCATGAGATTCGGTCCAACGGCATCATATAGTCGGACATTCAACATTATATTCCATGCTTCATTGAGGCTTTTATACTACCTTTCTTCGAAATAGCCTCTATGAATTTCAATTCACTCACGTATGCAATAAGTAAAAAGTTCTACATATATATGGGACACCCTAATCAAACATTTTTATTCCACCACATTCTTTACATTTTTCTCTTTACTTTTTAATATTAATTTTCTTGTAAGCTAGCTGTAAATTTAGCTGAACAAGTTTCCTACACTTCCGTTTTGATTTTCGCAAACTAAAAACCACGAGTTTTTTCGATATTCAATAAAGAACTATCAGATTTATTTTGTATTAAACTAAAATAATAAAATTTTAATTGGCGGTAGTTGCATACAACTAAGGAAGTGTTTTGGCCAGCAAAACACTACATCGTAAGTAGTTACACAAAAGAAAAAGCTACATTGGTGACCCGGACGCTTCCCGGCTTACGACCTCGCTATAAAATCGAATTTTACAAACATCTTCCACATTTGACGAGATGCCCGCTGATAGCGGAATATCGTTGCCGCCAGGGGATAATCCACAACAGGCCTCCCAGAACCCGGCGCACGTGGCGACAGAAAATGAGAGACATGCGTCAGTTATTTACGCTCGATTGCCTGTCCCTGCGATGTCCAGTTCCAACATAGAGGCATGGTTTACCTCCATGGACTTTTGGTTCACGGCCTCCGGAATCACATCTGACAAGCAAAAAGCAGCTACGGTATTCGCAGCCTTGGACCCTACTGTTATAGGTCAGCTGGGCCAAGTCATCGCCAACATGCCAGCGACCGATAAATTCGAATATGTTAAAACAAAGATCATCGAGCATTTCGCAGACAGCGAACAACGACGCCTAAATAGGCTACTGTCAGAGCTGCCGCTTGGCGACAGAAAACCGTCGGAGCTATACTACGAAATGAAACGGGTTGCAGGTACTACTTTGGGTGAAGCCGCCCTCAAAGGTCTGTGGACAAAACGCCTTCCAGAGTTCGCACAACCAGTCATTGCCGCATCCACTGGTACCCCAACAGAATTCACGAAGATAGCTGACTCAATTATCGATGCTGTCGCTCCGCACCAAGTCACGCAGGTTCGGAAGGAGGCAGCAGAAATAAATCAACTCCGTTCCGCCGTGGAAGACTTGTCTAAGCGATTCGAACAAATCAACTGGCGAACACGCCCTCGTTCTCGCTCCCAATCTCGCTCACGATTTCGGTCAACAACGTATAACAATCCTCAGAACGCAAATCGTCCGCACCAAACTGCAGATAAAAGCGCCGCAGCGAACAACACAGAATGTTGGTACCACCAGAAATATGGCTCAAATGCTCGAAAGTGCCGAAGCCCATGTCGGCGTCGACAGCGAGCAGCTCAAGCTGTAGCAACACAAAATCAAAATTGACTAGAAAAGACCGCGACGAAACCTAACGATTTTTTCACGGAAAGCTCAGTTTTCCGCCTTCAGGTAAGAGACAAGACATCAAATACTACATTTCTTATTGATACGGGTGCAGACGTATCCATTCTCCCATTAAAAACGCTATCATATGATATTCGCCCCACGGCTACGAAATTGTATGCAGCAAACGGCGCTGCGATTAAAGTACTTGGCGAAAAACGCCTTAAGTTAGACCTAGGGCTTCGACGCGACTTCATTTGGTCATTTCTGGTCGCAGACGTCACACAACCCATTATAGGCGCCGACTTTATTAAATTCTACGGTTTGCTTATCGATATGCGTCGAAACAAACTTATCGATAACGTGACATCGCTCGCCACATCACTAGGAGAGCCTATAAAATGCACAGTTGCAACAGTTAAAACATTCACAGAAAAAAATTTATTTGCCGATATTTTAAACGAATTCCCGACTATTACCAAGTACGGATCCAAAACAACATCAACCGTGTTCCATCGTATCGAGACAACAGGCCAACCAGTGTTCTCGAGACCACGTCGCCTGCCGCCCGACAAACTGGAAGCAGCCAAGGCGGAATTCGATTTTTTGTTAAAGACTGGCATCTGCAGTCCATCCCGCAGCAACTAGTCAAGCCCGCTGCATATGGTAAAAAAAGCCGATGGAACATGGAGACCGTGCGGTGACTATAGGGCGCTTAACGCTCGCACGCTCCCAGATCGATATCCGCTCCCTTATTTGACCGACTTTACAAATATATTGCGAGGTAAGAAAATTTTTTCTAAAATAGACCTGCAAAAACGTTTCACCAAGTCCCGATCCACCCCGATGATGTTGCGAAAACGGCCATCACTACCCCTTTCGGATTATACGAATTCGAATATATGACATTCGGCTTGTGCAACGCTGCACAAACATTTCAGCGCCTAATTGACGAAGTCCTAAGGGGTCTTGATTTCGTATTTCCATACATCGACGATATTTGTATAGCGTCCGACTCAATCAACGAGCACCGACAACACCTGCGTATAGTTTTTGAACGCCTTCACAAAAACAATCTCTCCATAAATTTTTCGAAATGCGAGTTTGGTAAGACAGAAATCAAATTTCTCGGTCATCTCGTTGATGCGCAAGGCATTAGGCCTTTGAAGGAAAAAGTTTCTACACTACTCGAATTTTCCCAGCCAACCGTGGCCAAAGACTTAAAACGCTTCATAGCTATGACGAATTTCTATAGAAAGTTTTTGCCACATGCCGTCGACTACCAAAAAGAATTATAAAATCTTATTACAGGGAATAAGAAGAACGACACTACTGTGCTCCTTTGGACACCAGAAGCTGAATCCGCTTTTCAACGATGCAAGGAGGAGCTCGCCAACGCAGCGCTGCTATTTCACCCATCCGCAAATGCCGAATTGTCCTTACACATCGACGCGTCGGACTTCGCAGTAGGCGCCGTTTTACATCAAGTTGTGGATGGTGCATATCAACCTCTAGCGTTTTATTCGAAAAAATTGACACCACCTCAGTGTAAATACTCTACGTACGACAGAGAACTGACTGCTATGTATCAGGCAGTCGTCCATTTCCGATACATGATAGAGGGACGAAAATGCCACATTCTCACCGATCATCGCCCACTGACGTACGCATTCAGTCAAAAGCTCGAAAAAACAGCTCCTCGTCGTGCCCGACAACTTGACTACATCGCACAATTTACGACTGATATACGACACATATCAGGCGAGGCCAACATAGCCGCCGATATGTTTTCACGAATCCATTCAATTTACGATACTCTCGATTTTAAGAGCATAGCGATGGAGCAACACAATGATGAAGAAGTTCAAAACCTCCTACGATCAGGTAAAAATTCACTTATTCTTAAGCCTTTTGTGCTTCCGGAAACGGATGTCCAACTGATTTGCGACACTAGTACGTCACGTGTGCGCCCATACATACCAAAGAAGTTCAGATTGCAAATACTTACGAAAATTCACGGCTTATCGCACCCCGGTACTCGTGCCACAACCAAGCTAACAACTACTCGATTCGTTTGGAAAGGCGTCAAGCGAGACGTAACAGAGTTCGTACGCAATTGTGAGGCATGTCAGAGGTCGAAGGTACAACGACATACGAAATCATCACCCGAGAGATACTTACCGCCAAAGGAAAGGTTTTCACACATAAATATAGACATCGTTGGTCCTCTCCCATTATGCGAAGGCCAACGATACTGCCTTACGGTAATAGATCGCTACACCAGATGGCCATCCCAATGCCGTTTTGTCCACCGATATGTCTACACCCACGAAATTTCCCCATGCATGCACAATCTCACACCGGTTTTCCCCACTTCTCTCGACATTCGCTCTTGACTGACCTTCCACCAATAGTAGAAGGTCGTCCGCATACGCACAAAATTTACACAGTGGCTCGAGTTGCCGCAGCAGGGAGTCCATCATTAGGTTCCATATGTATGGACCACAGATGGATCCCTGTGGACAACCGCGAACCACATCCACTTCCAC
This sequence comes from Urophora cardui, assembly GCA_960531455.1. NCBI lineage: Eukaryota > Metazoa > Arthropoda > Insecta > Diptera > Tephritidae > Urophora > Urophora cardui. The sequence continues at coordinate 14,237,818 of OY482675.1, read as the reverse complement.
ACTTTCACTCACACCAACGATGGAGGCTCTTCTGCCTTGGAAGTAACTACGCCACAAAGTTACCTCCGGGCAGCGGAGCTCTTCCAACCGTTCAATCACTCTGTCCCAGCGAAGGTAGTCAAACACCCCCTTGAAGTCAATAAATATGCCAAGGACATATTTATTGACACTCATCCCTACAGCATTCTGAACATACATCCAAGCATCCTCAACACTCCGACCTTTCCTGAACCCAAACTGCCTATCCGACCTAACATCCCGCGTAATTTCCTGAAGCCGCTCGACCATGATCCGTTCCAGTACCTTGCCAAGTACTGGAAGGAGGCTGATTCCCCGGTAGGACCGGGGGTCAGTCCTAATCTTGTCGGGCCACTTCAGTAGAACGACAACGGAAAGTATCCCTCCCATATGGATTTGTTATAAACAGCCATCAAGTATTCCGGAATGAACTTCCACAAGCATTTGTACATCTCTCCGTTCAAACCATCAAAACCCGGCGACCGTTTAGACCTGACCAGGCCAAACGCATATTCAACCTCTTCGTCATCTAGTGGAGGTATTGGCACCTCTTGTGCATGAGGAACCGACACCTCCGCCCTAGGAAAGAATTCACCAAGAAGAGCACTGATACAATCTCCCCACGTATGGATCAGGTCCCCTCGGACGTGGAGAGAGTTAATGATGCCCGACGACCGGGGACCCCGACAGATCTGATAGATCTTCCCCCAGGAGTCTTCACGGAAGTCATTGACAAACCCCCTCCATTCATCTTCTTTCGTACTCAAAATCAACCTCTTATACTCATTCATCTCCCTACTAAGTTGACTCTTTAGCTGGGGTACACTCTCAGAATTATTCCGCCGGGCACGCTGAAACAAACGTCTCGCATGCCTGACGGAACGCTTCTTCGCCTCAAGCTCCCTAGTCCACCATCTCACTTTCTTAAACCGCACCTTTTTCCACTTCTGGAACATACTATCATTCACACTCCAGACGCATTCATTCAGACGAGCAATTTGTTCGTCAACCCCCAGTTCCTGAAACACTCTGAGCGGTATTAAATACCGCTTCTCACACACACCGTCCATATTGGACCCAATCAGCACCCGAAGTTCGCCATCTCTTTAAATTACACTCACCCTCCACACGCTGGCGGTTGAGGGGAGTAATCACAATCTTAATCGGATTGTGATCACTTATCCCCCAACCCCCCATAACACTCCACCTAAACTCAAACCTTCGAGTTGCTGCCTCATTCATGAGCGTCACGTCAATGTCACTCGCGCCCATTGGCCCATGAAAACTATACCATTCACTCGGTTCATTCATCACATAACAGCCAGAGGCCGTCAACCATTCACTCATTACCTCACCCCTCTGGCATTACCTCACCCCAATGGCAGCGTATATAGGACAAGTGCCAGACAACATAAGGTGTCCGGCAGGCTTGCCTTAAACTGACAATTGCGACAATGCGGGGCATTGGTGCAATTACCGGCTCGGTGCCCTTCCTGCCCGCACCGACGACAGATATCCGACTTAGCCTTGCACTCAGCCACACGGTGATCAAATCCCATGCACCTGAAGCAGCCGGCCACCAGGTTGTCCTGACGCCATCCATATGACCGCAGAGGCCGTCGCTAAAGCTTTGACAGGGCACTGGATATCCAGGTTTAGGGTGCCAGAACGCATTACTTCGGATCGGGGCAGACAATTTGAGTCATCCGTTTTCAGAGAACTCACCTCTACAATTGGAACAAACCATCTTCGTACGACTTCGTATCATCCCCAAGCTAATGGACTCATAGAACGTTGGCATAGAACCTTTCAAGCGGCAATCCTTTGCCACAACCCTGATAAATGGACGTACTACCTACCGTCAATCTTGCTCGGTCTCAGAGTTGCCTTTAAACCTGATATTGGTGCCTCGCCAGCGGAACTCGTATATGGGACAACTTTGAGAATCCCCGGCGAATTTTTCCAACCCAGCAACACACCCGAAGCGACCAGCGAAACAGTTGCGAAATTTCGTGAAGCTATGGAAAAACTAAGACCAACGGAAACTGCTCACCACTCACCACCAACAACATTCGTTTCACCAAAGCTACAAACGGCAACACATGTCTTCGTAAGAAATGATTCCATACATCCCTCATTGACGCACCCCTACGATGGCCCTTACGCTTTTACACGCAGACATATAAAATACTTTACAGTGATCATCAAGGGGCGGCCTTCCAAAATTAGCATTGATCGATTAAAGCCTGCTTTTTTAGCAAACACCGACCACAATATGCCATTTCCGAAACCAAACCAACCAGCTCAACATATTCATGAAAACATTCCACCGGAATATAATCCAAGTTCCGAAACAACCCAACCAGCACAAAATGTTACGGATAATATCCCAGCGGAATCCCACCGAAACTCCCAGACAGTTGAACTGGAACAATCTATCCACGAATACATTCCGACGAAATCCACCCGCAGTGGTCGACGAGTTAACATCCCCTTAAGATACAGGTAGCTTTCGTCTGGAGGCGGAGTAGTATGGGACACCCTAATCAAACATTTTTATTCCACCACATTCTTTACATTTTTCTCTTTACTTTTTAATATTAATTTTCTTGTAAGCTAGCTGTAAATTTAGCTGAACAATTTTCCTTCACTTCCGTTTTGATTTTCGCAAACTAAAAACCACGAGTTTTTTCGATATTCAATAAAGAACTATCAGATTTATTTTGTATTAAACTAAAATAATAAAATTTTAATTGGCGGTAGTTGCATACAACTAAGGAAGTGTTTTGGCCAGCAAAACACTACATCGTAAGTAGTTACACAAAAGAAAAAGCTACATATATTTATCTTTTGTTGTTGTTGTATTTGCAAATATAATGAAAACAACCGCATGTACATATGTATGTACATACGTATGCAAAGCAAGAGCTGGGCCCTCACTCTGTAGTTCGATTCGAAAGAAAATTCGTTCGCTTTCGAATTCTATTCCATATATTCTATACAATACGAATGTGCTTTCGAATCGAATTTCGCGTTCGAATAGAACTACAAAGTGAGGGCCCTGGTTTTGTGTTTTTTTGTTTGTACAAATCTATACATATAAAAATGATTTGGTATTTAATTGTAACGCTAAAACTTGAAAACGGCTGAACCAAATCAAATACTTCCTTAGGGGGGTTTGTTTGTTGTTACCCCGAGAAGGTTTAGACGAAGAAAATGTTAAAAAATGTTAGGCGGGCGTGGCACCTCCCATACAACCTTAATTTTTAAAACTGATTATCTCTAAAACAGTTCAAGGTAGGGAGCTGAAAATTGGTATAGAGGTAGGTGATATCCAAACCCTTCTCACTCAGAGCTGAAAATTGGTATAGAGGTAGGTGATATCAAAACCCTTCTCACCCAGAAAATTGGAGGTTATCAGAAAAGGGGGCGTGGCACCTCCCACACAACCTTAATTTTTAAAGCTGATTATCTCCAAAACAGTTTAAGGTAGGGAGCTGAAAATTGGTATAGAGGTAGGTGATATCAAAACCCTTCTCACTCAGAAAAGTGGGGGTTATCAAAAAAGGGGGTGTTGCACCTTCCATACAACCTTAATTTTTAAAGCTGATTATCTCTAAAACAGTTTAAGGTGGGGAGCTGAAAATGGTATAGAGGTAGGTGATATCAAAACCCTTCTCACCCAGAAAATTGGGGGTTATCAGAAAAGGGGGCGTCGCACCTCCCATACAACCTTAATTTTTAAAGCTGATTATCTCTAAAACAGTTTAAGGTAGGGAGCTGAAAATTGGTATAGAGGTAGGTGATATCAAAACCCTTCTCACTCAGAAAAGTGGGGGTTATCAGAAAAGGGGGCGTGGCACCTCCCATACAACCTTAATGTTGAAAGCTGATTATCTCTAAAACTGTTCAAGGTAGGGACCTGAGAATTGGTATAGAGCTAAATGATATCAAAACCATTCCCACGCATATAAGTGGGGGTTATCGGAAAAAGGGGCGTGGCACCTCCCATACAAACTTAATTTTTCATGCTGAATATCTCTAAAATTGTTTACGCTAGGGACTTGGAAATTGGTGTGGAGATAAACGATAACAATTCCATATTAACGCAAACTAATAGGAGTTATACGAAAAGGGGGCGTGGCTCCTCCCAACAACACTTAATTTTTTAAGCTGAATATCTTTAAAAGAATTTAAGTCAGGGACCTGGAAATTGGTACAGAGCTATATGATATCAAAACAATTTTTGCGCATAAAAGTGTAGGTTATCGGAAAAGGGGGCGTGGCACCTCCCATACAAACTTAAATTTTCAAGCTGAATATCTATAAAAGCGTTTAAGGTTGGGACCTGAAAATTGATCAGGAGATTAACGATATCAATAGCATGCTTATGAAAAAAAAAAACAGTAGTTTTGGGAAAAGGGGGCGTGGCACCTCCCATACGTTCTTAATTTTTAAGGCTAATATCCCTAAAAGCGTTCATGGCATGTATATAGAAATCACTATGCATTTATACGATATCAATACAATCTTCACCAAAAAAAAAAAGAAAAGATTTATCGAAAAATGGGGCATTGCACCTCCCATACGTACTAAACTTTTGAGGCTGGATATATCTAAAAGGGTTGGAGGAAGGGCCTGAAAACCATTATGGAGGTATACTATACGTATCAGTACTCTTACTTACTTGGTTCAAATAGCCAATACTCAGTGAAAATAAATATCCGGAACAGAAAACTAAAAATGTTGTATATCGTGCAGCCTTAAACTGAATACTAAAATTATATATTTTTGAAGTTGTATACACAATGAAGTAGTGAAAAATCGTTAATTTTCTATTAAAAACAATACCGGTGTAATAACAATTTTTGAAATGATATTATTAAAAAAAATCTATTTTGGGCAGAACGAAGTTTGCCGGGTCAGCTAGTCTTTATATATATTACGCTAAGCGATTTTTTGTACGCACCATAACTCTTACACCGTTATACCGATTTTCGAAAATGGGGTATTATATGAAAGGGCTTGGCCTGTAGATGTGCAGGAAGGTTAAATTTTTTTAAGGGTTGCCACCTGTTTAAAAATTTAATTATCCTGCTTAGTTTGCTTGATTTTTAAATTTCAGGTACCATATGAAAGGGCTTAAGCTCAAATTAGTAATTTATTACATTTTTTAAAAAAAGTGTTGCCAACTGATCAAAAATTCAGTTTTACGCTATAGTTTGTTTGATTTTTAAATTTGGGGTGTCATATGAAACGAGCCTGCATGAAAATGAGTAATTTATTATAATTTTTACAAAGAGGGTTGCCACCTGTTCCAAAATTTATTTTTACTCCACAGTTTGATTTTTAAATTTTATGAAATGGCTTTGCCGGACATATGAAAGGCTTGGCCTGAAAATTAGTAATTTATTACGATTTTTACAAAAAGGGTTGCCACCTGTTCAAAATATTATTTTTACGCTACAGTTTGTCCGATTTTTATATTTTAAGTGTCACGAAAGTTTTTTTTTCAAAACCCTTCTCACCCAGAAAATTGGGGGTTATCAGAAAAGGGGGCGTCGCACCTCCCATACAACCTTAATTTTTAAAGCTGATTATCTCTAAAACAGTTTAAGGTAGGGAGCTGAAAATTGGTATAGAGGTAGGTGATATCAAAACCCTTCTCACTCAGAAAAGTGGGGGTTATCAGAAAAGGGGGCGTGGCACCTCCCATACAACCTTAATGTTGAAAGCTGATTATCTCTAAAACTGTTCAAGGTAGGGACCTGAGAATTGGTATAGAGCTAAATGATATCAAAACCATTCCCACGCATATAAGTGGGGGTTATCGGAAAAAGGGGCGTGGCACCTCCCATACAAACTTAATTTTTCATGCTGAATATCTCTAAAATTGTTTACGCTAGGGACTTGAAAATTGGTGTGGAGATAAACGATAACAATTCCATATTAACGCAAACTAATAGGAGTTATACGAAAAGGGGGCGTGGCTCCTCCCAACAACACTTAATTTTTTAAGCTGAATATCTTTAAAAGAATTTAAGTCAGGGACCTGGAAATTGGTACAGAGCTATATGATATCAAAACAATTTTTGCGCATAAAAGTGTAGGTTATCGGAAAAGGGGGCGTGGCACCTCCCATACAAACTTAAATTTTCAAGCTGAATATCTATAAAAGCGTTTAAGGTTGGGACCTGAAAATTGATCAGGAGATTAACGATATCAATAGCATGCTTATGAAAAAAAAAACAGTAGTTTTGGGAAAAGGGGGCGTGGCACCTCCCATACGTTCTTAATTTTTAAGGCTAATATCCCTAAAAGCGTTCATGGCATGTATATAGAAATCACTATGCATTTATACGATATCAATACAATCTTCACCAAAAAAAAAAAAGAAAAAATTTATCGAAAAATGGGGCATTGCACCTCCCATACGTACTAAACTTTTGAGGCTGGATATATCTAAAAGGGTTGGAGGAAGGGCCTGAAAACCATTATGGAGGTATACTATACGTATCAGTACTCTTACTTACTTGGTTCAAATAGCCAATACTCAGTGAAAATAAATATCCGGAACAGAAAACTAAAAATGTTGTATATCGTGCAGCCTTAAACTGAATACTAAAATTATATATTTTTGAAGTTGTATACACAATGAAGTAGTGAAAAATCGTTAATTTTCTATTAAAAACAATACCGGTGTAATAACAATTTTTGAAATGATATTATTAAAAAAAAATCTATTTTGGGCAGAACGAAGTTTGCCGGGTCAGCTAGTCTTTATATATATTACGCTAAGCGATTTTTTGTACGCACCATAACTCTTACACCGTTATACCGATTTTCGAAAATGGGGTATTATATGAAAGGGCTTGGCCTGTAGATGTGCAGGAAGGTTAAATTTTTTTAAGGGTTGCCACCTGTTTAAAAATTTAATTATCCTGCTTAGTTTGCTTGATTTTTAAATTTCAGGTACCATATGAAAGGGCTTAAGCTCAAATTAGTAATTTATTACATTTTTTAAAAAAAGTGTTGCCAACTGATCAAAAATTCAGTTTTACGCTATAGTTTGTTTGATTTTTAAATTTGGGGTGTCATATGAAACGAGCCTGCATGAAAATGAGTAATTTATTATAATTTTTACAAAGAGGGTTGCCACCTGTTCCAAAATTTATTTTTACTCCACAGTTTGATTTTTAAATTTTATGAAATGGCTTTGCCGGACATATGAAAGGCTTGGCCTGAAAATTAGTAATTTATTACGATTTTTACAAAAAGGGTTGCCACCTGTTCAAAATATTATTTTTACGCTACAGTTTGTCCGATTTTTATATTTTAAGTGTCATGAAAGTTTTTTTTTCTGTAGATGGGTAATAAAAAGAAAAGGAAGGCGAAAATGAAAGGGACGAAAATGGCGAAGAAAAGGAAGCGAAAGAGGAAAGAGTACGGAAAATAAAATGGATAAAGGGAAAAGGAAGCGCAAATAAAAGGGAAAGAGGAAGAGAAAGAGAAACAGAAAGAGAAAGAGGAGTACGACAAATGACCTTTTGGAGGTCGCTATAAGGTTAAAATATTGTAGAAAATTATTCGCATTAAAACTTCACAATGAGACTCCTCGGATAAAATCTTTGTATACAAAATCTAGGTCAACGTAAAATAAAAATAACCAGTAATTATGTATGTGATTCATTTTATATTTTATTCATACGAATCTATGGGCTTAAAGCCGAAATATATTCTGCCATTTTTAAGAGGAAGTCAAATTTAAAATGGCAATCAAAAAAATTGCTAAATGTGGCAATAACTGGTCTTCCACCCTCAAATTGTCGCACAGTGTAATTGAAAGCCACAGCATCGCGTGGCTGGGTTTACTAGTTCTATTTATAGCACGGTTGCCGAACTTAGTAATTAATTACCAAAATAGTTTATTTTTTCGCGGTTGGTTTCTTGGTAACTTGTTTGGCTATTTTTATTTTGATGAAATTGTTTACTATTTTTGGTATACAAGAAAATATGGAAGTGATTATAGGACAATGAGAATATTTTGGAGCACTGACTGTTCATTATGAATATGCACAGGTAAATAAAGAAGAGCATATCTCCGATTAAAAACCGAAATAGTTTTGCTTCGATACACATAGTACATATTAGTTGATATTTTTTCGTTTAAGCTTAATTTTTGAGCTCTCATGACAAATGTTTTGTTTTATAAGGAAAAATTTAGGTGAAAAATTAATATTTTTGGTAGAAGTTATAAATACATACGTATGTAGACCTATTTCGGACATCACCACATCCCTTCATTAGACTTCTTTTTAACACGCTTTTATTAGCTTCACCTGAATGTATGTATGTATGTATGTATGTATGTATGTATGTATGTATGTATGTATGTATGTATGTATGTATGTATGTAACTTCATCCCATCTTAAAAGTTGTAACATTTAACTAAATTATTATATCTTTCAAACATTCACTTTTATTGTGTTCCCTCTATTATTTCTATTCTCCTCCGGATTCGAAACATGACATCAACAGCCCAACGGCATCATATAGTAGGACATTCAACATTATACTTCATGCTTCATTGCGGCTTTTAAGTTACCTTTCCTCAAAATAGCCTCTATGAATTTCAATTCACTCCCGTATATAAGCCAATAAGTAACAATCTTTCAGGGTACGGAAAAACTCACTCACGAACGCTCAAAAATACATTCATCTCAAATCACAAACAAATGTTCAAAGAAAAACGTATAACCACTCAAATAGCGAGCGAACTAACGCACAACAGCCAGCAATCGCTCATAGCGATTGCGATAAACTCAATGCATAAATTCACTCAAAAATGAAGCTTGAAGCTTTCTGTTTTGGATTTGTTGTATTTGCAATGAAAACAGCCGCATGTACATACATACGTATGCAAAGCAAGAACTGGTTTTGTTTGTAATTCATTTAATAGTAAGTGCTGAATCAACGAAAAGGAACCCTAATTCTATAATTGCATTTCACGTTTGGAAAGCAATTTTTATACAATGTTTTGTAAACATGAGGTGAAAAAAATTTCTCTAAAAAAAACTAAAAAAAAAAAACTAAAAAAAAAAAATAAAAAAAAAAAAAAAAATGCGCCACTCGGGACTCGAACCTGAGCGCCTTGGACCGTAGGCAGCATACCTCACCATTACGCTACAATCGTATTCGGAACTTTGTTGTCTAAATTCGAATTTATTCAATCAGGTTTCTTTTTTTTTTGTTCTTTTCAAATGCTTCACCTCAACTTCTCTTCACTTTCTGATTGTAAAATATAACAAAACGTTTGGGAAATTTTGTATTTCCAAACTACTTTGGAAAACCTTGAATAAAAGGGTTTGGAAAATATTGCATAATAAGCTAGTTTACTTCACTGCATATTGGGATTTTTGGTAGAAGTTATAAATACATATATATGTACTTAGATATATTTCGGAGAACATCACATCCCATCAGACTTCTTTTTACTTTTATTCTTGCGTCCGCATAAAACATCCTTTAATGAAAAATTTCACTAAAAAGTTAAAAATAAATAATAGCTTAAAAAAACTAAAAAACACGCTTTAATCTTAAAAATCGTACTAAAAATTGAGAAATAATTTAATTAGAAACAAAATGATGAACGCAAATATAAGTATTCAAGGAAAAGCGTGTGGGTGCTCAATAATATTTGAACATGAAAATATTCGATTCGTACAACTAGTACAAAAATATACCTAGTTGCGAAATTAAAGAGTACGATATATGAAATCTCAAAAAAGTCAAAATAAAATTATTAGTAAAAAAACACCGATTTTAAATATTTTTTGACATACTGAGCACCCCACGCTTTTCCTTAAATACATATATTTCGTTCATCATTTTGTTTCTAATTAAATTATTTCTCAATTTTTAGTACGATTTTTAAGATTAAAGCGTGTTTTTTAGTTTTTTAAGCTATTATTTATTACTTTTATTCTTGCATCCGCATAAAACATCCTTTAATGAAAAATTTAACTAAAAATTAAAAATAAATAATAGCTTAAAAAAACTAAAAAACACGCTTTAATCTTAAAAATCGTACTAAAAATCGAGAATTAATTTAATTAGGAACAAAATGATGAATGAAAATATAAGTATTTAAGGAAAAGCGGCGGGGCGCTCAATAATATTTGAACATGAAAATATTCTATTCGTAAAACTAGTACAACAATATACGTAGTTGCGAAACTAAAGAGTACGATATATGAAATCTCAAAAAAGTCAAAATAAAAATATTAGTAAAAAAACACCGATTTTAAATATTTTTTGACATACTGAGCACCCGACGCTTTTCCTTAAATACTTATATTTTGGTTCATCATTTTGTTTCTAATTAAATTATTTCTCAATTTTTAGTACGATTTTTAAGATTAAAGCGTGTTTTTTAGTTTTTTAAGCTATAATTTATTAGTATTTCCAAAGTCAAGGAAATACTTATCATAAAAAGGGGCTTAGAATTCTAAAGCTAAATTTTTCTAGAAGATTTTTGAGTATGCAATTTTGCAGCTCATTCAATTTTAATATAATAATATGCAGCATTCAACTTTTTGAAAATTTTCATTGGCTGTTCGGAAATTTTGATTGGAACGGTCTCACGTACATATATGGCAAGCACCCTACAGAAAAAAATTTCTAAAATCGACGGAATTTTTCAGAGCAGTGAGAATTACACTAAAATTGGTTGGCTACATAACAGCACACTTAGAAATCTCCTCAAAATCTTCTATAAATTCTGGCCTGGCTTTGAAATTTTTAATCCATTTTTAGAAATTTCTACGATTTTTCGGATTTTTTCCATAAGCTCAGAAATCCTGCTTAAAACGATTTTTATTGAAAAATAAGAAAGTCAAAATTTCGACAGAATTCGTTGAAATAAATTAAAAAACTCAGGCGTATGATTTTTTTTTGAGTCACTGTATATATTTTTCAATAAAGCGAGTGGGTTGGGGTGAGCTAATAGTCTCGTTTTGTATTAAACAAGCAATTTGAAATAGATGTAGACAATAAAATATTTTTGGCAGCATTGAACTTGACAATCTACCTATGTGCGCTCCTAGAAGTTCATATGCCACTTTATAAAATCAAACTGATGCTTTTGAAAGTACTCTTGTTAGTGTTCAATTTGTTCATTTTAAATAGCTTTATCATAGAAAAAACAAGTAAAGTAATAAAGTATTTCGTTTTTTCTTGCAGCTTTACGTAAAAGACGCGAGTTGGATAAACGCGTTGAGGATTTCCGATGTTTAAGCTCGAGCTCTCATCATATATCTCGGTAAAAATTATTTTTTTCAAAATGCAATGTATTGTGGAACGAATTTTAAAAATATATGAAAGTAAGAAGCTAACTACAGTTCACTTTCATTTGTAGGAATGACGGAACGCCAATAATTTCATCTGATTATTTTAATGACCAGATATCCGAAGACACGGAAGAGCTTCCCGCAGCATCACAAACAGCAGCCCCAAAGCAACGTGAGTGTAGAGTTAATAACTCAACTTTGGAGCGAAGTATTCAGCTAAATATGCAGGAGCCGAAGTCATCACTTGTATGCATATTGGAAAAATCTTTATGCAAAACAAATACGGAACTAAATTTATTAGATAACATTACTTGCAGCGACATCACGCCGCCACCAGGCGCTCCCAAACTAGAAAACAGTGCCCGTTTACGTCGATATAGGCATAATATAGAATAAAATGTACACTAGATGACACATGCACTGTTCCTCAATATCATTCTCTATGCATAGTGAAATCAAGATTTAGCAACACACTTTTGCCGTTTAAAAACTCGAATTGAAAGCTAGCATCGCGATTCTAACGAATTGACAATTGAATGTATTACTGAATATTAAAAAATCGTTATTACAAAAACTCGTCAAACATTGTGGTCTCAGCTATTTTCTGTATATTCAAGCGCATATTTATGTACATATGTGAAAAAATTTAAAGTTCATTAAAGGCTGTATAGCCCAATCAATCGGTAGCAACATGGTCAAAAATATCACACATAAATTTTGGCCCCGATTGGTGGCGGTTAAGGCGTGGCGCATTGAGGCGAAAGTTCAGAAAACTCTATGAGGGGTGAAAAAATCAAAATAATTATTTTAATTATCTAATACCCAAAATAAATACTTGTATTCCCAAGGATAACAAATATAAATTTTGGTCCGGATTGATGACGGTTTAGTGGTGTTTAACGGGGATCAAAGTTCAAATTACCATCTTATATTATAAAGGTGTTTATAATTGTGTTTAAACCAGGGACCGTAACGGTTATCATTTTTATAAAAAAAAATCATTTTTAACCGTTATACCTATACACCTACGGTTGACACTGGGCATTGTTTAAACCATTCGGTAATTTTTTCTTCTAATCTATTGAACAAGTGTAAAAAATTTGCGCGGAAATAAGTATCATAGTTAATTGCTTATTTCAGTCAATATCGAGAGTTAAAAAAATCAAAATAAATCGCCTTAGGCGTTCTTTAAGTGCTTTCCACCTCGGGAGTGAAAAGTGGACCAATATAATTAAGTGCTCGCAGTATTTAATTGAAATATAAAGCAAAAATAAGTGAGACTGCACTTAGCGGGAGAGTTGGAAAATAAAAAACAAAATAATACAAATACAAATAGCAACAAAAATAGTTAGTACACTACAGGGTACGGAAAAACTCACTCATGAACGCTCAAAAATACATTCTTTTCATATCACAAACAAATATTCAAAGAAAAATGTATAAACACTCAAATAGTGAGCGAACTAACGCACAACAGCAATCGATCGCTCATAGCGGTGGCGATAAACTCAATGCATAAATTCACTCAAAAATGAATTATCGTACAATTTCTCTGGTAAATTCACTCTTTGAGTTTATAATTTTTTTTGCGTTCGTGGACGCTCATTGAATTTTTAATTTTTTGCGCTAGCGAAACATTTTTTGAGTTTATCATTTTTTGAGTTTATCATTTTATGCGTTTGTGATCGCTCTTTGAGTTTATCATTTTATGCGTTCACAAGGGTTTTTTGTGAGGTTTAAGCAGCTAATGGCATTGTGAAGGCGCAGTTTTTGGATGATGGCGTGCGTTTATTAGATCATAAATATGATATATGTATGTATGTACATACATATGAATGCATGTGTGTACGAATATATGTATGTACATATGTATGTACATATTTATAATATTTTAAAAACCTTAGCTCTTATAGCGATATATATGTATGTTGAAGTTGCACTTTAACAATTTTATTATGCAATTATTCAATCTAATAAAAAATTTATATATGTATTTACATACATACATATTTGTATTCATTCGACACATACATATGTATATATGTATGTATTTCTCTGCAATAGGGCGTTTTGAATAATTTTCTGAAATAGGACGTTATAGAAAAATTCTGAAATATGAAGTTTTTCAAAAAATTTTTGAAATAGCCGTCGATATGTAGTCTATATAAATATCCAACAAATTTTTTTAACTGTCCGCTCCGAGGAACTTGCTTTGGTTCGTTTTAAAATATTGGTATTAAATGAAATAATAACTATTTTACTTAAGCCCTTCATACAAATTAGGTAGGTACATAAATGCTAAAATTGTTTCGAAAATAAATGCATTCCTATAACATATTCATATGTTCATAGAGGTGGATAGGTTCATACATATGAATGTATATGGGCTAATCCTGGGAGGAATTGAAGAGAAATGTCAAGGGTTGTTAAAAGCCACCACAGAAATAAGTCAAGAACAACATCTGATTAGAAAACTTTACATACATTGCGTTGCGGACGTTACGTGGAGGACGTTACATGTCTATGATATATATAGTACATATAAACACTTTCATATCCATGATAATCAGTAACTAATATCGCCAGAGTGATGAAATTTCATCCGTGTACTGACTTCGTTATAAAGAATTATGCGAAAGTTTCGAAAGTGGTGGCTCTAATTATGGAACAAATTTTTAAAGTTATATCGACGAAATTTCCTACGCGCAATGTGCTTGCTAAGACAAATGTTTGGACTAAGATTTGTCCAAATCGGTTGACCAAAACGCCCACTTTTATATATGGGTATTATAAAGGGGCATAATAAAAAACATTTTAAGCGATATCTTGGTCAAATATTAAGATTATTGATTGAAAATTTGTGGTCTCAGTCCCACTATAGACGTAAAACAAAAAACACTGAAAGTTTTGAAAATGGGAGTGGCACCGCCTCTTTTTAGAAAAAGGAATCTACGAGACTTCCGGGCCCATAACTCGACAAATAATTCAGATATTACGTCGAAACTTGGTGCACACCCTTACACCATTTCACTTGATTTCTCTGTAATTAACAGTTATACAGGGATTAAGAATAAGATTTATAAGGTTAATCTAATGGTGGACAACATTTTTTAAAATGGGCGTGGCTATGCCCAAGTTTTCCTATTTACAGAGCTCTGCATAAAAGTATACAACCGAGTAAAAAATGTTATATATTTTATATATTTATACTGTTTTTTGCGCAAATAAAGAAGTCATATGCGCTATTAAGATCAACATGATGGTTCTCACTATATCCCAAACTTTTCGTTTGACATAACCATAGTTAAATTAGCCATAAGGCAAAACTTCCTTTTTCTTATAACACACCGTTGCGGACGTTACAATTTTCACAAAATATTTTTAGGTCAAAAAAGCGTATTTTCGCAAATCGCTGTTTAGGTATATATAACATTTATTATAAATGCTATCGGGTTTTCTGTAATTAAAAAAAAACTGATTTTTTCGTTGCGGACGTTACACCTCAGGAAGTGATTTAAAATTTCAGAAATTTCCGCGTAATTACAAATACAGGCTATTTTGTAATATAGAACTCAATAGAGCATAGACAAAAGATGCGAAAAATAAAAAATTGACAACAAAATCTCTTTTCTGAAATTAGTGAGAGCTTAAAGAAAAAGACGAAGAAATAGGGAAATACTTGGCTTTGAAAAGTGGACATGAGAATTTCCATTTTTTTCATTAAAAATCAAGAAATATAGTAATATTTGCTCTTTTACAAGACAGATTAAATACTAAGCTCTTTTCATAACAGCAGAACTGTACAATTAAAGCAACTTTAAATTTTTGTGCTTGGTTGACTTTTCCTGGGAAATGCCCATATACATACATATGCATGTATAGGTACACTAGGTACATTTCTATTTTACGTTTGAGTAGGTACCTACCCAGCTAACAATTTTACCCGAAATCTGTTAGATTTCTATCAGATTTTCTGCAAAAAACTCCAAAATCAATAAACTTTCTATACGACTTCTTCAAGAGAAATGTATGAAGACGTTGACAGGAATTCTTACAGACATGTCTTGGGAAATTCTATGTTTTTAACCGACGATTCGTACAGATATCTAACTGATTTCTGAACGAACAATAGAGGGAAATTTTATTGTTTTCCGACAAATCTGACGGATATCTAACAGATATCTGAAGAAAAATCGTGAGAATTTCTAATTTATTTGCCGAAGAATCTAATGGATATCTTACAGATATCTAAAGAATTTTCGAATAAAATTCGCATTTTAATTATTAAATATTTATTACATAGTACCTGGATGACCGAGCTTATCTCGGGCTGCCATTTTTTCGCAGGTCCTCGTAAGCGAAATAAAAAGTTAAAATAAAAAAATTAGTGGAAAAATTAAAATTTTCAGAAGTTTGCGCCCGAGACCCCTTGTATACTAAATTTCATGAAAATTGTTGAAGCCATTATTGAGATCCAGAACTAAGGTAATTCCGACTCGCTTGGCCGTGATACCTCTACCTCTTCATGTCCTTCTCCCTCATCTTTTCTTTTTCTTTTCTCTTTATCTTTCATCTCCTTTTCCTTTTCCCTTTCCTTTCCTTATCGCTCTCCCTAACCCCTCGTTTTCTCTCACCCTCCTATTCGTTCTCCATTCCCCTCTCCCATTCTATATTGGTTTCCTCTCCCTTCTCCCTTTCCCATTCCCATTCCATTCCATTTGACTTTCTTTTTTCTTTTCATGTTCCCTTTACTTAGGGAACCAGGTTCAGCATTACATCGAAGAGATCTCTATATTGAAGCCATGATTCCCAATTTTCGGAGTCATCTATGTTCAAGTCCCCATTAAGACCTTTAAGTTGATACCAATATCGCTCAAAAACATTCGAGGGTCAACCGGGTCCACGTTTTGACCCATATCCGAGGACCCGTCCTAGGCACTACAATTAAAAGAGTTCTATGTTGAAGTCCTCCTCAAAACCTTTCATTTGATACTAATATCTCTCAGAGACATTCGAGGCTCATTCGGGTCCACGTTTTGACCCATATCTGGGGACCCGGCCTAGGCATCACAATTGAAAGAGTTCTATGTTGAAGTCCTCATCAAGACCTTTCATTTGATACCCATATCGCTCAGAGGTATTCGAGGGTCATCCGGGTCCACGTTTCGACCCATATCTGGGGACCCGGCCTAGGCACCACAATTAAAATAGTTCTATGTTGAAGTCCTCATCAAGATCTTTCATTTGATAACCATATCGCTCAGAAACATTCGAGGCTCATCCGGGTCCACGTTTTGACCCATATATCGGGACCCGGCCGAGGCACCATAATTAAAAGAGCTCTATGTTGAAGTCCTCATCAAGACCTTTCATTTGATACCCATATCGCTCAGAGACATTCGAGGGTCATCCGGATCCACGTTTTGACCCATACCTCGGGACCCGGCCTAGGCATCACAATTAAAAGAGTTCTATGTTGAAGTCCTCATGAAGACCTTTCATTTAATACCAATATCGCTCAGAGACATTCGAGTGAGTAAAAAAAATTATATTTTTCGAGAGTTCACCTCCGTAGCTCCCTGCATGCCAAATTTAATGAAAATCGTTGGAGCCGTTTTCGAGATCCTGATTATATCTATCCAATACCTTTAAACGAGCAATTCTTGTATATATATGTAGTACCTGGATGATCGAGCTTATCTCGGGCTGCCATTTTTTCGCAGGTCCTCGCAAGCGAAATAAAAAGTTAAAATAAAAAAAATTAGTGTAAAAATGAAACTTTTCAGAAGTTTGCGCCCGAAACCCCTTGTATACTAAATTTCTTGAAAATTGTGGAAGCCATTTGTGAGATCCAGAACTAAAGTAAATCCGACTCGCTTGGCCGTGATACCTCTACCTCTTCATGTCCTTCTCCCTCTACTTTTCTTTTTCCTTTCTCTTTATCTTTCATCTCCGTTTCCTTTTCCCTTTCCTTTCCCTATCGCTCTCCCTAACCCCTCCTTTTCTCTCACCCCCCTATTCGTTCTCCCTTCCCTTCTCCCAATTTCTCTCTCACTCCTTCCCTCTCCCATTCTATATTGGTTTCCTCTCCCTTCTCCCTTTCCCATTGCCATACCATTCCATTCGACTTTCTTTTTCCTTTTCATGTTCCCTTTACTTAGGGACCCAGGTTGAGCATTACATCGAAGAGATCTCTATATTGAAGCCATGATTCCCAATTTTCGGAGTAATCTATGCTTAAGTCCCCATCAATACCTTTCATTTGATACGCATATCGCTCAGAGACATTCGAGGGTCATCCGGGTCCACGTTTTGACCTATATCTCGGGGCCCGGCCTAGGCATCACAACTAAAAGGGTTCTATGTTAAAGTCCTCATCAATACCTTTCTTTTGATACCCATATCGCTCAGAGAAATTCGAGGGTCATCCGGGTCCACGTTTTGACCCATATCTCGATACCCGGCCTAGGCATCACAATTGAAAGAGTTCTATGTCGAAGTCCTGATCAAAACCTTTCATTTGATACTCATATCGCTCAGAGACATTCGGGGGTCATCCGGGTCCTCGTTTTGACCCATATCTCGGGACCCGGCCTAGGCACCACAATTAAAAGAGTTCTATGTTGAAGTCCTCATCAAGACCTTTAATTTGATACCCATATCGATCATAGACATTCGAGGGTCATCCGGGTCCACGTTTTGACCCATATCTCGGGACCCGGGATAAAAGTGAGTAAAAAAATTAAATTTTTCGAGATTTTACCCCCGAAGCTCCCTGCATTCCAAATTTCATGAAAATCGTTGGAGCCGTTTCCGAGATCCTGATTATATATATACATATACTAGCTGGCCCGGCAGACGTTGTTCTGCCTAAAATTTATTCCTATAAAGCTATAAAACTGTCAATTCTCTGAACAAAAGAGATATACATATATTCACCGCGACAAACCTAATTTCTCCTATCCCTGTCTCTATCTCTATCTCCATCTCCATCTCCATCTCCATCTCCATCTCCATCTCCATCTCCATCTCCATCTCCATCTCCATCTCCATCTCCATCTCCATCTCCATCTCCATCTCTATCTCCATCTCCATCTCCATCTCCATCTCCATCTCCATCTCCATCTCCATCTCCATCTCCATCTCCATCTCCATCTCCATCTCTATCTCTATCTCTATCTCTATCTCTATCCCTATCCCTATTCCTATCCCTATCTCAAAATGTATAGGAAAATAATTTTTTTTTGTGCATTTTTCGGGAATTTTATTGGATATTCTCCTATTCTGGCCAGAGAACAATCTGAATTTGCATGAATCATCCAAATCGGTGCAGGCGTTCTTGAGTTATAGGCGTTTGTACTAACGCCACTTCCTTTTATATATATAGATAAACAAAATGTATGGGAAAATAATTTTTTTTTTTTTTTTTCGGAAATTTTATTGGATATTCTCCTATTCTGGCCAGAGAACATTCTGAATTTGTCTCAATCATCAAAATCGGTGCAGGCGTTCTTGAGTTATACGCGTTTGTACTAACGCCACTTCCTTTTATATATATAGATATACAAAATGTATGGGAAAATAAATTTTTTTTTTTTAATTTTTCGGAAATTTTATTGGATATTCTCCTATTCTGGCCAGAGAACATTCTGAATTGGTGTCAATCATCCAAATCGGTGCAGGCGTTCTTGAGTTATACGCGTTTGTACTAACGCCACTTCCTTTTATATATATAGATATACAAAATGTATGGGAAAATAAATTTTTTTTTAATTTTTCGGAAATTTTATTGGATATTCTCCTATTCTGGCCAGAGAACCTTCTGAATTGGTGTCAATCATCCAAATCGGTGCAGGCGTTCTTGAGTTATACGCGTTTGTACTAACGCCACTTCCTTTTATATATATAGATATACAAAATATATGGGAAAATATTTTTTTTTTTGCATTTTTCGGGAATTTTATTGGATATTCTCCTATTCTGGCCAGAGAACAATCTGAATTTGTCTGAATCATCCAAATGTATGGGAAAATAATTTTTTTTTGAATTTTTCGGGAATTTTATGGGATATTCTCCTATTCTGGCCAGAGAACAATCTAAATTGGTGTCAATCATCCAAATCGGTGCAGGCGTTCTTGAGTTATACGCGTTTGTACTAACGCCACTTCCTTTTATATATATAGATATACAAAATGTATGGGAAAATAAATTTTATTTTTGAATTTTTCGGGAATTTTATGGGATATTCTCCTATTCTGGCCAGAGAACAATCTAAATTGGTGTCAATCATCCAAATCGGTGCAGGCGTTCTTGAGTTATACGCGTTTTAACTAACGCCACTTCCTTTTATATATATAAGATATACAAAATGTATGGGAAAATAAATTTTTTTTTTAATTTTTCGGGAATTTTATGGGATATTCTCCTATTCTGGCCAGAGAACAATCTAAATTGGTGTCAATCATCCAAATCGGTGCAGGCGTTCTTGAGTTATACGCGTTTGTACTAACGCCACTTCCTTTTATATATATAGATATACAAAATATATGGGAAAATATTTTTTTTTGCATTTTTCGGGAATTTTATTGGATATTCTCCTATTCTGGCCAGAGAACAATCTGAATTTGTCTCAATCATCCAAATCGGTGCAGGCGTTCTTGAGTTATACGCGTTTGTACTAACGCCACTTCCTTTTATATATATAGATATACAAAATATATGGGAAAATATTTTTTTTTTTTTGCATTTTTCGGGAATTTTATTGGATATTCTCCTATTCTGGCCAGAGAACAATCTGAATTTGTCTCAATCATCCAAATCGGTGTAGGCGTTCTTGAGTTATACGCGTTTGTACTAACGCCACTTCCTTTTATATATATAGATATACAAAATATATGGGAAAATATTTTTTTTTGCATTTTTCGGGAATTTTATTGGATATTCTCCTATTCTGGCCAGAGAACAATCTGAATTTGTCTCAATCATCCAAATCGGTGCAGGCGTTCTTGAGTTATACGCGTTTGTACTAACGCCACTTCCTTTTATATATATAGATATACAAAATATATGGGAAAATATTTTTTTTTTTGCATTTTTCGGGAATTTTATTGGATATTCTCCTATTCTGGCCAGAGAACAATCTGAATTTGTCTCAATCATCCAAATCGGTGCAGGCGTTCTTGAGTTATACGCGTTTGTACTAACGCCACTTCCTTTTATATATATAGATATATACAAGAATTGCTCGTTTAAAGGTATTAGATATGGAAATTAAATTACATAGATATGTGTATATACATCGATACTTAATATATACATCGTAGTGCCCTGCGTAAACACTACCGTTCACTGTTCGAACACGTATGCACTAACATTAAACACTGTCGAACACATGCATGTCCGACTTCAACAACAAACATTTCCGATAACTAGCAGCAGGCAAGCAGAGACGTTCTCGTTCTTGAAACGATCGCTGCCCGCAAGTTTCGGTCTTTTCGGTCTACTGCTAAGTATTCGAATACTAAGATGGTGCTTACGAGAGCCTGCCTGCTAGTATTTGGCAACGTAGAAATTTTGCTCAACTGCGACGATTTGAACGATTAACATGCATGCATGCATACATATGTATGTTTGTGTTTACATATGGATGCATGTATGGTTGTATGTATGTACATATATGTATGTATGCATTTGCCTAATTTTTATTTTATATTAAATACCTAGTACCTAGATAGTACATACCTAATACCTACTTGCGAACGGATACACATATCTATGTACATATTTATATGAATTTAAGTATACCTAAATACTTGGGGCAAATAATTAAGTTAGATACTAAATGTTTCATTTTTAGTTTCAAAGCATTGATTTTATATCTACTATTTTGACATAACATAATTATACATCTTATACTTAATAATAGCCCTGTTTTTATTTAAGCGCATATACATCTGCGCTTAAATTTTGTATGGACTGCTAAGCGCGGAAAGAGATGTGCGCTTAGAAATCCATACAAAATTTAAGCGAAGATGTATGTATATGCGCTTAAATAAAAAACCGGGCTATTAAAATGTTTACAAGTGTAGTGTATATTATAGATATGTGTGCAAATGCCGATTTCAGCCTTTGTTTAAAATTCATAACTGCGTTGATATCTTCATTATTATCCTGGCATCCTGTTATTAACTGGTGAATATATATGGGTACTAAATGCAGCGTGGCGTAGTCTTCACCTTCCAAGTAGCACTTATGCTTCACTAAATTCGACGTCGATTTCATGATGTAGCTCAGAAGCTTTTCGCAAATTTTGCAGATAACGAAGTTACATATTAGCCTGAAGTCGTAAAAAAGGCCGAAGTTAGCTCGTTAACTCATAAAAATGGCGTTGCTAGCCTAGAATTTCACTGAACTGTTTTATGATCAACAGTTTACACTTTTCCGTTTCTCGTCTACCTAAACCCAAAACTCTCAAGGGAAAAGAGATTTTCACCGTGATCAGTTCATCTACACTATTTTTTCACTTGCAAGTTATTCTTTAGATAATACTTAAAAACATCTTTCAAAAAATTTTGGAGAGGGAAAAATTTGGTATAACAGTTATTATTATTTTATTGAAAACAACCAAATTTTTTTCTGTAAATTTTATTTACTTAAATATAAAAATATAGTTTGAGGTATTCATTGATTCAAAACATAAAATATCTACATACCTACATGCGAATTTATTTTTTTTATAAATAAATATACGTATTATATGTATATGCATCTCTATGCATCATAGCTAAGCTTAGAACGACGCCAAACGTCATTACATTATTTTATTTTAATCAATTATAATAATTAAACGTTCTGCTTTAATAACAATAACATATGTACATATGTTTAGTTTTAAGGTTAAGATTGTACCGCCTCCCACTTAATGAAATAAAGGATAAAATAGCTCCAGCATAGCTAAGAATAAAATTTTGAAGCTATTGTGTACCAAGTAAAGGTTCAAGATTTTTTATTTTTGGAAGCCTTTTTAGATATTTGCATGATTATATTTTTTTTACTACCTAGTCTGAGTACAATAAAATATTTAAATACTGCCTGCTCGTTAAATATGTATACGCAAAATACGCAAAATATTAATATGCTTATAATAAAAAAACAAGTAAGGAAGCCTAAGTTCGAGTGGAATCGAACATTAGATACTCAGCTGTATGTTTTCATTGTTTGTTTGCGTTTGTTCGATATAGGGTGTATTTTATATAAAGCGAGTGCCGCATAAAGTGGGCGTAGCCGCGCACATTTTCAAAGTTTTTATCAGTCATACAACTAAGCATATGAATATTATTCTTTGTGCAAAATTTCATTCCTTTATGACTTCTAGTTACAAAGACTTCACGTTACAAATTCCAAAAGTGTGTTCCAGAAATATCTTTTGTTAAAAAGTAGGCGTGGTCATAAACCGATTTCAATACATTTTTGCGTGTCTATTAACACATGTTATAAAAGTGTATAAACCTAGTTTCGTCATAATATCTCAGTTATTTGTCGAGTAATAGGCTCGTAGATTTCTTTGTATAAAAAGAGGCGGTGCCACGCCCATTTTCCAAACTTTTTTTATTTTTTGTTTCCGGTATATTGGAGAACTCATGTCACAAAATTTCAATGAATTATTTCTGAGTTATGACAATTAGAAACAAAATGATGAACGAAAATATAAGTATTTAAGGAAAAGCGTGGGGTGCTCAGTATGTCAAAAAATATTTAAAATCGGTGTTTTTTTACTAATAATTTTATTTTGACTTTTTTGAGATTTCATATATCGTACTCTTTAATTTCGCAACTGGTATATTTTTGTACTAGTTGTACGAATCGAATATTTTCATGTTCAAATATTATTGAGCACCCCCACGCTTTTCCTTAAATACTTATATTTTCGTTCATCATTTTGTTTCTAATTAAATTATTTCTCAATTTTTAGTACGATTTTTAAGATTAAAGCGTGTTTTTTAGTTTTTTTAAGCTATTATTTATTTTTGACTTTTTAGTGAAATTTTTCATTAAAGGATGTTTTATGCGGACGCAAGAATAAAAGTAAAAAGAAGTCTGATGGGATGTGGTGTTCTCTGAAATAGATCTACATACATATGTATTTATAACCTATCAAAAATCCCAATATGCAGTGAAGTAAACTAGCTTATTATGCAATATTTTCCAAACCCTTTTATTCAAGGTTTTCAAACTAGTTTGGAAATACAAAATTTCCCAAACGTTTTGTTATATTTTACAATCAGAAAGTGAAGAGAAGTTGAGGTGAAGCATTTGAAAAGAACAAAAAAAAAAGAAACCTGATTGAATAAATTCGAATTTAGACAACAAAGTTCCGAATACGTTTGTAGCGTAATGGTGAGGTATGCTGCCTACGGACCAAGGAGCTCAGGTTCGAGTCCCGAGTGGCGCATTTTTATTTTTTTTTTTTTATTTTTTTTTTTTTATTTTTAGAGAAATTTTTTTCACTTCACTTTTACAAAACATTGTATAAAAATGTAATTAGGGTTCCTTTTCGTTGATTCAGCACTTACTATTAAATGAATTACAAACAAAACCAGTTCTTGCCTTGCATACATATGTATGTACATGCGGTTGATTTCATTGCAAATACAACAAACCCAAAACAGAAAGCTTCAAGCTTTATTTTTGAGTGAATTTATGCATTGAGTTTATCGCCATCGCTATGAGCGATCGCTGGCTGTTGGCATGTCTCCACATAACGTGATTCGCTCTTTTTTTCTGCATTTTCTCTCTCAATCTTGTTTCGACACGGAAACCAGTGCCGAAACTCGCCAATTTCCATACAAATTTCTGAGAGCGAGTGAAGATTGAAACACTGTTTCATTCTGAATCATCTTGCCAACCTCGATGATATCGATGTCTTCTCTAATTTTGTATCGCAAATCTATCGAAATCTCACACAAACCAAAACAAAGACGCAAAAATAAGCAAACATACATACATTTAAGAAGAACAAGAAAGAAAAATGTCAAACTGAATCACGATTAGGCACGTGGAGACGGGTTATTGAGCGAGATGTTTTGCTACATGTTTCTCTGGTGAATCAAGTTATGTGGAGACGGGCTTTTAGTTCGCTAGCTATTTGAGTGGTTATACGTTTTTCTTTGAACATTTGTTTGTGATTTGAGAAGAATGTATTTTTGAGCGTTCGTGAGTGAGTTTTTCCGTACCCTGCAAGCTTGTTACTTATTGGCTTGTATACGGGAGTGAATTGAAATTCATAGAGGCTATTTTGAAGAAAGGTAACATAAAAGCCGCAATGAAGCATAAAATATAATGTTGAATGTCCTACTATATGATGCCGTTGGGCTATTGATGTCATGTTTCGAATCCGGAGGAGAATAGAAATAATAGAGAGAACACAAAAAAGTGAATGTTTGAAAGATATAATAATTTAGTTAAATGTTGCAACTTTTAGGATGGGATGGAGTTACATACATATATACATACATACATACATACCTACATACATACATACAGGTGAAGCTAATAAAAGCGTGTTAAAAACGAAAATTACATTTATACCTGGTATGTCCATACATACCCTGCAGCGAAAGTCCAAACTAGTCAGCCAACCTACCAGTTAACTGACTAGATAAATTATGGAAGTTGCCCAACTAGATTCATAGGGGACAAATTCAGATTAGTTATGAAACAAGAAGTTTTGCCAAAAAAAGGGTTTTAAATTAAAAACTAATGTATCCGGGGCTTCTGGAGGTTGCAATGAACACGTATGCAGTAAAAGTAAAGCAACTTCTTTATTGTTGTTGTAGTATTCGAACCCTGCGTAGTAGGCCCCTTGTAGATTTAGTTCGTTGCAAATTGATAGATCATTAAATCGGGTGAATACCACAAATATAACATAGTTTGAGATGTTAATATAGCCCAGTATATTAGATACTACTTCAGCCATAGAAAAAAGTACATGATATGTTTGTATAAAGTCAGAAAATCATCAATATAAATGTCAAGCTTAGAATGGCAAACGTGTTACTTATTCACAATGTTAATGTTAATTTTCCTAAATATTTAATATGCAAGATCACAATCTAATGTGCCTGAATTCTTTAATTTAAATATCATACTCTACACAGAGCCAAAATACCACCTAAAATGCCCTATAAATTAGAACAAAGTTTAGCGGATTTCTCTATGCTTTCTCTCCAATACGATGTCCGTCTTATTATTACTGGATATTTCATTTTAATAAAACTAAGTAGATAATCTGTAAAACTAATATGAATACCTTTTCAATATAATTAAGAAGATGACCCGTGCATTTTAGATGAAATCATTTTCAGTAAAATTTAAGAGATAACCTTTAAAACTAAGATGAAAACCTATTAAATAAAATTTAGAAGATGACTCCTAGAATAAATATGGAAACCTTTTCACATAAATTTAGCAGATAACCTGTAAAATTAAGAAGAAACCCTGTTTAATATTATTAAGAAGAGAATCTTGATTTTCATCGGAAAACATAATTAGTCAACTAGTATTTTCCTAGGACTTATTCAGACAAAGGGCAACATTTCATTTAATATAAGTGCAGATGGACATAATAAACTCTTTATACCAAGTGCTTCATTAATCGTTTGAGAATTGTAGAAATGTGCAAAGCCGTAGTGAAATTGACGAACGGAGGAAATACATAAGAGCTCTTTTAAAAATAAAAAGTTCTCCCTTTTAATTTCTTGAACATGTAATTGCACGCATAAAACGTGGCTGATGCAATAACTGTTATGCATACTTCTAGTATGTACGAGTATATATGTACATATGTATGTATGTACGTATGTTAAGACGTTTAAAGCAAAATTTGAATTAATAAGGGCTCTTTTAAAAATAAAAAGTTTTCCTTTTTAATAAATTCAAAAAGGTTCAAGTAAAAATTAGAGGATGTCCTTATTGATTTGCTTTATAAAAATTTTCTCCTAAAAACAAGCAGATTTCTTCTAACAATTTAATTTTTTTTACAAAATGACGTAAAAAATTAATAAACAAGAAGTTATCTCCTCGTTTTCATTCGATATCCTTTTAAATAAATTTAAGAAGAAATTCAAGCTAAAATCCAGAAGAATTTCTAGCAAAAATTTCTTCAATTTTGTCCCCTCTCCCTCTCCTCGGCCAAATAGCTTTTTTAGGTGGCAGTCTCTTTGATTGTTGGTGAACTTTTTGGCTCTGTGTAATAACTAAATAAATGTATTCGAAACTTTATATTGCAATTTTTATTTTCATTGGAGTAGCATGTAAAACTAGTCAGTCAACTGGTATAGTTCTGATATCTACACTGACTAGTCAGCAAATTGGTATGATGCTGGTGTGTATACTGACTAGTCAGTCAAGTGGTATGATGCTGGTGTGGATACTGACTAGTCAGTCAAGTGGTATGACCCTGGTGTGGATACTGACAATTGCCATTTCCTAGGTCATCACCGTGTTAAAAATACCAGTTGCTAATATGGAAAAAAGATATATGGCTGACTAGTTGAGCTGTATGGCCAACTAGTTGTCAATTAGTTTACAACTAGTTGATTTCGCTGCAGGGTGGTTGTAAACTAATTGACAACTAGTTGGCCATACAGCTCAACTAGTCAGCCATATATCTTTTTTCCATATTAGCAACTGGTATTTTTAACACGGTGATGACCTAGGAAATGGCAATTGTCAGTATCCACACCAGGGTCATACCACTTGACTGACTAGTCAGTATCCACACCAGCATCATACCACTTGACTGACTAGTCAGTATACACACCAGCATCATACCAATTTGCTGACTAGTCAGTGTAGATATCAGAACTATACCAGTTTGAAAGACGCTGCCTGTGCGTGTAAAAAGTATAACCACAATTCGGAACTAGGGTCTTCGAAAAAGGTTTTTTAAAATATTTGGACATTTATCTATGCTTGTTTTTAAGTATTTTTCAACGCCGTAAACATTTGTAAAACTCTCTCAAGGGCAGGCATTAATGCAAGCCACCTTGTTTTGCTGTAACCCAGCAGTTTTTTATACTCTGTATCAGATTTTATTCTCGGTTTTTTGCGAAAGCGGGACATTTTAACTCTCTTGGGGGACAGCGGGACAGACAGCTTCATATCGGGACTGTCCCGCCCAAAGCGGGACGTATGGTCACCTTATACATATGTAAATTGTGTTTTTCTGAATAAAAAAATTTCCATTTCCACAAAAAAAAAATAAAAACATTCGAAAATTACATACATACATATATGTATTTTTTATAAAAAACTTTGCCTTAGTATTCTTAAATTAAGAATTTCATGCTTACATCAAAATTGTTTAAGATTTTTATCCTGTTTCAAGAATACCGTTCTTGATTCAAAATTGAGGAAACTTCATTTTGATTTAATTTCCCTTAATTCCTGTAATTCTTAATTCAAGTACGTCACAGCTTGTTTTTTAGCCCGCACCTTTTCTCTGAGTTTAGGCCCCTTTATAGTTCCCATATACGAAATTGGGCGAGGCCGTCAAACGATTTTGGCAATTTGTTAACTAATTCAGCGATTTTCTTCGAAAGTATAAATGATAAAAAATTATTAGAGAAAAATTGAAGACAAAAGTCAAGGCTTGCTAAAATCAACCACAGATATAAGCCAAGAACAACATCTGATTAGAAAACGTTACATATATTGCGTTGCGAACATTACGTTGCGGGTGTTATAGTCCAACCAGTCAACGACGCACGCACGTAGCCCGTGTCAGCTGACACAACCTGTCTTATTTAGTTGTAGTGTAAATGCCCAGTCACCAACTCATGACGACGGCTCTCTTGACGCACGTATCGTAGAAATCTAGCTCAATTTGATTTTTCACGTAATAACGTGTCAGCTGATGCTCTCATGATTGCTCTGCTTGTAACAGGGTTGCCGGAGCGATCATTTTGTAGTAAATTAGTACGAATCTTTCAATATGCTCCCAAAGTACCTCAACAACTATTCCGAATGTTGCCGATTATAAAATTATGTTAACATACATAAGTGTATTTTTTTTTTAAATATGGAGATACAAATGTAAAAAAAAAAAATAAAGTTTTTTCTTGCGTTTTTTTTAATAAATTTGACTATTGCCGCAATCGTTTTTTTACACGGAAATAAAAATGTAAATAGAGAAAATGAAGGTTTTTTGGCGTTTTTTTTTACTAAGTCTTACTACATTTTGTATCAATCGTTTTTATTTGTTTTTATATGGAGATAAAAATTTAAATAGAAGAAAATGAAGTTTTTTCTGCTGTGTTTTCTTTATTAAATTTTACTATTGTGGATATTTTTGACTGTTGCATTTAGTATATTTGACTATTTTGAATATTTTTGACTGTTCAATTTAGCAAAATTACCCCGGATAGCAAATTTTTAAAAGCTGTCAAGTGAATAATATTTGGTGAGCCGGCAAGACTCGTGAATTTGACAACAAGCATAAACAACAAAAAGACCGAAATACGTACATATGCAATACATAAATTAAAAAATAACCACGGTGAATATTATTACTAAAAATTAAAACAAAAATAGTATCTGTATATAATTGCTGCATTTTATTAATTGCAAAAATTATGTTTCTTAGTGCACATACATATGTAAATATTCTTAAAAGCCTTTAAGAAATAGTAGTAGAAAATGTAGAAGCACGGAGTCAGAAGTAAACAAAACTGAAATTAATATTTGGTTTTAAATTATCATGATACAACATATTCAATTTAAAAATTTATTTATTAATAAATTCTATGAATAATACGATTTTCAAGAAAAATTACTACGAAACCAAACACAAGTTACTACGAAATCAAAAACTGCATGTATACTTTGCTGTACAATGGTAACGCTGTTATTCAACTCAATCCAAACAAACCAAAAACAATGCAGAATGTAAAAAAAGAAAAGCAACTGATTCTTGCGTTGGGTATGCGTGCGTTTACGTGCGTGAATGGTGTCGATTTTGAACTATTACGTGAGGTAACTGAGAGATATGACGCCGTCGGTCAGTGGTTGGACTATTACATTTTTTCAGGGTGCGAAGAACGCTCAAAATAAACTCACTCAAACGAGTTATCACTTTATAATTCTGAGCTATGCCACTCTCTCACGAACGCAAGCACACAGTGACAACGAACGCAAACGAACGAACGTCAACAGCGATCGATGGGTCTCTGCAGTGGCGATAAACTCGTATGACGTATGGTCACCTTATACATATGTAAATTGTGTTTTTCTGAATAAAAAAATTTCCATTTCCACAAAAAAAAAATTAAAACATTCGAAAATTACATACATACATATATGTATTTTTTATAAAAAACTTTGCCTTAGTATTCTTAAATTAAGAATTTCATGCTTACATCAAAATTGTTTAAGATTTTTATCCTGTTTCAAGAATACCGTTCTTGATTCAAAATTGAGGAAACTTCATTTTGATTTAATTTCCCTTAATTCCTGTAATTCTGAATTCAAGTACGTCACAGCTTGTTTTTTAGCCCGCACCTTTTCTCTGAGTTTAGGCCCCTTTATAGTTCCCATATACGAAATTGGGCGTGGTCGTCAAACGATTTTGGCAATTTATTAACTAATTCAGCGATTTTCTTCGAAAGTATAAATGATAAAAAATTATTAGAGAAAAATTGAAGACAAAAGTCAAGGCTTGCTAAAACCAACCACAGAAATAAGCCAAGAACAACATCTTATTAGAAAGCGTTACATATATTGCGTTGCGGACATTACGTTGCGGGTTTTATAGTCCAACCAGTCAACGACGCACGCACGTAGCCCGTGTCAGCTGACACAACCTGTCTTATTTAGTTGTAGTGTAAATGCCCAGTCACCAACTCATGACGACGGCTCTCTTGACGCACGTATCGTAGAAACCTAGCTCAATTTGATTTTTCACGTAATAACGTGTCAGCTGATGCTCTCATGATTGCTCTGCTTGCAACAGGGTTGCCGGAGCGATCATTTTGTAGTAAATTAGTACGAATCTTTCAATATGCTCCCAAAGTACCTCAACAACTATTCCGAATGTTGCCGGTTATAAAATAATGTTAACATACATAAGTGTATTTTTTTTTTTAAATATGGAGATACAAATGTAAAAAAAAAATAAAGTTTTTTCTTGCGTTTTTTTAATAAATTTGACTATTGCCGCAATCGTTTTTTTACACGGAAATAAAAATGTAAATAGAGAAAATGACGGTTTTTTGGCGTTTTTTTTTTACTAAGTTTTACTACATACTGTATCAATCGTCTTTATTTGTTTTTATATGGAGATAAAAATTTAAATAGAAGAAAATGAAGTTTTTTCTGCTGTGTTTTCTTTATTAAATTTTACTATTGTGGATATTTTTGACTGTTGCATTTAATATATTTGACTATTTTGAATATTTTTGACTGTTCAATTTAGCAAAATTACCCCGGATAGCAAATTTTTAAAAGCTGTCAAGTTAATAATATTTGGTGAGCCGGCAAGACTCGTGAATTTGAAAACAAGCATAAACAACAAAAAGACCGAAATACGTACATATGCAATACATAAATTAAAAAATAACCGCGGTGAATATTATTACTAAAAATTAAAACAAAAATAGTATCTGTATATAATTGCTGCATTTTATTAATTGCAAAAATTATGTTTCTTAGTGCACATACATATGTAAATATTCTTAAAAGCCTTTAAGAAATAGTAGTAGAAAATGTAGAAGCGCGGAGTCAGAAGTAAACAAAACTGCAATTAATATTTGGTTTTAAATTATCATGATACAACATTTTCAATTTAAAAATTTATTTATTAATAAATTCTATGAATAATACGATTTTCAAGAAAAATTACTACGAAACCAAACACAAGTTACTACGAAATCAAAAACTGCATGTATACTTTGCTGTACAATGGTAACGCTGTTATTCAACTCAATCCAAACAAACCAAAAACAATGCAGAATGTAAAAAAAGAAAAGCAACTGATTCTTGCGTTGGGTATGCGTGCGTTTACGTGCGTGAATGGTGTCGATTTTGAACTATTGCGTGAGGTAACTGAGAGATATATTGCTGGCCGCTGTGGTGCAGTGGGTAGAGTGCTCGCCTGCTATGCCAGAGGTCTCGGGTTCAAACCACGGTCCGAGCCAAACAAATTTTTCTAATTAGTAAAAATCCAATTATTGGGTTTTTTAAGAGCAGCGGTCACCTCTCGGCAGTGGGCGGCATACCCTCCGAGAGTATTTCTGCCATGAAAAAGCTTCTCACAAAAAATGCATTCGCCGTTCGGAGCCGGCATAAAACTGTAGGTCTACCCAATTAGTAGGAAAAACAAAAAGGAGCACACCTCGAATTGGGAGAGAAGCTCGGCCATAAAACTCGTCAGAGTTATAATAGCGCCATTGTATTATATTATATTATATTATAACTGAGAGATATGACGCCGTCGGTCAGTGGTTGGACTATTACATTTTTTCAGGGTGCGAAGAACGCTCAAAATAAACTCAATCAAACGAGTTATCACTTTATAATTCTGAGCTATGCCACTCTCTCACGAACGCAAACACACAGTGACAACGAACGCAAACGAACGAACGTCAACAGCGATCGATGGGTCTCTGCAGTGGCGATAAACTCTTACATAAATTCATTTTAAAATGAAAGATCGTTTGAAAATTCATTCATTGAAAACTCATTCTATGAGCTTATTTTATAATTTTTTGCGCTAGCCCTCTCCTCGGCCAAATAGCTTTTTTAGGTGGCAGTCTCTTTGATTGTTGGTGAACTTTTTGGCTCTGTGTAATAACTAAATAAATGTATTCGAAACTTTATATTGCAATTTTTATTTTCATTGGAGTAGCATGTAAAACTAGTCAGTCAACTGGTATAGTTCTGATATCTACACTGACTAGTCAGCAAATTGGTATGATGCTGGTGTGTATACTGACTAGTCAGTCAAGTGGTATGATGCTGGTGTGGATACTGACTAGTCAGTCAAGTGGTATGACCCTGGTGTGGATACTGACAATTGCCATTTCCTAGGTCATCACCGTGTTAAAAATACCAGTTGCTAATATGGAAAAAAGATATATGGCTGACTAGTTGAGCTGTATGGCCAACTAGTTGTCAATTAGTTTACAACTAGTTGATTTCGCTGCAGGGTGGTTGTAAACTAATTGACAACTAGTTGGCCATACAGCTCAACTAGTCAGCCATATATCTTTTTTCCATATTAGCAACTGGTATTTTTAACACGGTGATGACCTAGGAAATGGCAATTGTCAGTATCCACACCAGGGTCATACCACTTGACTGACTAGTCAGTATCCACACCAGCATCATACCACTTGACTGACTAGTCAGTATACACACCAGCATCATACCAATTTGCTGACTAGTCAGTGTAGATATCAGAACTATACCAGTTTGAAAGACGCTGCCTGTGCGTGTAAAAAGTATAACCACAATTCGGAACTAGGGTCTTCGAAAAAGGTTTTTTAAAATATTTGGACATTTATCTATGCTTGTTTTTAAGTATTTTTCAACGCCGTAAACATTTGTAAAACTCTCTCAAGGGCAGGCATTAATGCAAGCCACCTTGTTTTGCTGTAACCCAGCAGTTTTTTATACTCTGTATCAGATTTTATTCTCGGTTTTTTGCAAAAGCGGGACATTTTAACTCTCTTGGGGGACAGCGGGACAGACAGCTTCATATCGGGACTGTCCCGCCCAAAGCGGGACGTATGGTCACCTTATACATATGTAAATTGTGTTTTTCCGAATAAAAAAATTTCCATTTCCACAAAAAAAAAAAATAAAAACATTCGAAAATTACATACATACATATATGTATTTTTTATAAAAAACTTTGCCTTAGTATTCTTAAATTAAGAATTTCATGCTTACATCAAAATTGTTTAAGATTTTTATCCTGTTTCAAGAATACCGTTCTTGATTCAAAATTGAGGAAACTTCATTTTGATTTAATTTCCCTTAATTCCTGTAATTCTTAATTCAAGTACGTCACAGCTTGTTTTTTAGCCCGCACCTTTTCTCTGAGTTTAGGCCCCTTTATAGTTCCCATATACGAAATTGGGCGTGGTCGTCAAACGATTTTGGCAATTTGTTAACTAATTCAGCGATTTTCTTCGAAAGTATAAATGATAAAAAATTATTAGAGAAAAATTGAAGACAAAAGTCAAGGCTTGCTAAAATCAACCACAGATATAAGCCAAGAACAACATCTGATTAGAAAACGTTACATATATTGCGTTGCGAACATTACGTTGCGGGTGTTATAGTCCAACCAGTCAACGACGCACGCACTTAGCCCGTGTCAGCTGACACAACCTGTCTTATTTAGTTGTAGTGTAAATGCCCAGTCACCAACTCATGACGACGGCTCTCTTGACGCACGTATCGTAGAAATCTAGCTCAATTTGATTTTTCACGTAATAACGTGTCAGCTGATGCTCTCATGATTGCTCTGCTTGTAACAGGGTTGCCGGAGCGATCATTTTGTAGTAAATTAGTACGAATCTTTCAATATGCTCCCAAAGTACCTCAACAACTATTCCGAATGTTGCCGATTATAAAATTATGTTAACATACATAAGTGTATTTTTTTTTTAAATATGGAGATACAAATGTAAAAAAAAAAATAAAGTTTTTTCTTGCGTTTTTTTTAATAAATTTGACTATTGCCGCAATCGTTTTTTTACACGGAAATAAAAATGTAAATAGAGAAAATGAAGGTTTTTTGGCGTTTTTTTTTACTAAGTCTTACTACATATTGTATCAATCGTTTTTATTTGTTTTTATATGGAGATAAAAATTTAAATAGAAGAAAATGAAGTTTTTTCTGCTGTGTTTTCTTTATTAAATTTTACTATTGTGGATAGTTTTGACTGTTGCATTTAGTATATTTGACTATTTTGAATATTTTTGACTGTTCAATTTAGCAAAATTACCCCGGATAGCAAATTTTTAAAAGCTGTCAAGTGAATAATATTTGGTGAGCCGGCAAGACTCGTGAATTTGACAACAAGCATAAACAACAAAAAGACCGAAATACGTACATATGCAATACATAAATTAAAAAATAACCACGGTGAATATTATTACTAAAAATTAAAACAAAAATAGTATCTGTATATAATTGCTGCATTTTATTAATTGCAAAAATTATGTTTCTTAGTGCACATACAACAATTGCCATTTCCTAGGTCATCACCGTGTTAAAAATACCAGTTGATAATATGGAAAAAAGATATATGGCTGACTAGTTGAGCTGTATGGCCAACTAGTTGTCAATTAGTTTACAACTAGTTGATTTCGCTGCAGGGTGGTTGTAAACTAATTGACAACTAGTTGGCCATACAGCTCAACTAGTCAGCCATATATCTTTTTTCCATATTAGCAACTGGTATTTTTAACACGGTGATGACCTAGGAAATGGCAATTGTCAGTATCCACACCAGGGTCATACCACTTGACTGACTAGTCAGTATCCACACCAGCATCATACCACTTGACTGACTAGTCAGTATACACACCAGCATCATACCAATTTGCTGACTAGTCAGTGTAGATATCAGAACTATACCAGTTTGAAAGACGCTGCCTGTGCGTGTAAAAAGTATAACCACAATTCGGAACTAGGGTCTTCGAAAAAGGTTTTTTAAAATATTTGGACATTTATCTATGCTTGTTTTTAAGTATTTTTCAACGCCGTAAACATTTGTAAAACTCTCTCAAGGGCAGGCATTAATGCAAGCCACCTTGTTTTGCTGTAACCCAGCAGTTTTTTATACTCTGTATCAGATTTTATTCTCGGTTTTTTGCGAAAGCGGGACATTTTAACTCTCTTGGGGGACAGCGGGACAGACAGCTTCATATCGGGACTGTCCCGCCCAAAGCGGGACGTATGGTCACCTTATACATATGTAAATTGTGTTTTTCTGAATAAAAAAATTTCCATTTCCACAAAAAAAAAAAATAAAAACATTCGAAAATTACATACATACATATATGTATTTTTTATAAAAAACTTTGCCTTAGTATTCTTAAATTAAGAATTTCATGCTTACATCAAAATTGTTTAAGATTTTTATCCTGTTTCAAGAATACCGTTCTTGATTCAAAATTGAGGAAACTTCATTTTGATTTAATTTCCCTTAATTCCTGTAATTCTTAATTCAAGTACGTCACAGCTTGTTTTTTAGCCCGCACCTTTTCTCTGAGTTTAGGCCCCTTTATAGTTCCCATATACGAAATTGGGCGTGGTCGTCAAACGATTTTGGCAATTTGTTAACTAATTCAGCGATTTTCTTCGAAAGTATAAATGATAAAAAATTATTAGAGAAAAATTGAAGACAAAAGTCAAGGCTTGCTAAAATCAACCACAGATATAAGCCAAGAACAACATCTGATTAGAAAACGTTACATATATTGCGTTGCGAACATTACGTTGCGGGTGTTATAGTCCAACCAGTCAACGACGCACGCACTTAGCCCGTGTCAGCTGACACAACCTGTCTTATTTAGTTGTAGTGTAAATGCCCAGTCACCAACTCATGACGACGGCTCTCTTGACGCACGTATCGTAGAAATCTAGCTCAATTTGATTTTTCACGTAATAACGTGTCAGCTGATGCTCTCATGATTGCTCTGCTTGTAACAGGGTTGCCGGAGCGATCATTTTGTAGTAAATTAGTACGAATCTTTCAATATGCTCCCAAAGTACCTCAACAACTATTCCGAATGTTGCCGATTATAAAATTATGTTAACATACATAAGTGTATTTTTTTTTTAAATATGGAGATACAAATGTAAAAAAAAAAATAAAGTTTTTTCTTGCGTTTTTTTTAATAAATTTGACTATTGCCGCAATCGTTTTTTTACACGGAAATAAAAATGTAAATAGAGAAAATGAAGGTTTTTTGGCGTTTTTTTTTACTAAGTCTTACTACATATTGTATCAATCGTTTTTATTTGTTTTTATATGGAGATAAAAATTTAAATAGAAGAAAATGAAGTTTTTTCTGCTGTGTTTTCTTTATTAAATTTTACTATTGTGGATATTTTTGACTGTTGCATTTAGTATATTTGACTATTTTGAATATTTTTGACTGTTCAATTTAGCAAAATTACCCCGGATAGCAAATTTTTAAAAGCTGTCAAGTGAATAATATTTGGTGAGCCGGCAAGACTCGTGAATTTGACAACAAGCATAAACAACAAAAAGACCGAAATACGTACATATGCAATACATAAATTAAAAAATAACCACGGTGAATATTATTACTAAAAATTAAAACAAAAATAGTATCTGTATATAATTGCTGCATTTTATTAATTGCAAAAATTATGTTTCTTAGTGCACATACATATGTAAATATTCTTAAAAGCCTTTAAGAAATAGTAGTAGAAAATGTAGAAGCACGGAGTCAGAAGTAAACAAAACTGAAATTAATATTTGGTTTTAAATTATCATGATACAACATATTCAATTTAAAAATTTATTTATTAATAAATTCTATGAATAATACGATTTTCAAGAAAAATTACTACGAAACCAAACACAAGTTACTACGAAATCAAAAACTGCATGTATACTTTGCTGTACAATGGTAACGCTGTTATTCAACTCAATCCAAACAAACCAAAAACAATGCAGAATGTAAAAAAAGAAAAGCAACTGATTCTTGCGTTGGGTATGCGTGCGTTTACGTGCGTGAATGGTGTCGATTTTGAACTATTACGTGAGGTAACTGAGAGATATGACGCCGTCGGTCAGTGGTTGGACTATTACATTTTTTCAGGGTGCGAAGAACGCTCAAAATAAACTCACTCAAACGAGTTATCACTTTATAATTCTGAGCTATGCCACTCTCTCACGAACGCAAGCACACAGTGACAACGAACGCAAACGAACGAACGTCAACAGCGATCGATGGGTCTCTGCAGTGGCGATAAACTCGTATGACGTATGGTCACCTTATACATATGTAAATTGTCTTTTTCTGAATAAAAAAATTTCCATTTCCACAAAAAAAAAAATTAAAACATTCGAAAATTACATACATACATATATGTATTTTTTATAAAAAACTTTGCCTTAGTATTCTTAAATTAAGAATTTCATGCTTACATCAAAATTGTTTAAGATTTTTATCCTGTTTCAAGAATACCGTTCTTGATTCAAAATTGAGGAAACTTCATTTTGATTTAATTTCCCTTAATTCCTGTAATTCTGAATTCAAGTACGTCACAGCTTGTTTTTTAGCCCGCACCTTTTCTCTGAGTTTAGGCCCCTTTATAGTTCCCATATACGAAATTGGGCGTGGTCGTCAAACGATTTTGGCAATTTATTAACTAATTCAGCGATTTTCTTCGAAAGTATAAATGATAAAAAATTATTAGAGAAAAATTGAAGACAAAAGTCAAGGCTTGCTAAAACCAACCACAGAAATAAGCTAAGAACAACATCTTATTAGAAAGCGTTACATATATTGCGTTGCGGACATTACGTTGCGGGTTTTATAGTCCAACCAGTCAACGACGCACGCACGTAGCCCGTGTCAGCTGACACAACCTGTCTTATTTAGTTGTAGTGTAAATGCCCAGTCACCAACTCATGACGACGGCTCTCTTGACGCACGTATCGTAGAAACCTAGCTCAATTTGATTTTTCACGTAATAACGTGTCAGCTGATGCTCTCATGATTGCTCTGCTTGCAACAGGGTTGCCGGAGCGATCATTTTGTAGTAAATTAGTACGAATCTTTCAATATGCTCCCAAAGTACCTCAACAACTATTCCGAATGTTGCCGGTTATAAAATAATGTTAACATACATAAGTGTATTTTTTTTTTAAATATGGAGATACAAATGTAAAAAAAAAAATAAAGTTTTTTCTTGCGTTTTTTTAATAAATTTGACTATTGCCGCAATCGTTTTTTTACACGGAAATAAAAATGTAAATAGAGAAAATGACGGTTTTTTGGCGTTTTTTTTTTACTAAGTTTTACTACATACTGTATCAATCGTTTTTATTTGTTTTTATATGGAGATAAAAATTTAAATAGAAGAAAATGAAGTTTTTTCTGCTGTATTTTCTTTATTAAATTTTACTATTGTGGATATTTTTGACTGTTGCATTTAATATATTTGACTATTTTGAATATTTTTGACTGTTCAATTTAGCAAAATTACCCCGGATAGCAAATTTTTAAAAGCTGTCAAGTTAATAATATTTGGTGAGCCTGCAAGACTCGTGAATTTGAAAACAAGCATAAACAACAAAAAGACCGAAATACGTACATATGCAATACATAAATTAAAAAATAACCGCGGTGAATATTATTACTAAAAATTAAAACAAAAATAGTATCTGTATATAATTGCTGCATTTTATTAATTGCAAAAATTATGTTTCTTAGTGCACATACATATGTAAATATTCTTAAAAGCCTTTAAGAAATAGTAGTAGAAAATGTAGAAGCGCGGAGTCAGAAGTAAACAAAACTGCAATTAATATTTGGTTTTAAATTATCATGATACAACATTTTCAATTTAAAAATTTATTTATTAATAAATTCTATGAATAATACGATTTTCAAGAAAAATTACTACGAAACCAAACACAAGTTACTACGAAATCAAAAACTGCATGTATACTTTGCTGTACAATGGTAACGCTGTTATTCAACTCAATCCAAACAAACCAAAAACAATGCAGAATGTAAAAAAAGAAAAGCAACTGATTCTTGCGTTGGGTATGCGTGCGTTTACGTGCGTGAATGGTGTCGATTTTGAACTATTGCGTGAGGTAACTGAGAGATATATTGCTGGCCGCTGTGGTGCAGAGGGTAGAGTGCTCGCCTGCTATGCCAGAGGTCTCGGGTTCAAACCACGGTCCGAGCCAAACAAATTTTTCTAATTAGTAAAAATCCAATTATTGGGTTTTTTAAGAGCAGCGGTCACCTCTCGGCAGTGGGCGGCATACCCTCCGAGAGTATTTCTGCCATGAAAAAGCTTCTCACAAAAAATGCATTCGCCGTTCGGAGCCGGCATAAAACTGTAGGTCCACCCAATTAGTAGGAAAAACAAAAAGGAGCACACCTCGAATTGGGAGAGAAGCTCGGCCATAAAACTCGTCAGAGTTATAATAGCGTCATTGTATTATATTATATTATATTATAACTGAGAGATATGACGCCGTCGGTCAGTGGTTGGACTATTACATTCTTTCAGGGTGCGAAGAACGCTCAAAATAAACTCAATCAAACGAGTTATCACTTTATAATTCTGAGCTATGCCACTCTCTCACGAACGCAAACACACAGTGACAACGAACGCAAACGAACGAACGTCAACAGCGATCGATGGGTCTCTGCAGTGGCGATAAACTCTTACATAAATTCATTTTAAAATGAAAGATCGTTTGAAAATTCATTCATTGAAAACTCATTCTATGAGCTTATTTTATAATTTTTTGCGCTAGCGATCATTTTTTGAGTTTATCATTTTATGCGTTCGTGATCGCTCTTTGAGTTTATCATTTTATGTGTTCACAAGGGTTTTTTGTGAGGTTTAAGCAGCTAATGGCATTGTGAAGGCGCAGTTTTTGGATGATGGCTTGCGTTTATTAGACCATAAATATGATGTATGTATGTATGTACACACATACTCATGCATGTGTGTACGTATATATGGATGTACATACATATATATGTATTTAGTTTTTACTTGAAAACTAGAATACAACAATTGAGCGTTCAAAAAATAAGTTCGCATATTATTTATTTGTGCACATGTATGTATGTACATATGTACCCTGCAGCGAAAGTCCAAACTAGTCAGCCAACCTACCAGTTAACTGACTAGATATATTATGGGAGTTGCCCAACTAGATTCATAGGGGGCAAATGAGATTAGTTATGAAACAAGAAGTTTTGCCAAAAAAAGCGTTTTAAATTAAAAACGAATGTATCCGGGGTTTCTGGAGGTTGCAATGAACACGTATGCCGTAAAAGTAAAGCAACTTCTTTATTGTTGTAGTATTCGAACCCTGCGTAGTAGGCCCCTTGTAGATTTAGTTGGTTGCAAATTGGTAGATCATTAAATCAGGTGAATGCCACAAATATAACATAGTTTGAGAT
The DNA here is from genome assembly GCA_960531455.1 of Urophora cardui. NCBI lineage: Eukaryota > Metazoa > Arthropoda > Insecta > Diptera > Tephritidae > Urophora > Urophora cardui. The sequence continues at coordinate 14,197,243 of OY482675.1, read as the reverse complement.
GTTAAGGTCCCCACAAACAGAAGCGATACGATACAGCCCACATATGAAAAATCGTATCGCGTCATGCACAATTGCATATGTGGGCTGTATAGTATCGCTTCTGTTTGTGGGGACCCTTAATGTAGCCGTGTACATTAGATACTACTTTAGCCATAGAAAAAAGTACATGATATGTTTGTATAAAGTCAGAAAATCATCAATATAAATGTCAAGCTTAGAATGGTCAACGTGTTACTTATTCACAATGTTAATGTTAATTTACCTAAATATTTAATATGCAAGATCCCAATCTAATGTGCCTGAATTCTTTAATTTAAATATCATATTCTAATAACTAAATAAATGTATTAGAAACTTTATTTTGCAACTTTTGTTTTCATGGGAGTAGCATGTAAAACCAGTCAGTCAACTGGTATAGTTCTGATATCTACACTGACTAGTCAGCAAATTGGTATGATGCTGGTGTGTATACTGAGTAGTCAGTCAAGTGGTATGATGCTGGTGTGTATAGTGACTAGCCAGTCAAGTGGTATGATGCTGGTGTGGATACTGACTAGTCAGTCAAGTGGTATGACTCTGGTGTGGATACTGAGAATTGCCATTTCCTAGGTCATCACCGTGTTAAAAATACCAGTTGCTAATATGAAAAAAAGATAGATGGCTGACTAGTTGAGCTTTATGGCCAACTAGTTGTCAATTAGTGGTATGACCCTGGTGTGGATACTGACAATTGCCATTTCCTAGGTCATCACCGTGTTAAAAATACCAGTTGCCAATATGGAAAAAAGATATATGGCTGACTAGTTGAGCTGTATGGCCAACTAGTTGTCAATTAGTTTACAACCACCCTGCAGCGAAATCAACTAGTTGTAAACTAATTGACAACTAGTTGGCCATAAAGCTCAACTAGTCAGCCATCTATCTTTTTTTCATATTAGCAACTGGTATTTTTAACACGGTGATGACCTAGGAAATGGCAATTCTCAGTATCCACACCAGAGTCATACCACTTGACTGACTAGTCAGTATCCACACCAGCATCATACCACTTTACTGACTAGTCACTATACACACCAGCATCATACCACTTGACTGACTACTCAGTATACACACCAGCATCATACCAATTTGCTGACTAGTCAGTGTAGATATCAGAACTATACCAGTTGACTGACTAGTTTTACATGCTACTCCAATGAAAACAAAAGTTGCAAAATAAAGTTTCTAATACATTTATTTAGTTATTAGAATATGATATTTAAATTAAAGAATTCAGGCACATTAGATTGGGATCTTGCATATTAAATATTTAGGTAAATTAACATTAACATTGTGAATAAGTAACACGTTGACCATTCTAAGCTTGACATTTATATTGATGATTTTCTGACTTTATACAAACATATCATGTACTTTTTTCTATGGCTAAAGTAATATCTAATGTACACGGCTACATTAACATCTCAAACTATGTTATATTTGTGGCATTCACCTGATTTAATGATCTACCAATTTGCAACCAACTAAATCTACAAGGGGCCTACTACGCAGGGTTCGAATACTACAACAATAAAGAAGTTGCTTTACTTTTACTGCATACGTGTTCATTGCAACCTCCAGAAACCCCGGATACATTCGTTTTTAATTTAAAACGCTTTTTTTGGCAAAACTTCTTGTTTCATAACTAATCTCATTTGCCCCCTATGAATCTAGTTGGGCAACTCCCATAATTTATCTCGTCAGTTAACTGGTAGGTTGGCTGACTGGTTTGGACTTTCGCTGCAGGGTACATATGTACATACATACATGTGCACAAATAAATAATATGCGAACTTATTTTTTGAACGCTCAATTGTTGTATTCTAGTTTTCAAGTAAAAACTAAATACATATATATGTATGTACATCCATATATACGTACACACATGCATGAGTATGTGTGTACATACATACATACATCATATTTATGGTCTAATAAACGCACGCCATCATCCAAAAACTGCGCCTTCACAATGCCATTAGCTGCTTAAACCTCACAAAAAACCCTTGTGAACACATAAAATGATAAACTCAAAGAGCGATCACGAACGCATAAAATGATAAACTCAAAAAATGATAAACTCAAAAAATGATCGCTAGCGCAAAAAATTATAAAATAAGCTCATAGAATGAATTTTCAATGAATGAATTTTCAAACGATCTTTCATTTTAAAATGAATTTATGTAAGAGTTTATCGCCACTGCAGAGACCCATCGATCGCTGTTGACGTTCGTTCGTTTGCGTTCGTTGTCACTGTGTGCTTGCGTTCGTGAGAGAGTGGCATAGCTCAGAATTATAAAGTGATAACTCGTTTGAGTGAGTTTATTTTGAGCGTTCTTCGCACTCTGAAAAAATGTAATAGTCCAACCACTGACCGACGGCGTCATATCTCTCAGTTACCTCACGTAATAGTTCAAAATCGACACCATTCACGCACGTAAACGCACGCATACCCAACGCAAGAATCAGTTGCTTTTCTTTTTTTACATTCTGCATTGTTTTTGGTTTGTTTGGATTGAGTTGAATAACAGCGTTACCATTGTACAGCAAAGTATACATGCAGTTTTTGATTTCGTAGTAACTTGTGTTTGGTTTCGTAGTAATTTTTCTTGAAAATCGTATTATTCATAGAATTTATTAATAAATAAATTTTTAAATTGAATATGTTGTATCATGATAATTTAAAACCAAATATTAATTGCAGTTTTGTTTACTTCTGACTCCGTGCTTCTACATTTTCTACTACTATTTCTTAAAGGCTTTTAAGGATATTTACATATGTATGTGCACTAAGAAACATAATTTTTGCAATTAATAAAATGCAGCAATTATATACAGATACTATTTTTGTTTTAATTTTTAGTAATAATATTCACCGCGGTTATTTTTTAATTTATGTATTGCATATGTACGTATTTCGGTCTTTTTGTTGTTTATGCTTGTTGTCAAATTCACGAGTCTTGCCGGCTCACCAAATATTATTCACTTGACAGCTTTTAAAAATTTGCTATCCGGGGTAATTTTGCTAAATTGAACAGTCAAAAATATTCAAAATAGTCAAATATACTAAATGCAACAGTCAAAAATATCCACAATAGTAAAATTTAATAAAGAAAACACAGCAGAAAAAACTTCATTTTCTTCTATTTAAATTTTTATCTCCATATAAAAACAAATAAAAACGATTGATACAATATGTAGTAAAACTTAGTAAAAAAAACGCCAAAAAACCTTCATTTTCTCTATTTACATTTTTATTTCCGTGTAAAAAAACGATTGCGGCAATAGTCAAATTTATTAAAAAACGCAAGAAAAAACTTTATTTTTTTTTTTTACATTTGTATCTCCATATTAAAAAAAAAATACACTTATGTATGTTAACATAATTTTATAATCGGCAACATTCGGAATAATTGTTGAGGTACTTTGGGAGCATATTGAAAGATTCGTACTAATTTACTACAAAATGATCGCTCCGGCAACCCTGTTACAAGCAGAGCAATCATGAGAGCATCAGCTGACACGTTATTACGTGAAAAATCAAATTGAGCTAGGTTTCTACGATACGTGCGTCAAGAGAGCCGTCGTCATGAGTTGGTGACTGGGCATTTACACTACAACTAAATAAGACAGGTTGTGTCAGCTGACACGGGCTGCGTGCGTGCGTCGTTGACTGGTTGGACTATAACACCCGCAACTTAATGTTCGCAACGCAATATATGTAACGTTTTCTAATCAGATGTTGTTCTTGGCTTATATCTGTGGTTGATTTTAGCAAGCCTTGACTTTTGTCTTCAATTTTTCGCTAATAATTTTTTATCATTTATACTTTCGAAGAAAATCGCTGAATTAGTTAATAAATTGCCAAAATCGTTTGACGACCACGCCCAGTTTCGTATATGGGAACTATAAAGGGGCCTAAACTCAGAGAAAAGGTGCGGGCTAAAAAACAAGCTGTGACGTACTTGAATTAAGAATTACAGGAATTAAGGGAAATTAAATCAAAATGAAGTTTCCTCAATTTTGAATCAAGAACGGTATTCTTGAAACAGGATAAAAATCTTAAACAATTTTGATGTAAGCATGAAATTCTTAATTTAAGAATACTAAGGCAAAGTTTTTTATAAAAAATACATATATGTATGTATGTAATTTTCGAATGTTTTTATTTTTTTTTGTGGAAATGGAAATTTTTTTATTCAGAAAAACACAATTTACATATGTATAAGGTGACCATACGTCCCGCTTTGGGCGGGACAGTCCCGATATGAAGCTGTCTGTCCCGCTGTCCCCCAAGAGAGTTAAAATGTCCCGCTTTCGCAAAAAACCGAGAATAAAATCTGATACAGAGTATAAAAAACTGCTGGGTTACAGCAAAACAAGGTGGCTTGCATTAATGCCTGCCCTTGAGAGAGTTTTACAAATGTTTACGGCGTTGAAAAATACTTAAAAACAAGCATAGATAAATGTCCAAATATTTTAAAAAACCTTTTTCGAAGACCCTAGTTCCGAATTGTGGTTATACTTTTTACACGCACAGGCAGCGTCTTTCAATCAAGCGATTTTAAAAATCGAGGGACAAATTGTTACGGCAATAGAGTCTGCAATTGAAATTAGTCGTCTACGGGAAAACTTAGCACTTAAAACAGATTCAACGTTTCTTCCTCTGACGGTTCGTAATATACTAGCAAAACTAAAAGACAGTGACGTTGCTGTAGATGTGCAGAATGTGAAAAGCGTTGATGTCGAATTTTATAAGACAAGTGAACAATATTTAGAACAATGGTCCCAGTACAATGAAGAGCTGGTGGTGTTTAAGTGGTCAAATTTGAAAGAAGTGTCTTGCTGGGAAGAAGTACAGAATGTTACAGATTTTCTGATTGCCCAAGGTTTTATTAACAGCAACCAAGATACGGCAGTGTTCGATGAGTTTTCGCTTATTACCAGCTATGTCACAGATGGAAAGATCAGAAGCTGGAACGATGGAAATGTTGTCACTGAAGACCGTTGGGTGGAATTGTTCAAACATTTTCTTTCTAACAATATCAACTGCACAAATTTTCGCATAATTATTGAGTATATTTTCTGCATGCCTGGATGTAACGCACCTATCGAAAGAGTTTTTTCCCTAATGAATAAAATATTGACTAGCGAAAAATCCCAATTGAGTTCCAGAGTTTTGAAAGCTATTTTGATTACTAAGACTAACATCGAAAAAACATGCAATCAGTTCCATTCATACTTGCATACTAGGCCTGACATTTTAAAACTGATTTGCTCCGCTGACAAATATAAAACGACGTAGACTTGAACATAATTCAATAATGGAAGAACAACACAGTACAACAAATGAGGAGTGATTTGTACTGTGTTAAAATTGCTATTATACAGTGTAAGTATTTGAATATTTATTTATTTATTTATTACAATGAAATATACTTATAAATAAATATATTACATATAAACTACAGCGCTAGCTACAATGCCTTCGGCTCATCACTTTACAAAAGGAGGGAATATCTATATGTACATACATACGAAACTGTATATAAATTATTGTAGGAGTATAAAATGATACTTAAATTCTGAGGTTTACAATGGCAGGTTTTAAATTTTATTTGTTAATTTAGCTTTGGATATAAATTCAAAATTTTTTGATATATTATCTGTACTAGGTTGTTTTAGCAGTTCCGAAGGTGTTTTCAAAGAAAAGATGTTTCCTCTGAGCTTCCTGAAAGCTGGGCATCCATCCAAGATGTGCTCTGACGAATTTGTTAAGCTTTTGCAGTAATGACATCCAGATGCATAGTTTTTATCTAAAAGATGCTTGTGTGAGAGGCCAGTATGTCCAATACGTAGCCTCGTGAAGACTCTAAGAGCGGAAATCTCGCATGTGGTTGGATATTTTATTTTTAATTTTAAAGGGTTTATGGAAATATATCGGTTGTTTTGGGTTTTCCAAACTTCCATTTCCTTCTCTTTTACAACTTTGTGTATGTAGTGTAGGATATCGAACTTTTCGTTGATATCTATGTAGTGGCAAGGAGTACGCGCAACATTTTTGGCTTCGATGTCAGCTATTTCGTTTCCAAGAATTCCGCAGTAGCCTGGAGTCCACATTAACTTTATCTTGTTGTTGAACTCAGTCAACTTGTCTCGAATGTATGATATGATCGAGCTTACGTTCCGCATGTTTTGAATAGATTTAATGCTGGAGAGGCTGTCAGTGCGTATTTACATACTTGCCTTTAGACATTGCTGCCCATTGGGTAGCTGCTTTTATAGCATATGCTTCGGCTGAAAAGATGGAACAATAAGATGTTAAAAGCCCTTTACTGATAGTTTTATAATCGTCGGAAACGACTGCATACGAGGTTTGATCGGAATTTTTTGAACCGTCAGTGTAAAGAAAGGACCAGTCCTTGGATTTGAGTTGGCATTTACGACTTAAAAAAAGTTGCTTAAATGTAGCAGCGCTGGTGGTTTTCTTTGAATGGGTCATTAAGTCATCTTCCAAAAAAGAAGAGTCTAGAGCCCATGGTAGATGTTTGCTACCTTTCAAATATTTTGATTTTAGGTGAAGGCCACATGCAGTATTATCTTTTATAACCCGGTAAATCGTGGATTGTTTTTTTAGGGGTCGTACTCTATTATATACTTGCCATGCTTTCTCGTGGAGTATGGGATTATGTGCGTTAAAAAGTTTTGGTATGAGCCGAAGGGTGCTAAACTCTAGTCTTTCTTTGATATGAGGCATGCCAGCTTCTGCAAGTATGTTCCTTATGTTGGATGTGGGAAAGGCTCTGATGCTGCGTCTGATTGCTGCGTGATATGGGGCGTATAGTTGATTAGGGCCTTATTTTGCAAAACGCAACGCGACGCAACGAGTCACCCAGAGTCACTTATTGTCGTGTTCGTATTTTGTATCTCTTTAGGTGACTCAAAGTGACTGTAAGTGACTCGAAGTGAATGTGTTACGTTTTTTGGTGAGTATGTTACGTTTTTGGTATTTTATAAAACGCAAAGTGACGAAAACGGTCACTTTAACAGTCAAAAGTGTCACTTCCTCTTGTTCGAGTGCGCAACGGCTAAAAATAGCCAATTTGAAAAAAAACGGGGTATCAATCGACGCGTTTCAATCTCGCGAACCCGAATATGATGCTGAACTAATTTTTTCTTTGATTTAAATAATACAGTTATTAATAAAAACGTTTTAACTTTTGTCTTACTTCTTGCACACACACGAACACACAAATGCATCTTATTTTTTAACATTGGATAACACATACATATATTTATATTAACTGCATTACACACACATTTTGCATATAAATAATATATTTTATTCAAAAAAAAAAAACAAACTAAACAAAACACGTATGTATGTATTTACACACAATGTCACTTTTTTTTATTTTTGTTGACTTCCCATTAATAATAATACAATGGCGCTATTATAACTCTGACGAGTTTTATGGCCGAGCTTCTCTCCCAATTCGAGGTGTGCTCCATTTTGTTTTTTTCCTACTAATTGGGTGGACCTACAGTTTTATGCCGGCTCCGAACGGCGAATGCATTTTTTGTGAGGAGCTTTTTCATGGCAGAAATACTCTCGGAGGGTATGCCGCCCACTGCCGAGAGGTGACCGCTGCTCTTAAAAAAAAAAAAAAACCCATTAAACACTGAAAAAGAAATTCTCAAACGGTTCAGAAAATATTGTTTCTAAATTTGAGGATCAGCATATCGCCCGTTTTATGCAATAGGGATTTAACTCGAAATTTTCGATTTCTGGGATTTTGCCATATTGTTCAATAACTGGGTCGTGCCTTTGAGTCTAGCCTTATAAAATACTCAAAAGGATAAAAATGGCGGAAATAAAAGTGATTTTGTAGTTAGCCGTAGAAGGAAACTATTTGAAATTATAAAAGTTTATTTGCGTTTTCCCAAAAAAAATGTTTTTTGAGTTAAATCCCTATTGCATAAAACGTGCGATATATATAATTTGAAAATAAACATATTTTCAAGTGTTCATCAAACATTGTTTATCAATTTTAGAATAACTTACAACACATTTGAAAAAAAAACTTGTTTCTCATTTTGTACCATTTCACGAATTTCATCATGTCAAGGCTTCAAGGAACGAAGAAATTTTGTACGTTTGCAAATTTCAATCAGCGTTCGCTGTTTTACGTGAGCAGACTCTTAACGGTTGAAATGATGATGGTTGAAAATGATTGTGTGTAATAATGATTCTTACTTTTATTTTATTTGCTTGTTGCTTTTTGTGAAGTTACACAAACTTTATTAAAAACATATGTAGTTTGTTTCTCATATGTGTGTATGCATATTAAAAAAGATATTAATATACTCATGTGACTGTACAAAAGGCCCGGCGAAATTTACCCGCACGGGTAAATGAAAAACATCACATCAGAGTACAAATATGTAATACATATGTACATACATCTATTTATTCCATTCCATTTCTGCGCTCATAACACAAACTCTCTCACTATCCCTCAATTTTTCTGTACTCTAGAGTACAAATATGTAGTACATACATACATCTATTGATTGCATTCCATTTCGCACCAACTTTGAAATTGATTTGAGAAAATCCCATACTAAAAATGTGCCTTTTTGTTTGAGAACGCTATCAAGAGAGATTTGAGGTGCATTTAATAACTAACGTTTGATTTTTGACAATAGGGTTACTTCTCAAATGAACCTCAAATTGAAAATGAAGAAAAATGTTTATTGGGTAGCCAGCTGCCAACTTTCCAGGGTTAACCACTCAATAAAACAGTTCAATTAAAAAAAAACGTACTAAAAATTACTAAGGAAACTAAAAAAACAAAATAGGTGGCACATAAGCTACGTAAGTCGTTTGACAATCCGTCGTGACTACGCAACAGGGTGAACGCGAAAACGTAAAATCTTATATAATACCAACTTTTGGGCGAAGGTGAGCGTGAGTGAGTGTGAGTTTTTATTTGAGAACGCTATCAAGAGAGATTTGAGGTGCATCTGATAACTAACGTTTGATATTTGACAATAGGGTTACTTCTCAAATGAACCTCAAATTGAAAATGAAGAAAAATGTTTATTGGGTAGCCAGCTGCCAACTTTCCAGGGTTAACCACTCAATAAAACAGTTCAATTAAAAAAAAAACGTACTAAAAATTACTAAGGAAACTAAAAAAACAAAATAGGTGGCACATAAGCTACGTAAGTCGTTTGACAATCGTCGTGACTACGCAACAGGGTGAACGCGAAAACGTAAAATCTTATATAATACCAACTTTTGGGCGAAGGTGAGCGTGAGTAAGTGTGAGTGACTGTGACGCAAAGAGTCACCGCGTTTTGTATAATAAGCACCTAAGTGAACTCCCTGCATGGTTTCCGTATATGGGGAGACCATAGTCGATGATGGATAGTAGGATAGCTTTCGTTGCGTTGATTAGGATGGTAGGATGTATTTGTGACCGTTGCGATGATAGAAACTTAACTATATTTAGTTTTTCAAATAACCTTTTCCTCAAATACAAACAATGATCCTTTAAACTAAGCTTAGAGTCAAATACTAATCCTAGGAACTTAAGTGTATGTACATATTGGATATCCTCTTTATACGTAAAATTAAACCCATTACAAGATGTTTTACGACATATATGGATAGTTTTACATTTTTGGAATGATAAATTGGCTCCAGATGTTAGTGACCACTCACAGATTTTGTCTAAAATTTCACTAAATATTTCTTTAACTACTGAGAGGTTTAAATTTTTTTTGCATAAATGCAATGATCAACCGGAAATTGAGATATTATTTGGCTAACTTTATTAAAAGCAACCACAAATAATGAGACTGACAGTGGGACCCTTGAGGGATTCCGTTTTCCAGTGATAAGCATTCTGAGTAGTTATTAAAAAGCAGTCTGTGAAACTTCACACTAGAGGTCATATTTCGCGCGAGATTGGACCCGCGAAAATTTTTTACTCATTTAAAAACAAATGAGTGAAAATTTTTGCGGGTCCCATCTCGCTCGAAATGTGACATCTAGTGTGGAGTTTCAGCAGACTGCACCCTCTTATCCATATACGCTCTTTGGTTTTTCGATGAAATTCTGGTTTATTTGAGCCCTGCTCAGCTTTTGCTAAAGACCAAACAAATTTTTGGGTTAGTAGAAGTACGCTACACACAACTTTTTGCTTTGAACAAAGAGATAACTACAAACTCTACTAATGTAATGGTTTATATGAAAAATAGACTGGAAATGCTCGAAGAAAAATGTTTTTTTTTTCGGTTTGTTAACGGGCCAGATTTTGCACAAAAAAACTATTTTGAGTTTAGATCTGTTACGTTACATTAAAAAATGCGGTCGTATTCGTTGTAATCCAAAACTCTCATAAAATTTTTCTCCCCTAAATATTTAATTGATTTACCTTCAACTAACTTAAATCTATCTGGGAAAAGCAAATACAACATTAAAAACAATATTCCTTTGATGCAGCTTACTTTTTCATTTCGTAATGTAAATTTTTCAATTTTTGTTTTTCAAGCGACACCAGAGAAACTATCGCAAAATTTTTTAAGGAAATAATATGTGGTGACGTGGTGCATAGTATACTTTGGCATCTATGTAACCCCAAAAAAATGCAAAGCACACAAAATTAGAACAAATTTTTTTTCTGTGGTTTCGTTTTTGGCGATATTGGCCATATGTAAAAATTATGCGCATTTGAAGTCGGACCAAATACTTAAACGAAGCAGAGGGTGATGAAAGCCTGAGAAAAAATTGAGGGCAGTTTTCTCATATTTAAAGGGTGAGTTATTCGTTCGAGATATGTATGTGCCTCATCGAGTTGAGTGGTTAGACCCATTTTTTATATAAATGTATGCTATTTATCCACTAGGTTGACTAAGCACAATTATCTAACACAAAAATGTTACAAAACTTATTTGTAAAAACAATATATCTAATTGCGCTTAGGAATCCTAGTAGATAAGTCATCCCCTTATGGTAGATATAAAACATAGAGTCAATCACTCAACTCGTAAGCGTTTCTACAGTGGGATCTCGGACTAGTATAACTACATACATATGCATGTGTTAAAATTTTTGCTATAGATTTATAAACATACAGACTTATTCATAAAAAAATCTTATAACACATTATAAACGCTCAATAGTAAAAACTCTTTTTAACTCTTTTATAAAGCCGTTATACTGCACACAGATCCATAGAACATAGAAATTTCGCGAAATAAAAAATTGCTTGAGCAACATGCTCATAGCGCGAGTGCTCGAGGGTTCATGGGAAATGTTTTAAATTTGTATCTAAGGTAACAAATCTTGGGTTTGTTATCAACTCCAGTCTATCGTGTGATGATCATGTTAATTCTGTTGTTAGTAAATTCTACTATATGTTGCGTAATCTGAAAATATCAGCGTAATTTACCCCAGTTAGAATGCGACGGTAGCTTGCTATACAATTAATATTACCAGTAATTTCCTACTCAGAGTGCATTTACAGCAAGCTGAGTTCTAAATCTGCACATAAAATTGAGGTTGTATTTAACCATGTAACTCGTTATGTCTTTGGGCTAGCGAAGTTCGATCTCATATCTGAGTGGAGGATGCGTCTCTTACAGCCGCACTCAGAAACGTTCATTAAATTGGGCCTAATGGTCACATAACTAATTTTCATAAAATCTGTTAACTATCGTTTCATCTCAGAGTAAAAAAAAAGAGTTCATTAGTTAATAAAAACTTTAAGTATGCGATAAATTTTTCCCTTTTTTCTTTGGCATCACTTGACTTTATTTATCAACCAAAAGTCAAAAATTTAAATAACAAAATATTGAAAAGAATTAAAATAATAGAAAAAATAAAATTGTCCATAAAAATATACAAAGCACGGTGCATACATAAGTATTATGTATGTAAAATGTATTATTCTCATCAAGATATGTATATACATATGTATAATATAAGATAATATACTGGCGTTGATATATGTAACTCTGACGAGTTTTAAGGCCTAGATTCTCTTCTCAATTGGAGGCATGCTCCTTAATTTTTGTTTTTTCCTACAAATTGGGTAGACCTGCAGTTTTATGCCAGCTCCGAGCGGCGGAGGAATTACCGCTCACTGCTGAGGGGTGACCGCTAATTATAAAAAAAAATCAATGATTGGGTTCTAGTTAATTAGAAAATTGTTTTTGGTGGTTGTCCGGACAAGAGTTTGCACCGAGACCTCTGGTATAACAGACGTGCGCTCTACCAAATACACCAGAGTTTTATCAAGAAAACTGAGGAAAGGAGAGCCCAATTTTACCGGAGATAAAACTTAGGCACTCTGCACACGAGGCGTATCGTCATAGACGCGTACGAGACATTTCATGTAGCGTCGATTTCTCTACGCCTCAAGATCTGCACATGAAGCGACATGAAACTTCGCTGCACAAAACAAACAAACAAGTTAATAATACGGTATTTGCTTTAAATTTCGAAGCTTTAAATAGAAAAGATAAAAAATTTTACGGAATCTTCCATTTTCTTTAATTATATACTCATTTTTTCCGATTTTTTACACAAATTTTACTGCTTTCATAAATTCCACCAAGTGGAAAAATGTAAACAAACATCTTCTTCTTCCTCTTTTCTAAGCGTAGTACGCCTAGCTACCAGCACTGCTTTACGCCAAGCGACATGTAGCCAGCATACTTTGACGAATGCATGAAGCTGACGACTCGTGTGCAGCCCTCAATTGAAATATACGTGCGCGACATCAAAGCGTACAGCTTTCGTCTGTAGTATCTAATACGCGTCTAAAGCAGTACGCTCCGTGTGCAGAGTGCCTTACTTACTTACTTAATTGGCACGTAACCGTCTAGACGATTCTGGCCGAGTTCAATAAAGCGCGCCAGCTATTTCTGTTTCGTGCAGCATGGCTCCACTTGGGAATACCTAGGGAGTCAGCATCACTGTCCACCTGATCTTCCCAACGCAGTGGAGGCCTCCCTTTTCTTCTGCGTTCAGCGGTTTGCGATAAAAATACTTTCTTGGCTGGAGCACCTTCGTCCATTCTCACGACATGACCTGCCCAGCGCAGCCGCTGGATCTTTATTCGCTGAACAATGTCCCAACTGGTGAAGAAATATCCTGTCGTTGAATACAAGGACGACAACTTCATTGGAAAGAAAAGAGCGGCATGGAATTTAATAACCAAGAATTCAATTGCAATAAATACATATGTATGTAGCCTTGACTCGTGTTTTATTTGAATAAATGCTTTATTGAACAAATATGTACAAATGCTACACGTCAGGCAGCGAGTCTTTTCGAGTTGATGCCCAAAAGTTAACTCTACGTTCGTTCGTTAATTCGTTCGTTCATTACCCAATTCTCTCATCAACTCTTTATCTTTTAGATAATCAGTCTTGTCACATCAGGGTTGTATTTGTTTAGGAGCAATGTTAAAAGGTTCGTCCGCTTCTTGTCCTCCATCTACGTCCGTCTGTAATTCCCACATTCGGCCCTCCTGACTCAGGATTCGACCCGAATTCTGCACACCATGGTTTAAGATATTCTGCCACGGCGGATGTCACATTAGGACCTTCTACTTCGTCTAATTTTTGCACCTTGTAACGACCATGAGGTAACTTTTCAATGATTTTATATGGTCCAAAGTACTTCTGTTCCAGTTTCAAATTCGTACCAAATTGTGTGCGCTTTATAGCCACAACGTCATTGACTTCATAATTTACGTTCTTTTTCCTCTTCCGATTATAACTCCGACGATTTTCTTCTTGCATTGCTGAAATATTTTGCTTTGCTAATTGTCGCGCTTCGCTGCGGTCAGCTTCAACCGATTCAATTGCTTCATTTTCAATGATTTCATCTAGTGGCGGCGATTCTGCCAATCTCATGTCACATCCGGTTAAAAGTTTAATGGGCGCAATTTTTGTGCTTCTTGGGGCCGAATTGTTTACATACTGTTGAACTTTCCCAATGTGCTTGTACCACTGATCGGTGTTATCTTGCGATAGCTTTGCCAACATGAGTATAACGATCTTGTGCATTCTTTCGACCTGGCCGTTTCCTCTCGGCACTCCCGTTGTAATGAGCAAATGTTGTATCTGGTTTGTCTTACAATAGTCGTCAAATGCGTGCGATGCGAAGGCGGAACCCCTATCCGTGATGATTCTTCTCGGGTTGCCAAATATTGCTTCTTGTTTTGTTAGTCGATCAATCACCGCATCTGCTCCCGTATCTTTCGTGGGATACAGCCACACAAACTTGGAGAATGCATCAACAACTACTAAGATGTACTTGTACTGCTTCCGAGTCGACGCGAGTGGGCCAACATGGTCTATGTGGAAAGTCAATAAAGGCTTATCCTCTTTATCTATCGGCGCTAAAAACCCATCTTTTTTGCCAGTTTTCGAATTAACTACGATGAATGCAACGCAGCAGTTTACAATTTCTGCAACCTTAGACTCGAGGTGCGGTATGAAAAAGTCTTTCTCTACGCAATCCCTAGTCTTTTTAACTGAAAAGTGTCCTTGCCGATGTGCCATCTCGATTATCTCTTTCTCCATTTGTGTTGGTACCACAATCAACTGTCGATTTGGGTCTTTATAAAGAACTAGCTGGCCCGGCAGACGTTGTTCTGCCTAAAATTTATTCCTATAAAGCTATAAAACTGTCAATTCTCTGAACAAAAGAGATATACATATATTCACCGCGACAAACCTAATTTCTCCTTTCCCTCTCTCTGTATCTATCTCTATCCTTTTATATATAGATATACAAAATGTATGGGAAAATAATTTTTTTTTTTGCAATTTTCGGGAATTTTATTGGATATTCTCCTATTCTGGCCAGAGGACAATCTGGATTGGTGTCAATCATCCAAATCGGTGCAGGCGTTCTTGAGTTATACGCGTTTGTACTAATGCCACTTTCTTTTATATATATAGATATACAAAATGTATGGGAAAAAAAATTTTTTTTTTTGAATTTTTCGGGAATTTTATGGGATATTCTCCTATTCTGGCCAGAGAACAATCTAAATTGGTGTAAAGCATCCAAATCGGTGCAGGCGTTCTTGAGTTATACGCGTTTGTACTAACGCCACTTCCTTTTATATATATAGATATACGAAATGTATGGGAAAATAAATTTTTTTTTGAATTTTTCGAGAATTTTATTGGACATTCTCCTATTCTGGCCAGAGAACAATCTAAATTGGTGTCAATCATCCAAATCGGTGCAGGCGTTCTTGAGTTATACGCGTTTGTACTAACGCCACTTCCTTTTATATATATAGATTCTCCTATTCTGGCCAGAGAACAATCTAAATTGGTGTCAATCATGCAAATCGGTGCAGGCGTTCTTGAGTTATACGCGTTTGTACTAACGCCATTTCCTTTTATATATATAGATATCCTTACGATTACCAGAGATTTTTATGTACGAGGTTTACCAATACCCACCCGGGTGACCCATATACATTTTCTTGCATTCCGGGCGCTTTCGCGTGCTTTAACTTTTTATTGCCCAAACATATTTATTACTATTGTAAAATATGATCCTGTGAATGATTAAAAATATTTAATTTAACTCTATTTGGTGAAATTAAGCCAACAAAAACAACAAACACCCCTTAATGGGTGTATATAAAGTAAAACATTCAAAATTTTGAATCCTAAGGCAAAGGTTGAGTGAATAATACGATTACGACACATTAATTATCTACTTGGATTTGGCGTTGAAGCATTCAAATCCAAAATACCATTATTCAAAAAAAAACCGATCAAAACAAGGCGAGCGAGTTGTGAAGGACTTTGTTGACCGTTAAAGGATTCCTGTAGAAATATCGCCATATATTTTTTTTTACTAAATTATCATTAGCCAAAGATTAGTGGGATGATGTTTATGGTGGGAAGAATAAACTAAAATAAAATATGTGTATGTGTGTATGTACATATTATATTCTAAATGAATTCAACCCGTCAGGAGCATGAAAGGAGATTTACTCTGGCTTTGGCATTATCTTTTAATGCTCTAGATCAGGCATCGGCAGTTTGATCCATATGAGTAAATAAAAAACATCACACAAATATTAACCAATGTAGCAGAAACTGCTCTATGCTCCCCAACACAATATCTTTCACAATTTTGCCGACCTTGCTTCTAGAAGTAGCAAAATTTGCTGCATTTGTAATATACGGAGGAAATCAACCAGGTAATATCAAGTTTCTTCAGTCGCAGGCCTTCTCAGAAAGCTCTGTCATATCTAAATTATGCTGAAGTTCATTAGGCATAATATTACTTGAAGATTCTACATAAAATCGGCAATTGTATGTATCTTAGGAACTATTTGCTAGAAAGAATGAATTTATCAATGTCCTTCCTTATTTCTAATAAAAAGGACAACATTCCAGCAGGTTGAGGGGAGTAAAGATGAAAGGAAAATGTTATAAGTGTTTTAATATGAAAATTAAACCAGACACTAGTCAATTATGTATAAAATACAATAAACCCATTTGCGATGAACAAAGTATCAGCCAAACAAAATGCTTAAATTGCTGTATAGATCCTTCGGTATTTCGTTTGGTTTTAAATACATTTTTATTCTATAAATTTTCTATAAACTTTATAAAAACAATCAAAATATAATTTAACAATAAATTTATAAAGTTATAGCAACAAGGATATGTGCATATACACGTCTTTTCATAGAAAAGTGTACTGGGTCACCCGGGTGGGTATTGGTAAACTGCGTACATAAAAAGTCAAAATCGCAAAAAAGTCATATTCCAGATGAAAGAAAAGTTCAAACTTGTTATTATCTTAAAGAACTCGAAAAATTTATCAGTGAGTAAAAAGCATTTTAAAATCGGTCCAATAGTTGCTGAGTAATCGCAAAAAGAAAACGCAAAAGGTCACCCGGGTGGGTATTGGTAAACCTAAGGATATACAAAATGTATGGGAAAATAAATTTTTTTTTTAATTTTTCGGGAATTTTATTGGATATTCTCCTATTCTGGCCAGAGCACAATCTAAATTGGTGTCAATCATCCAAATCGGTGCACGCGTTCTTGAGTTATACGCGTTTGTACTAACGCCACTTCCTTTTATATATATATGTGACGGACTTTTCCTTTGGCAGCTGGGGTAGTTCAGTCCGTCCAGGATTCCTGCAAGTAAAAAGGTTTCCTTCCCTTTTCCCCGGAAATATGAATAAATTGTTTTTTGTCTTTTCTAAATTTCAATAATTGTTTATTAAATATATTATCTAATTCTCTACAGTACTACTCCTGCTCTACTTATAGGTGGCGCCGTGAAAACCTTCGCTAACCTTCCGACCCACTGAAGTGAGAACCTCAGCGAATATATATACTAAGCTCTACTTAAAGGTGGCGCGGTGAAAACCATCGCTAACCTTCTCACTGAAGTGAGAACCTCAGCGAATATATATACTAAGCTCTACTTAAAGGTGGCGCGGTGAAAATCATCGCTAACCTTCCGACCCACTGAAGTAAGAACCTCAGCGAATATATATACTAAGCTCGAGTGGAGTTAGAACCTCAGTCGAGCTCCAATTGTCGGAAGTCAGAACCTCGGAGAGTATACCTAACTACTAGAGCTGTCAAACTATCGATAGTCACGACCATCGATGTTTTACGATAGTCCTAAGGGTGACTATCGATACTATCGATAGTATCGACCCATTTTATATGTTTTTTTCAAATCCATTTATTTTTCGCTGCCTTACTTTTAAAAATACCAACTGATTTTCCAATTCATAAAAATTTTTTTGTAAGAATAATAACACATCGACTTTTTTTGGTTTTAAACTCGACCGCCTATCACTTACAATTAAACCAGCTTTACTGAACATGCGTTCAGACTCTACTGCGCTGGTTATAATAGCGGAACGGGACGGAAGCCGTACCGATAGAGAACGGTGACAAACATAAGGCAGTTATAATAGTGCGTTAACTGCCGTCTTTGACATTTGCCACAGCTGTAAATATTGTACTTTGTTTACCAATTTAAAACAGGAAACTTTCCACTTACCCCAACAAGGAAACTTTCAATTTGTTGGTGATTTCATGACGACACACGCCGTTATTAAGTCTTTCCTCGAATTCGCTCATATTTATTTTATAAAATGTTTAAAAAAAATTTTTGCTAACGGTATTCTGTTTTGTCACAGCAAAGAGAACTGTCAAATTGCCGTAAGAATACGGAAGAAATCTAAAATCAACAGATGCTTACGGTTCTCGCCGCTTTCTACCGTTCATTGTAATCAATCACATGCCTTTCACATACAATAGATATTAAAGTCACAGCTGCATCCGTTGCGTTACGGCTATTATAACCAGCGAGTACAGATGATGCCGTGATACAAAAAAAAATTGTTTGCAGGTGGGTTTGTGTTTGGTGCAGAGTTAACTTGCTCCAAGTACTGACTCTTCTTCAGGATTACATCGGTTTTTTTGCTCTCTGTATTTGATTCAACACTTCGGAAATTTTTGGTTTCTTATACGGCAATGTGTTCTCAATAAAAAATTGTGCTTTGAGAATTAATGTGGAAATGGGTAAATGTCAAATGCGCTGGGAAAGAGTATATACGATAGTCGCGATAGTAGTAAAACTATCGATAGTTATTTAAAGTGACTAGACTATCGATACTATCGATAGTATCGTCGATAGTTTGACAGCTCTACTAACTACTAGTTACAGCCTATTACTGTAACTGATTTCCTCTTCAAAATGCTCGCCCTTTTATAGCGATCCTGCGCGCAGGCAGCCCGTTACCTTACAATAATTATCCTTAGAAATTAACGTCTACGTATGTACATATGTATATGCTTATATATTGACTTATTTAACTTAAAGCTTAGCTTAGTACATGTTTTTTTGTCATTGCACTCGTTTAATCGGTGGTGGGTTTTCCTATTGGCCGTGGCTGCGCTTGAATACATGTATGCTTGTGTGTTCGCTGTAACGCTGCGTTGACTCGGGTTTTCTGTTGGCCAGCGGCTGCGCTTGCATGCACGTGCGTTTGTGTGTTCGCTGTCACCTATCGGTCGCGCTGAGTTCAATCGCCTACGATCTTGCCAATTTCCAATTTATATTTGTATGTAGGTATGTATGTACATTAGGGTGACCATAAAAGTAAATGCGTTTTATCATGTGTGTTGTTGTATATATATTCTGCATATAAAATCCATTTGTATAATTAGAAATATGCATGTTGTACGTATGTAAATGTATGTATAATGCAGGTACATATGTATATCTATACATATGTATTCAGAAAATTCACTTTATCTGTGTGTATGTATGTACTTGTGGGGGACACCTGGCGCCCAACGGCATGCCAAACCTCATTATCAATTTTATTGATAACCCGATTATCTTTTAATTTTTAAATTTTTATTTCTTCAATTAGTTTTCTTTACTTTTTTGTCTTTTTTTTTGTTTTCTCCTTCTAAGTTATTCTAAATTTTTCATTCTTTGACAATTCTATCCGGACAGATATCATGATGACAGTGTTGCAATTGACCAGTCAGTTGCGATATGTGTCACCATGAAAAATATGTCAGGTTTGGGGGCGCTGTAAGGAAATAAGGAGTCAACACAGCGCCCATGGTTTCACGTTTATACGTTGAAGAGGGCGGGCAGACTCCACCTGACAGGACAGGCCTTCTTCCTTCCACTATCTTCCTCTTTCAGTTCTTCTGGTTATCCATATACATCTTTTTATAGGCATGATTATAAATTTTGTTTATGTAGCTGTTAGTAGGAGAGTGCTGTTGACCCACCCCACCGACGAGCAAAGCCAGGGCTAGCTAGCATGCCTACCAGCCACTCACTCCTACAGGCAAACAGGCGGTAACATAACAATGGCCTGTAACGCGAGCTATTAGTGGCAGGAATACTCTTAGCAACACCACCAATAAAAATGTTGCCCAACCGTGCATCTCAACATGTTGCACAGCCTGGTATGAGAGGGTGGTGGAAAATCAGTCCATTCGAACCTAAATGTCACTGGCAACACAGGTTGCAGGCTACTTCCGTTCGAACGCGATTGAACAACCAAAAGAAAAGGATAGTGTATATGTTAAAGATTTCGTGAATGTAAGTGTGAATGTATAGGTGAAAGTTAAAAATTAATTCGTGAAAGTCCGAGATGGTTTAAGTGTATAAGTTAAAGTTAACTCGCGAAAATCCGAGATACGTGAAATCGTATAACTGGAAAATGCAACATTTCCTTTTATGGTAATTTTAAAGTTGAAAGCCAGTTATCTGCCTGGCAACAGGAAGATATAAAAAGGGCCCGAAGTACGATCAGCGGATCATAAAATAAAAATTGTGAATGCGTTAACTTCCCATCGCGTGTGAAAAAAAAAATAAATTTTAAATTATCAAAGTGTTAAAGTTAAAGTTTTTTTTTGTGTGTTTGAAGTGTAGAGAAGGTACATATGTATAAAATTGTTAATATTTAAGTGTTCAAAAAAAAAAAAAATAAAATAATAATAAATGTGTTTCCTGTTTTTTTAATAAAAGAAATAAATTTGCTCTTTTTTTTCTGGTGCAAAAGCTGAAATCTCCGAACTCAAACGGCAAGGCGAAGGGAGTGGATACAACCACATCTGATATTTGCGGAACTGGAGGTAAGTCCAATGAAAAGAAAAAAAAATTTATTATATGAATAAAAACATATGAATTCCTTTTGGTTGGCATACAACCAGTGCATGGGCGTACATATTTATGTAAGTAAGCGTACAAACATGCATACTTATATACATCCCTACTTACATACATACGCTAAAAAAAAAAAAGGAAAATGAAATAAAAATTTTATTTAATTTAAATTTAATCCAATTTCACAATTCTAATTACGTGCATATCATATATATTTCAAACTTAGGTCGCCACAAAAGGACCTCCTCTAAGTCCAAGTTTGGAGCTGAATCATTGGTTTGGAGCGGAAAACACATAAGGCACACACACGCAAAAACATACTTACATAACAATTGGTGGTAACACACACAAATATACGCATCGGATGAACCTAAAACAAATATACATAATTCATATGAGCACAACAACAAAAGGTGGTAATTGAAGAAATACAGCGACAACTACAGGAAAACGAGGTAACAAATATCGACATAAAGTCAGTTGGCCAAATCTTGGGCATCAAGCTCCAGCAACATCTCGCACAGCTGATTAGTGGGTCGACGGCCGACACACTTAATTTATACATACATACATTTATATACAAGTAAATCTCACGGAGATACATACATATATATACTGAGAACAGTCGCAAGGGAGAGTAGACATACATACATATAAGGTGATCTTTGAGAAGCGGAGCGGAAGAGTGACGAAGATCCGCTCAACGCTAATCTCTACAACAACGAGAAAACGACGAGGAGAACCAACATCAGTGGGAATAGCAAGACTTTGACTGGCGGCGAATTATTCATTTCCAAGGCATACATATGTATATACAAAAAAAATCCATTTTTTCTAGTTTTGCCTCACTTACCTTTTTCACTATTATTTCTTATTTTTATATTTCGGATTCTTTTTTTGGATTTAATTATTTTTTAAATTCTGCTAGTTGGAGTTTCCAATAATTTTAATAGATTAAGTTTTTTTTTTATAATTAGTTTAATAGTAGCTCATCATATTTTTTTTTGTACATACAACTTTTTTTATCTTTTATCCTGATATGTTCTACCTCCTTCTTTAGATTAGCATTTTTTTTCCACCTTTCCATAGATTACCATTTTTCGTCACCATTTATCTGCTCCGACCATTCGTTTCCACTACAATAAAATTTTTATTCCCCATCAAATCACAGCATCACCATATTTTTTTTTAAGTAATTCAATTAGCTACAAATAATCGGTTCATTTTCATTTCTTTAGTTTGATTTAATAATTTAAATATTTTTTTTATTTCTTTCGTATTACTCGACCGCCAGCTAATATTGACCCACTCGCTGCCCGCTAACACGAGTGAGTGAGTTGGTGTCCAATTAAAAAAATCAACCACCTATTAGGTGTAGGCATATGTATGTACATACGTATATTTGCACATTATTCTTTTCACAGGTTCCCCTCGCCGCCGGTACCGACCGCGTTGGAGTAACCATAAGGTGAGTGATATACATACAGACATATTTCTCTGCTCATTTACATACCTATTTATGTATCCATTATTCTTTGTTTGGTTTGGGTACATTGATATACATACGTACATACATACGAAAGCGTGCACAATAGAGATTAGGTTATTTTAGGTAGTGGGCATTTCCATGAGTAAAGCAAATTCTTGCAAATGTAGATAAAGTCTTTTGTGTATTTTTTTTTTTTTTGAGTTAACGATTAAACTTGTAGTATAGCTTTTTTGGAGCTCAAGATCCCGTTAATGAAGTTCTAAATATTCGGATTATATTGAAAAGGGATTTTTTTGCAATTTCTAGGTTTAAGAAAATGAAGAAAAGTAATTGTACATAAGTATGAATTTTTAATTGTAATAAAAATTGGTTGTTTTATGAAGTTGAAATTTGGTTGAGAAATTGTTTTTTTTTTTTGAAATAATGGAAGGCTAAATATTTATCTCTTTGGTGTGGGTGTTGTTTCTGGGCGGTAAAGGGGACATGGGAGTGACGCTGGGGTGACGGACTGACAACGACTTTTCCGACAGTTCACTGACGTACATATGTCAGGTTTGGGGGCGCAGTAAGAAAATACGGAGTCAACACAGCGCCCATGGTTTCACGTTTTATACGTTGAAGAGGGTGGGCAGACTCCACCTGACAGGACAGGCCTTCTTCCTTCCACTATCTTCCTCTTTCAGATCTTCTGGTTATCTTTTATAGGCATGATTATAAATTTTGTTTATGTAGCTGTTAGTAGGAGAGTGCTGTTGACCCACCCCACCGACGAGCAAAGCCAGGGCTAGCTAGCATGCCTACCAGCCACTCACTCCTACAGGCAAACAGGCGGTTACATAACAATGGCGCCCAACGGCATGCCAAACCTCATTATCAATTTTATTGATAACCCGATTACCTTTTAATTTTTAATTTTTATTTCTTCAATTAGTTTCCTTTACTTTTTTTGCCTTTTTTGTTTTCTTCTTCTTCTATAATATTCTAAATCTCTCATTCTTTGACAGTTCTATCTGGACAGATTTCATGATGACAGCGTCTCAATCGGCTAGTCAGTTGCGATATGTGTCATCATGAAAAATACGGGGGGGTGTACTGACTCACTCCACAGAGTTCCTTAGCTGGGCTTCCGAGCTTAGTTAAGTGGTATCTGGGAGTTGAGGTAGTACATGGGGGTACAGTTTTTTTTTTGTATTTTTATTTTTTTGTAATATTATTTGAGCTACCCAGGGGTTGTTCCAGCAACAACTACTGGTGAGGTTCAAATGTGTTACAAGGGGGTGAGGGGTAAATTCATTTGTTTGTTAAAGGGGGGTGTGAAGTGTTGCAACCGTGCATGAATGTTAGCAACGTGCATAGCAGTGCACACTTCTGGATGATGGATGTTTTTTAGATCAACTCATAATCGTTACTAGCAATTAATATTGTTTTCGATCTTCCATAACAATTACTGGATGACAGGGCCGTGCGCAGGAATTAGCCTTGGGGGGGTTTTAATTTTGGTTGGCATTCGCATACATTTTTCGCTAAGATAAACATATTTGCTGAAACAGATATCCAGACCCATACACCATAAATTTAAATGTTCCCTAACTTTTCTGAAACTCATTATGATTCATTAAAACCTAGTTAACCAGGTCCTGAATAGTACACGGAAAGAATTTTTTACTAGAATCAATGCCGAGACAAGAAAAATTAGACTTGATTTTGAACTTAGAAAATAATTTCTTAATATCAAGAAAATCCAAGAAAATTGGATTTTAAATAAATAAGTAAAAATTTTCTTGCTTCAAGTGAAATTGGATTTTAAATAAATAAGAAAACATTTTCCTGCTTCAAGTAAAATTGGTTTTTAAATAAATAAGAAATAATTTACTTAGGGTAAGTGTTTTTTTCTTGTGTTTTGAAATAAATAATTAACAAATTATTTTTTTGTTGCAAGTAAAACTTTTCTTATACGAGCTTAAGTAAGAAAATATTAAATATTAAATTAAGTAAATATTTTCTAAAAATATTAAAAACGTAAAAAATAAGGAAAATGAAAACTAATCATGAGGGATTAGGAAACCATAATTAGTCAACTTGTATTTTCCTAGGACTTGTTTAATGAAATGACATTTTACTTAATATAAATGAAGATGTAAATAGTGAACTCCTTATACCAAATGCTTCACTAACAATCTGAGAATTGCAAAAATATTCAGAAATATGCAAAGCGGATGGCAGATGAAAAAAATACATGTAAATTTGGAAATGCAAATTCAGCAAGAAAAATTTTACTTCGCTCAAGAAAACGTTTTCTTATTTATTTTACATTTTTTTTGCCGTAGTTTGCTGATATGCTCAAAGAACTTTGGTGTTCAAATTGAGCAAGAAATATTTTACTTCGGTCAAGAAAACGTTTTCCTATTTATTTTCAATTTTTTTGGCTGTATTTTGTTGTTCCAATTCGTCGAAACACAATTTTCTTAAATTCTTCTTGATATTAGCAAAAAGATTTTCTTCATTTAAGTAAATTTAAGAAAAGATGTTCTTATTTATTTAAACATTTTTTTTCTATAGATTTTGTTAGTGTTCTTGAATAAGAAAATAATTGTCTCATTTTTGGAAAACTCAATTTCTTATTTCCAGTAATAATTAAGTCAATTTTACTTATTTCCCTAAAAATTTTCTAAATTGAGTTCAAGAAAGCATTTTTCTTGATTCAAGTATACAAATTTCTTTCCGTGTACTGTTTACAGTACTTGTTAATTGAAACTGCTCACTGTTTTCACAAAATGAACATTTTTTGTTATCAGTACAATTTTTTTAAAAATGCCAAACGAACATATGCTACACAACTTTGTAATTTCGGAAAGCTCCAAGTGCACTTCAAAGTGCCGAACTTATGCATTGGCCGATCTTATTTTTTGCAACTTTCACCAATTTCTTCTTCCGTAAAATTATTGTAACTAATTTTGTCAAAAATTATGAGTCAAGATTCAATGCAAAATTTATAAACTGTATTTTGAAAATTTTTGGAAAATCATTGCAACTTAGATTTGGTCATGGGGGGGGGGGTTTAACCCCAAGTTATGTTGGTCTCTGGTAGAAAGAAATATTTAAAAAAAATTGAATTAAAATTAATATTCAAATTCCTTTTTTTTTCATTTATTATTCCACTAAAAAAGCTGCTGCAGCAATGGAATCCATTTTTTAACCTTTTTATATATATTTTTCTGAAAATTTAATCTAAAACTTACTGAAAATACCAATTTACTGTCAAAAATACAAATCTGGTGTCAAAAAATACATATGATTTCGCATAAACCTTACCTAACACTGATTCGAACATAGTTTACCACTTAACAACACTTATGTTCGAAACATAGTAAACCAGAATACCAATTTTCGTTTTGTCGTAGCAGTCGGCGTCGCCGCGATCGAAGTTCCGAGGGATCGTAGAATAGATGTGTTAATATTAAAATTTAATAATAGTTGAAAGTGTTAAAATTAGATGAATTATCATCTACAGAATATTTCCTGAGTGGCATAAGTGCAGAATACGGTCCGTTAAGCTAGACAAAAAAAATTAATGGTCGTGGTCCGCCCTTTTTCCTGATTTCAGAGATATACACATCTATTCCGGATTACGATCCACTTTCATCGGAGGTAAATCGAGGAAAATAATAATTTTGAAGTGTAGGGATCAGAGAATTCCGAGGCATTACGCCTGATGAAATATAGCATATGGTATGCTTTAAAAATAATAAAACTATAGTGACTAGTAAATGTAAATTTGGAGTCAAATGCAACACGGAGATCCTTAATTTCCCCTACGCGACGGAGTGGGAACGAAGAGATATTATAAGAAGTATTATGGACTTTGTTACACTTAGCATACGTGACAACATAGCATTTGTTTAGATTTAGATTAAGCGAATTCTTGACACACTAGTCACTTACCATGTCTAAGTCAGTCTGCAAACATTGAGAACCACGAAAATAACCAAAAGCGGAATAGATTTTAAGGTCATCCGCGTAGAGCAAAAACTTAGTGGACGAAAAACAAGCACGAATATCATTAATAAACAGGACAAAGAGTAATGGACCAAGTATAGATACTGCCTTGAGGGACACCCGAGCTGGCCAAAAAGAATGATGACCTAACATTGTCAACCACAACCGAGCAGTTATGATTGGTCAGATATGAGGCAAACCAGTCTAACATGTATGTGTAGAACACTTTTTTGCGTTGGCGGCCTTCGGCCGCGCTTCAAAAAAATAACCCTCAGCCGGCAGAATTCTCTTTCTGGAGAACTTTACACGTCTATTCCGGATTACGATCCACTTTCATCGGAGGTAAATCGGATCAAATGACATTCTGTAATTCGATTGACGTCCGATGAACGTCAGATTTTTTCGAAGTTAGGAAATCGGCATTCTGGTTCACGATGGATCGGATTTTTGACAGTTAATCGGAGTGATTTTGTCCGTCAGCTTTTGTGTGTCGGAGGCAATAGAAATTGTGATTATTTTTGGAAATATTACAATTTAATGTAATTAAACTATGATTTTTAAATTTATGCAACATTAGCCGTATTTTTATTTAAGCGCATATACATCTGCGCTTAAATTTTGTATGGACAATTAAGCGCGGATAGAGATGTGCGCTTAGAAATCCATACAAAATTTTAGCGCAGATTTATATGCGCTTAAATAAAAACAGGGCTATTATTATACAAAACGGGCTCGGTTTAGCTATGCTACTGGCCTTTTCTTTGCAAAATAAGTGAACAAAAGGAATCTGCTTAAGTACAATAGACTGAATAGAGGGAAATAAGTACAAGGAGCCTCAATGTATTGAACTTTTATTTAATAATAAAATTTATTTTCCTTTTTAGCAATATTTATATATTGATGTTTAATAAAAGCTTCTGAAAATAAGTTTAATTGTGTATTATCACTACGATGATATAATACGATTGAGTAGCGTAACTCGGGAATAATTTCTGTGCAAGGATGTACTCCTTTAAGCATTTTTGCCCGACTGTGTCTTTTTAAAGGTTTAAAATATCGCCATCCGACATGATTTACAAACATTTGCACGAGAAACTAACAAATCGAACAAACGTGCTCACTTTCTATGTCCGTTCATGCTCAACGCGTCCTGGCGAATCACAAAATTCCTGCCATACGATATGTACATATTCATGATTTGATGGATTTCAAATTTGTTTCTATGTTTTGCGATCCATAAAAACTTGTTGATATGCGACCAGTGTGGAGCGTAATCCATGGATGCATCAGTATAACATATTACTATAAATAGTGTAAACAGCCCAACTGCAAGAGGTTTTCGCATGAAACTTTGTGGGAATAAGCTATAAATGTTATTTTCACTAACGTTGGCATTTTCATTGCCATTGACTTCATGGAGTTAAGTTTTTCATAATTTAAAATTACTAATAGTTAAGGTGGGAATAATGAACCACGATCCTATCACAGATCATAAAAAAAGTTCCTCCCGCCGGACGATTATAGTGCAAGAGATATTCTTTGTTAAAGCAATGTGTGTGTAGAAGACCTTTTTGCGTCACCAGCCTTCGGCCGCGCTTTTAAAAAAAAACCTCAGCCGGCAGAATTCTCTTTTTGGAGAACTTTAATATTATAATTTAATAATAGTTGAAAGTGTTAAAGGTAAATGAATTATTATCCAAAGAATATTCCTGAAAGTTTCACTGAAAAATTCCCAGTAGTTTGTAAATAAATAAAAATGGTTCATTATATTCAAGCTTAGCCGGTGTTAATTTCCGAAGTACAAGGTATTCTCGCATGAAACTTGGTGACAGTATTCTATAAATGCCGTTTTAATATATGTTGGCACTTTTTTTTTTATAGTAGAAAGAAATATTTATAAAAATTGAATTAAAATTAATATTCAAATTCCTTTGTTTTTCCATTTATTTTTCGACTAAAAAAGCTGCTGCAGCAATGGAATCCATTTTTTAACCTTTTTATATATATTTTTCTGAAAATTTAATCTAAAACTTACTGAGAATATAAATTTACCGTAAAAAATACAAATGTGGTGTCAAATAATACATAGGATTTCGCATAAACGTTAGCTAACACTGATTCGAACATAGTTTACCACTTACACTGCTATTTCGAGCGTTACCGGAAAATTACTTTACTGGTAATTTATGTTGCTGAAAATTGTTACCGTCTTTTCAATTGGTATTCTGGCACAAATGGTAACGCTGTCAAAGCATTTCCATACGAACGGAATGGAATCGGGCTGAAAATGGTAACAAAATGTTACCACGTATTGATGTGGTAACTTAATTTTCTGCAGTCAGAATACGAAAAGAGTGTTTAAAGTACCAGATTCTTTATTTAACCAGTAAAGTAAATTATGTTACCACACCGGAATAAGGCCGTTAACAACACTTATGTTCGAAACGTAGTAAACCAGAATACCAATTTTCGTTTTGTCGTAGCAGTCGGCGTCGTCGCAATCGAAGCTCCGAGTGATCGTAGAATAGATGTGTTAATATTAAAATTTAATAATAGTTGAAAGTGTTAAAATTAGATGAATTATCATCTACAGAATATTTCCTGAGGGGCATAAGTGCAGAATACGGTCCGTTAAGCTAGACAAAAAAAATTAGTGGGCGTGGTCCGCCCTTTTTTCCTGATTTCAGAGATATACACATCTATTCCGGATTACGATCCACTTTCATCGGAGGTAAATCGGATCAAATGACACTCTGCAATTCGATTGACGTCCGATGAACGTCAGGTTTTTTCGAAGTTAGGAAATCGGCATTCTGGTTCACGATGGATCGGATTTTTGACAGTTAATCGGAGCGATTTTTTCCGTCAGCTTTTGTGTGTCGGAGGCAATAGAAATTGTGATTATTTTTGGAAATATTACCAATTAAATGTAATTAAACTATGATTTTTAAATTCATGCAACGTTATTATACAAAACGGGCTTGGTTTAGCTATATTACTGGCCTTTTTGAAATTTTTAGTTTTTTTTTGACGAGACTGGACGAATGACAATTGGACAAAAAACTCTCATAATGACCTCGCCAGGACAACACCACCGACACACCGAAGAAACCATATACATATATATATATATTATCACATTTTATTTTTTTTTATATACAATTACATATTTCATTCCTAAATACCACGTATATTTATACTTAATTTTTTTTTGTGCATTATACACCTGAATTTTAATATACATATCCATATATACATATACCAATTTTATATCTTATTAAATTTTTGGTGAAATTGAATAAATTGCTTTTTTTATTGTCTTTGGTAATAAGAAAATTTTCATTACAAATATAGATATATATAGAATTAAATACGCACTTATTAGTTTTTTTTATATTTTGTTTTGTTGTTTTATATTTTTATTAGTTTCTTTTTTTTTGCTTGATCGCAAATCACATTTTTTATTTTTTTAAGAATTGGAGATTTTTCATTTTGTATTTTTTTATTCCATTTAGAAACTTCATTTAAAATTTTCTTTGAAATTAAATTATTTTCAAAAGATTAATTTTTTGAGTTTTCTACTGTTTAAGATTTTTTTTATTTTTTATATTTTTTGATTCTAAGTTACTTTATTTTCCATTTTTCCCTTAACAGATTTTTTTATGAATTTTACTTTTGAGAAATTCCTGAAATTTGTCTTTACCTTTAATTTGTATATTCGTTATTAGTTATCTTTGAAATTGAAATATATATATATATATATATATATATATATATATATATATATATATTTGTATCATTTCTCCACCATTTAATATAAATCTTTTACTTTTATAAAATTTTGAAGTTTTAATTGAATTTCTAACTGCCATTTAAATTCCTACTGGTTTTTTTATTATATTTAAATTTAAATTTTGCGCATTTACGTCTTATTTACTATTACCACAACTTTTATTTCAATAAAATTTTGTTTGATTATATTTTGTTTAATTGTTAAGTTTCAATACCTTTGAATTTTATTTAAACTTAATTTTCTTTATTTTTAAGTGAAGATTTATTTTTGAATTTCAAACCCTTTTATAGTTTTAGTAATATCCGACGACCAAAATGATGCAGGTACTGCAAATTAACCTGCATCACTCCAAAGCAGCTTCGGCTGCACTACTCTTACGTCTCAGCAAGACTGCTGAGGCGATCGTTCTGGTCCAGGAGCCTTGGGTCGTTGGATCCAGGGTCTGTGGCCTCAAATCTGGGGACTACCATGTGGTGGCAGCACCTGCGACAGGTAGGACCAGATCATGTATTCTAATACACAAAACTCTTTCCTACTTTATGGTATCTCTTTTCAGCGACGAAGATATGGTCTGCATCAGCCTCGAGCTGAAAGGTAAACCGATATGGATCGCCTCTGTCTATTTGGCGTATGACCGCCCCATTTCTGGGCAAGATCGGCTACTTGGTGCGGTTAAGGAAGCCGAACGTTTAGGGCTCCAACTGCTGATCGGGGCCGATGCCAATGCCCACCACACAACATGGGGCTCATCGGATGTAAACGCGAGGGGTGAGTCTCTTATTGATTTTATTATATCTAATAATTTATCTATATGTAACTCTGGAGGCAAATCTACTTTTGTCACCGCAAACAGGAGTGAGGTACTTGATATCACTCTGGTCACAGGCCCGCTTTCTGACTATGTCAAGGAATGGCAGGTGTCCGGAGAAAACTCCTTCTCTGATCATATGTATATAACTTTTAATCTACTCTTGAGACCTCCGCTTAGAGCGGGATACAGGAACAGGAGGCGTACGGATTGGGCTCTGTTTAATCAGAAACTGTCTGCTACGCTCTTTGAGCACGCTTCTCTCGGTATGTTAAGCCTACCGTTAACAACTGATGAAGCGCCTATCTCCAATAACGGGTCTGTTTCTCTCGGTGTGCTGGACACATCGTCTAAAATCGATGAAGCAGTTGACTTTGTTACTAAATCCTGTAACGCTGCTTTCAAGAGTGCCTGCCCGGAGGTCAAAGTTCGGGGTAAAAAGAAACCTTATTGGTGGAACCCGGAGATCTCCAAGCTTCGGCTTAACAGCAGAAAACTCTTCAACCAGGCGAAAACAACTGGCAACTGGCAAGCCTACAAGGATGCCTTAAAAATTTTCAAGAAGTCGATCCAAAGAGCTAACAGAGACTCATGGAAAAACTTCGCTAGCGACATAGAAGAAATCTCTGAGGCCAACCGTCTACGAAAGGTCCTCTCTACTAACCCAGTTCCCCCAAGCTATCCGAATGCAAAATGGGGACTGGGCCACATCTAGTACTGATATTCTGAATACCCTGGTTACCACACACTTCCCAGGGTGCACCTCGGAACCTTATAGAACCTACTCTAACCCCAGGACATCTAATGACTTGGAGCACATAATTACTAACACAAGGGTAAAATGGGCAATTAAATCCTTCAAACCCTTCAAATCTCCGGGAATAGATGGAATCTTTCCTGCTGAATTACAGGCAGCAAGTGATACTCTAACCCCTCTACTTGTTCCTATCTATAAAGCCTGCCTCAACCTGTCATACATTCCTCTGGAATGGACCAAGGCGAAGGTGATCTTTATTCCTAAAGGGGGCAGAGCCTCCTACAGCAGCTCAAAGGATTTCAGGCCGATAAGCCTGACCTCTTTTCTACTCAAAGTTCTTGAGAGATTGCTGGATGTCTATATCAGGCTCCGTGCGAATACTCTATCTCCTTTTCAACACGCTTATTCCAAAGGCAAGTCCGTAGAGACTGCTCTACACGCTATCACTTCCAAGATAGAAAAGGGGCTAGCCTTTAAGGAATTCACACTGGGCATCTTTCTCGACATAGAAGGAGCTTTCAACAATGTTCTACCGGGAGCCGTTACCACCGCCCTACGGGACTTGGAGGTAGAGGAGGCTCTCGTGAGGTTTGTCGAACTTCTTCTTAGTAGAAGAGCCATTATTTCTGAAATGGGTAATTCATCGATAACTAGGTATGCCAACAGGGGAACACCCCAGGGTGGAGTTTTGTCTCCTCTGCTTTGGAACCTAACACCCTGCTCTCTAAACTTCAGCACACGGGCTGCCAGGTCATTGCAAAATGCACTCAACATTGTAAAAACCTGGTCTCTGAAATGCGGGCTCAGTGTCAGCTCTGAGAAAACGGAAATAGTTCTGTTTACCCGCAAACATAAGATACCTGAATTCAAACCTCCGTCCATAAATGGGAAGGAGATTAAACTCTCTACCGAGGTTAAATACCTTGGTGTTATTCTAGACAGAAAACTTAACTGGAAACGGAACGTAGAAGTACGATCCCAAAAAGCCATGTTAGCACTTTACGCATGTAAATCAGCGATAGGCAAGAGATGGGGACTTAACCCCCAAATCGTCCATTGGCTGTACACAGCGGTAGTACGACCTATTCTCTTCTATGCAGTCACCATATGGTGGCCAGCACTGGAACTCGAAACCAATAAGAG
This sequence comes from Urophora cardui, assembly GCA_960531455.1. NCBI lineage: Eukaryota > Metazoa > Arthropoda > Insecta > Diptera > Tephritidae > Urophora > Urophora cardui. Next base: position 14,164,487 of record OY482675.1, on the reverse strand, counting down.
CAAATTAACTAGAGTGCAGCGAATGGCTTCCATGCTTATTAGCGGAGCCCTTCCCTCCACCCCAACTAAAGCTCTCGAAACCATCCTATTTCTTCTCCCCACGGATATACAGGGGAAACTCATTGCCAGCTGCAACGCGGCAAGGCTCAATGCAACCGAACCCTGGAGGGACACCAGATTCGGGCACGCTCAAATTCTTAGTAACGTCCCTGCCAATTTTCTAAAGCTGGACTATGCAATACCAGCCTTCTGTTGGGATAACAAATTCTCCACAAGAATCCCGGAGAGGAGCGAGTGGAAGAACTTAGGGGATCCCGACCCTAATACACTGCACCTTTACACGGACGGCTCTAAATTGAACAATAGAGTTGGAAGTGGGTTTTTCTGCGAAAAGCTTCATCTGAAAGTAAGTTTGCGCCTACCTGATCACTGCAGCGTCTATCAGGCTGAGCTCATAGCCATATGGGAAGCAGCTCGTCGCCTGACAGATCTGCCAGACATAAATTCTATCAAAATCTTCTCTGACAGCCAAGCTGCCATAAAATCCTTACAGAGTAACAATACTACATCTATTGTTGCAATGAAATGTAGGGAGTCTTTGAATAAACTAGCCGAAAGGTGCGACCTGAACGTCATTTGGGTTCCAGGCCATAGCAACGTTTGGGGCAACTGCATTGCAGATGAGTTAGCAAGGGAAGGTACAAGCTTGCAGGATATCACATCTGCGACATGGGTTGGCCCCCCGCTTAACTCATGCAAGCATTGGTTGAGATCTCGCTCCATTGAACAGGCTAACGCTAGATGGGCCAAGGAGTCAACTTGTGTGATTTCTAGGCAAATCTGGCCTAGACTGGATGAGGCTAGGTCTGTATCGGTGCTGCATCTGAATCGGCTCTCTATAGGTCCGCTGGTGGGACTTCTAACAGGCCATTGTCTTATGGGCACTCACGCCTCTCGCATGGGCCTATATAAAAACGACTTCTGTCGCAGGTGTAGGGACGTGGAGGAAATAGAGAGTGTTGAGCACTATCTATGCCACTGCCCCGCACTGTCGCTATCCAGGTACCGCTTCCTCCATAAACACTTTTTCGAGTGCCTGGCGGAGATGGAAAATGCAAGGACACTAGATTTTCTGCGCTTCATGAAACAAACGCGCTGGTTTAGCTTCACGGGCATCTAATCTTATCATACATTTGAATCTAATTTTTCCGGAAAGGTTTGTAAATAGGGATAAGGAAGCTATAGCTCCCGTGTGGTATCACAATGGGCCACCTCGGCCTAAGTGTGTCCCCGCTTTCATGAATTGCGGAGACAGCCACCTCAACCTAACCTAACCTAACCTACTTTATTTTCCATTTTCCCTTAACAGATTTTTTTTATGAATTTTACTTTTGAGAAATTCCTGAAATTTGTCTTTACCTTTAATTTGTATATTCGTTATTAGTTATCTTTGAAATTGAAATATATATATATATATATATATATATATATATACCGTATATATATATATATATATATATATATATATATATATATTTATATATATTTGTATCATTTCTCCACCACTTAATATAAATCTTTTACTTTTAAAAAATTTTGAAGTTTTAATTGAATTTCTAACTGCAATTAAATTCCTACTGGTTTTTTTATTATATTTAAATTTAAATTTTGCGCATTTACGTCTTATTTAATATTACCACAACTTTTATTTCAATAAAATTTTGTTTGATTATATTTTTTTTAATTGTTAAATTTCAATACCTTTGAATTTTATTTAAACTTAATTTTCTTTATTTTTGAGTGAAGATTTATTTTTGAATTTGAAACCCTTTTATAGTTTTAGTAATATTTTTATTTTTCTTTAAGTCATAGTTAAATTTTTACTTAAATAAATTTCTTTGGTGAATTTTTAATTTATTTGAAATTTTATTGAATTTTTTTATTTGGATTAAATCTTGAATTTTCATATACAGTTTTTGGGTTTGATTAAAGCTTATTTTTGAAAATTTCTTCGGTTAGAAATTTTATTTTAGTTAAAGATTTTCAAGGGAAATTTGTTGAATCTCCGTATACTTTTGTGTTTTTTTTTTGTATATTTGTTTTTGGTTTTCTTTTCGGTACGTTCGTTTGGTGTTCGATCCGATCTGCAATCTCGTGTTTGGGTCATTTCTGTGTGAATGGCTGACCAATCTGATAGGGAAGAAAGAATTGTTGGTCGGTTGAGTTTGTTTGCCAGTGGTAGGCCGTATACGCGCAGTGTTGCACGTGCGCTCGAAAACCAAGCAGTTGGTTTAAGAGTAGGATTAGCTGAAGGGGGTATTGATAGCGAAGCTAGTGTGTCACATTCTGAGCAGGAGGCAAGCAATCAATCCCTGAATACCCTAAGTGTGTACAAGAAGATTGACGAGATTTTCCAGATGTCCCAAAACGAAGGAGTGGGTGCTGAGGGGAACGTTGGTTCGGCGGACAGCGAGAACCGGCCTGGTGGTCATGTTCCTGCTTCTGTTCCTGCCGATGGAGAAGCCTTAGTCGAGCAACTGAGCCGTATGATGGCTATGATGGCTCAACAAGGTGACTTAATGGCTCAGTGCACGAACGAAGTGAGGAGCATGAAAACCAATGTGGCGAACCTCAGCGGACGCGTAGCTGAAATTGAGACGTCTGCAGCTCAGTCGCTTGGACACCGTTCCGCTCATGCATCTACGCCGGATAATAGGGATAACAGGAATAGGGAAGAAAACAATACGGTAGTGCTCGGATCGAGTGGATGGAAAAGGCCAAACTTAGAAAAATGGCACATCAAATTCGACGGCACTGATAAAGGAATGACGGTAGAAAGTTTTATTTTTAGGGTTGAGAGAATGCGGGAGCAACATCAAATATCGCACCAACATCCCTTCTCTGACTTCCACTGCCTCGTGGCGGGTTCTGCTCTGAAGTGGTACTGACAGGTGCTTGAAGATCACTTGGAGGATTCGAACTTCGGATACTTCGAGTTGAGGGCGGAACTGCTGGCCCACTTCAGAAGTACAGAATCCGACTACGAGGTAATTAGGCAAATAATGGAGCGAAAGCAAGCCGCACAAGAAAGTTTTGATAAATTTTACGGTGAAGTTCATAATCTCACGTTTAGGTTACGCAAGAAGAAACCGGAAAAAAATTAGTAGGGATTATTAAAGGCAACTTGAAACCATATTTAGCAAATTTGATTTTTGCTTCTAGAATGGACACACTAGCCGAGCTAAAGGCTTTATGCAAACGGGCAGAAAAGGTTATTAGGGAAAACAAGACGAGAAGTAAAGGCATTAGTGAGCTGACTTATGTTGAAGATGAGGCAGGTTACCACCAGTCAGTGGAAGCTATAAATGCTCCAGCCAGAAAGCCTTTTAAAAATACTGATAAAAGCAACCAACTGTCTGGTTTTCAAGGCAATGCAAACCATCTCAGCGTACCGCCGTCTGTACCTGTGAGCAATTCCGGCCAGACCGTCAGTGCTTTCTGTCCCTCACCCTTTCATTTAATGTTGTGTTTTAAGTGTGGGATGCCGGTTGATCACTTCAAAAGACATCCGGCTGAAGCGAAGAAAGAGGGTAGCTGCAAGTCTAATTTTCACGACATGCTTTGTTTTTCTTGCGGAAAGGATAACTCATTTTGTGTGTATAGATCGCAGCAGGAAAACGGGAAACTGGCGGAGATGACCGGGGTCCTCAGCCAGGAGAAAAACCCGGACTACCACCAGTAAAGATTTTAAGAAGAGGAGAAGAGAATGAAGATAGGCAGGGAGAATTAAGTGACGATAAACAGAAAGTACACATGAGCTTACATGAAAGGAAGTTAAAATATGAAGAGGCAAGAAGGAGAATTTTTTGTGAGGCTATAGTAGAGAAGAAGAGACTGAGAAATTTCAAGAAGATAGCAAAAATTAGAGATAGGAGAAAAATGTATAAGAGAATTCATAACAAAATAGTCGCTACAATTGTTACGATCAGAGGGGATAATAGGTGTTTTGCACAATCGAATATAGGACGAAAAGAAGTGTTTGCCTTATTAGATTCAGGCGCAGGTGCTTGCTGCCTTGGAAAAAATGCAGAACAATTTTTGGAAGGAAAGGAAGATAAAATAATCCCAGTGATAAACCATAATATTAGAACCGCAAACGGTGCAGAAACCGCAGTTAAGGGCGTTGTAACATTGCCAGTGTTGTGGGATGGTGTGACGAAAGAATAAGAATTTTTGATAGTTCCAGGACTTCAACAGGAGGTATATCTAGGGATTGACTTCTGGAGGACTTTTGAGTTAAGTGTGGTTGGTAAGAGAATTACTCCTAGCCAATCCCAAGCTACCGTTGCAGAGCTCGTACCCAGCGAGGGTGACCTTTCGTTTGATGCAGTACAGCATACCTTGACCCCCGATCAAACCGTGGCTTTAGAGAAAGTGAAGGCACAGTATCCGTCTTTTGCTGTCTTAGGGTTAGGTAAAACAGATTTAGAACAACACGTTATTGAGGTAATAGATGAAAATCTCCCGGTGAAACAAAGGCATTACCCTATATTGCCCGCAATACAGAAATTAGTTTATGCGGAATTAGATAGAATGTTGAGTATGGGAGTAATTGAAGAGTCCAACAGTAGCTGGAACTCGCCTGTTTCACTGGTGATTAAGGGCACCAAAAATCGTTTATGCCTTGACGCTCGTAAAGTAAATGAAAGAACCATCAAAGACGCATATCCGTTGCCTAACATTGATGGTATTCTGAGTCGGCTGCAAACACAAGATTTATCTCTGCGATAGATCTTAAAGATGCGTTTTGGCAAATCCCCTTAGAGATGAAATCTAGAGAAAAGACAGCATTTACCGTGCCAGGTAGACCTCTCTACCAATTCACTGTGATGCCTTTTGGTCTGTGCAACGCAGCACAGCGTATGTGTCGTTTAATGGACAAGGTTATACCCGCTTCCTTACGTGAATGTGTGTTTGTGTATTTAGATGATTTGTTAGTGTGTTCAGAAGATTTTTCGTCTCATGTATGTTTGTTGGAAAAGGTCGCTCGATGTTTACGCGATGCTAAACTAACGATAAACGTCGAAAAGAGCAAGTTTTGTTTTAAAGAGGTTCGATATTTAGGATATGTAGTGGGTGATGGTTGCATTCGGACGGATGCAAATAAGATAGCAGCTGTGAGGGACTTTCCAGAACCGAAAACGCCGAAACAATTACGACGGTTCCTGGGCATGTCAGGCTAGCACCGACGTTTCATCCAAGACTACGCGACCATTGCAGCTCCGCTGCACGACTGCCTCACAAAAGACAAGATAAAGAAATTTGCCATGACAGAAGATGCACGAAAATCTTTCGAAAAATTAAAGCAAAGTTTAATATCAGCGCCAGTGCTTACACACCCTGATTTTAATAAGCATTTTTACATTCAATGCGATGCATCTACGGACGGAGTGGGCGGGGTATTATTTCAATTGGACGACGACAATAATGAAAGACCTATTGCTTACATGTCAGCGAAACTGAATAATGCGCAACGAAACTACAGCATCACGGAGCTCCAATATTATGCGGCTGTCTTAAGTGTCAAGCGATTTAGGCCATATGTTGAAGGTCTGCCATTCACAATTATCACCGATCATGCCAGCCTTAAGTGGCTCATGAATCAAAAAAAGTTAGCCGGTAGATTGGCAAGATGGAGTCTCAAATTACAAGGGTTTAATTTTAACATCGAACACCGCAAAGGAGCACAAAACGTTGTACCGGATACACTATCCAGAATGAATATGGAAGAATTAACTCACAGTGAAAGAGTTATCGATATTTGTTTGCAATCGCCATTTTTCAACTCTGATGAATACGTTGAGCTAATAAAGACTGTGACAGAAAATGACGATAAACTACCGGACTTATGCGTATCGGACGGCTATGTGTATAAACGGACGCAATTTGACCGTGGCGACGAGCTTCAAGCGGACCAAGCCTGGAAGCTTTGGGTTCCGTCAGAATTGCGGCAAGGTTTGGTAGAGTCTGCTCACAGCTCGCTTTCCGCAGGTCACGGTGGCATCCAAAAGACCTTAGCAAAAATACGCGAGAAATATTATTGGCCAGGCATGGTTTCAGATGTCTGTGCACATTTGAAAAATTGCGAAGTTTGCACAGCAAACAAGACTCAAAATGTTTTTAAAAAGCCATTAATGGGAAAACAGCACATCACGGAACGACCTTTCCAACGTTTGTTTATAGATTTTATGGGTCCGTATCCTCGTACGTGTGATGGTAATGTCTATGTGTTTGTTTGTCTTGACCATTTCTCGAAATTCGTGTTCCTTAAACCTATGAAAAAAGCTACTTCAGCTGATGTCGTGAAATACTTAGAAAGAGAAGTTTTCCACATATTCGGAGTTCCCGAATATATACATTCGGACAATGGAAAACAGTTCGTCTCTGAAACTTTTAAAAATTTTCTAGAGAAGTATGGCATGACACACATAAAAACAGCATTCTACTCGCCTCAAGGAATGCAGCTGAAAGGGTTAACCGATCAGTGCTACAGATAATTAGATCATTTATCAAGGACAACCAAAAGAATTGGGATAGACATGTAAGTGATGCGGCGGTTGCACTACGCAGTGCAGTCCATTCCGCTATAGACATGTCACCATACTATGCCACCTTCGGTATGCCTATGATACAGCATGTTGCATCATATGAGCTATACCGAAGGCTTGGCTCGCTAAAAGACGTAGATTGCGAGGTTGAGGCACAAAATGATAGATTGCAACTTATACGTGATAAGATTAAAAAAGAGCTGAAGTTAGCCCACGAAAAAAGTAAAAAGGTTTACGATACGCGAAGTAGAGATGTTAGATTTCAAATTGGACAAGTGGTATACCGCCGAAATTTTACTCAGAGTTCAAAAATTGATAATTTTACTGCCAAACTAGCGCCTAAGCAAGTAAAGTGCATAATCTTGCAGGCAATAGGCAACTCTATGTATGAACTAGGCGATTCTAATGGTAAGAAAATCGGGGTATACCACGCTAAAGACATTTTTGCTAAATAAGAGTTGTTATTTATTTTATGTCTTTTTGTTGTGATTGGTTTAGTTTTTTTGTTGGATATATGCGTAGCTTTAACTTCTAGCAAGTAGTTATTTATTGGATTTGACGACATGTTTTATAAACTGACTATTATGTATTTATTTATATTTCTTTTACAACTTGACTATTTGAGTATTATATCTTTTCCTTCCTTTTGGTACCTGATTATTGTTATATTTATTTACAGATTTATGTATTTATTATTTTTACTTATTTAGCATTTTTGTTTATTTAGTCATTTATTTACTTATTTATTTATTTATTTATATTTAATTATCTAGTCATTTTTTTATTTACACATTTTCTTACTGTGATACTTTTATTATTATTTTTATATCAGCCCATCTGTGATATTTTTTTTAATAATAATTTATTTACATATATGGACGTATATATACTTAGCATATTTTCCCTTTAGATTATTTCTCCCAGTGATTATAGGTTAGGATAAGAAAAATTATTAGTAAATGTTTATCTGTGATACGTAGGAATATATGTTAAATGTTATATGCAAATAGTGACTATCCCGGCATTTGGTCGTGGGTCGAGGCCACACGTTAGGCGGAAATAATTAATAGAAAAGCTGCGTTCGAGTTTTTTTTACGCACACACTCCATCGTGCAGGCACAATCGGTGGTTGCGAGCCTTAACGCGAGCTATTAGTGGCAGGAATACTCTTAGCAACACCACCACCAATAAAAATGTTGCCCAACCGTGCATCTCAACATGTTGCACAGCCTAGTATGAGAGGGTGGTGAAAAATCAGTCCATTCGAACCTAAATGTCACTGGCAACACAGGTTGCAGGCTCGAACGCGATCGAACAACCAAAAGAAAAGGATAGTGTATTAGTAGTGGGCCTTTTTTCGAATAATATTCGAATAAATGTTATTCGAATAAACGAATAATATTATTCGTGGGAAAAAATTCGAATAGTAGTTATTCGAATAGTATTATTCGAATAGTATTTTTCGAGTAGTGTTATACATATATACATACATAGTATATGTACACACGTGCTCGCTTTTTGTGCATAGACATGTAGGTATATGTACATATGTATTTGTATGTTATTATAAATATGTATGTGGAGACATATGTATGCACGTGTGAAGGGAAGTGGATTTTTTTTTGTTATTGTATGTACATATGTATGCTTTTGGTTTTTGTAGCGCCTAGTTAGTAAATTTGGAAGTGCACACTGGTTTGTACGAGTGTACATATTTAAACGGTTTTATTTAGCTCACCCCGTTTGTTTTATTTATTATTTATTATTTATTCTTGGGTCAAATTTAGTAATTCAAATTTCACCCTCTTCCTGTCAAGCGATTAATCTGAAATTTTGTAGGCATGTATAACCCCGATGACAATGCAATATTATGAAAAAAAAAAATTCCGATAGGTGGCGCGTGGGTCGCTATATTTACAAAAATCGCATTTATGGTCCGATTTGGCTGAAATTCGGAACATGTATTACTACCTTGAAAAGAAATATTTTCTTTAAAAAAAATTCCGCTAGGTGGCGCGTGGGTCGCTATATTTACAAAAATCGCATTTATGGTCCGATTTGGCTGAAATTCGGAACATGTATTACTACCTTGAAAAGAAATATTTTCTTAAAAAAAAATTCCGCTAGTTGGCGCGTGGGTCGCTATATTTACAAAAATCGCATTTATGGTCCGATTTGGCTGAAATTCGGAACATGTATTACTACCTTGAAAGGAAATATTTTCCTAAAAAACTTCCGATAGGTGGCGCGTGGGTCGCTATATTTACAAAAATCGCATTTATGGTCCGATTTGGCTGAAATTCGGAACATGTATTACTACCTTGAAAATAAAAATATTTTCTTAAAAAAAAATTCCGCTAGGTGGAGCTGAGATCTGGGTAATTAAAACTGAAAATCCTAATTATGGACCGATTTGGCTGATATTTAGCATGTGCATTACTTAAATAATTTACAAATGTTTAAAAAAAAATTGGAGCCGCTAGGTGGCGCGTGAGTCGCTCTATTTAAATAAAAATAGGTAAAAAAAAAACTTTTTAAGTTAAACATCTTATACACCCGAAAGCCATACAGTTTCCAGCTAAGTACAATTACGGGACGGCTGAAAGAAGAATGTTGCCTTTAATACTATCATGGGCTTCTACAATACATAAGATGCAGGGCAGCAGTTTGAAGAAGGTTAAGCCTACGTGGCTCTTAGTAGAGTAAGAACTTTGCAAAGACTACGTATAGAGGCGTTGGACTGCAATAAACTAACGGGCAAGAAACCTTGCAATAATGAAGCACTAAATGAATTAAACAGAATGCGAAATAAAAACTAAAAACTAGAAAATAAAAATAGGTAAAAAAATTTTTAAGTTAAACGGTTTTATGTTATACATACATTGCAATGTTTAAGATAAATGTGCTAAAAACCAAAAAATAATAAAATAGATACAGTCGTGGGAATTATAAACATTTGCATAGACTAGACTAAAATAAAACCGTGGGGCACGTCAATTGTCTACAATCGTTGATTAAAATGTTTGTTTTGTAATGTTAAATATAATTAGGCAGTTGTTCAACCGACAACGATGGACATGTGATAAGTAGGGCTAGAATGTGGAAAAAAGCTAGCAAGCTCGATTATAAGCGAGTTTAGGGTTTCATAGTGGTGAGCGAGTAGTACTTTTATCATATGTTTTGTCGATTAAAGACAAACTACGAGCAGTGAAACGATTCCTCGTGTGAATGTCCAACGATAAACTAGTTGAAACATCTCTTTTATTAACATGGAGTGTATAACTATTGGAATTTCCATGAGCAAGAAAATAGTAAGTAATTTCCTCACCGTTTGCGGGCCAACTGCCTAACGACGAATTAAACAATTCTTCTATCGCACATTAAGTCGATAATTTGTAGACAATTGACGTGCCCCCGGTTTTATTTTAGTCTAGTCTATGCAAATGTTTATAATTCCCACGACTGTATCTATTTTATTATTTTTTGGTTTTTAGCACATTTATCTTAAACATTGCAATGTATGTATAACATAAAACCGTTTAACTTAAAAATTTTTTTACCTATTTTTATTATATGCATAATTTGGGAATTCTCGTTAGTAGGTAGAACTTTCTTTATGTTTGTAGGTGCAAGGAATTCCATAAAGAGTGACAAAAAAAGCAAACACTATGTACCTACATACCTAAGTACCTACCTATTATTTATCTTAATTGTGGTTAGGGTAGAGGCATTCGTTTTGGGCTATAATACCATATTAAAAATTTTGGAAAGAATTCGAAGAAAAGCGGAATTTTTAAAGTTTTCTTAGGACAGGAATTATGCAAAATACTTCTGAGAGCCACTGTATGTATGTAAATATGTATGCAAAAAACCTTAATGCTATTAAACGCATTTAATATAACCATTATTAAAAAAATTAACGGCTTACAACAGTATAGGGGCAGTTCCAGAATGTCGAACGTGACGTTCGCACATCTTTAAAGCTCAACGAAGTATGCATAGCGTTGAATATTTTTCCTCTGATTTTCGTCTTTAGAAAGCACTTGAGCAGCACTATAATCGATACAAATAAGAAGTAGTATCGGTTTAAGGCTTCTGAGATATTAGCATTTAAATAGTGATGGCGAACGTGACAGAAAATCAAATTTGTACCTAGATGCTATCAGAAAAGTTCAAAATTCTGCTAATTTTGGTCCATCATTTAAGAAGTAACGACTAGAGATCAAAGTAGAATAATGTAGCTCTCTACTGATGGTTTTATCGTGAAAATATATGCACTGGTTTGATTTTTATAACCTTAGGAAAAAATCTGTAACGTGACATGGCGAACGCGACAAAATTTCGCATGCGTGGTCATAACGATTAGTTCAAGTAATTTAAACTTAGAATAAGGGTCAGAATATTTAAAATCGATCAAAAAAAAAAAGTTAGCTGCGATTTTTGCGAATCCAGCATAAATCGATAGCCGCACGACTTCTAAGATTTTCTGTATACTTAGTTTTAAAAATTTTTTTTTTTTTAAGTTTATATATTAAGTTAAAATTTGATGTGATTTTTGGGTAAAATCTTAATATCTCGGGAACTATAAGTCGTATTTGACTGATTTAAAAGGCATTAGAACCAGAAAATTCCAGGCTATTATAAAATGGTATCATTTTGCTACATTTTATATTGGAAGCATAAAAACAAGATTGTGAGGTTGTAATTCGCGGTGTTCTCCTACTCAGAAAATTAGCAATTTAATACCACAAAGAGACCTATCAATCAAGAACCAAAGCCCACTTTCGGATTTTTGGGACAGGCATGATTAAAGAAACTACAGCGATGAATGTTACTCTATGTTCAGCAATACTTGCACTTCTATCAATAAAATATACCACTATGAGTAAAGCTAGCGGTAGGCTTTGCTTTTTATCAGATATCTTACCTTCGTACCAATATAAGAAGAAGCTCGTTTTCCTATTTTTACTTCGTTTCGATCATTTTTATCCACGGATTTAAAAAAAATTATGTTTAGTTAAGTTTATTCAATTTTATGTTTAACAAATTTATTTAAAAATGAAATTTCACTACATGAAATATGTCCGGGATCTTGAGGTACAAATGCATGGTACTTTCGAGTGTTTTTGACACCTCTCGCTAATTTGAACCAAGGTTTCAGCGTATTTCTTTTGCTTTTCTTTTGGGTGTTTTAATTTGCTAAATGTTTACAGCATACTTACCCGTATAGACAATGGTCTTTAAGTCTAATATGTATTGATTAATATGGTATAAATATTCTATGCTCGTATACATATCTATTATTAACAAGTAAGGAATCCCAAGTTCGAGTGGAATCGAAAATTAGATACTCATCTGCTTTCATTGGTTGTTTGCGTTTGACCGAAACACTGTGTATTTTATATAAGCGGGTTGCCGCATAAAGTGGGCGTAGTCACGCCCATTTTCAAAATTTTTATCAATGATCCGACTAAGCGTATACATAAATATACTCGTTAGTGAAAAATTGTATCAATGTGTTACTTTTAGTTACAAAAATGTCGCGTTACAAATTTCTGAAGAGCATTCTAGAAACATCTTTGTTAAAAAGAAGGCGGGGTCATAAACCGATTTCGAACGTGTTTTACAAGTAAACAAGTGACAAAAGTGTATACACCAAGCTTAGTCATTTATTTGCAACATCCCATGGAAAAGGTCCATGTGATGGATTGGGTGGCACAGTTAACGACACGCTTCTCGAGTCAGCGCACAGAGACCACTTGTGAACCACACTAAGGAACTAAGGAACTGTAGGAAAGGTGGCAGGGTTTTTCAAAAATATTTCTTTTGGATACGGTAAAGATGGAGATTACAACAATGAAGATAGTTTTTTTTTATAACTTAAATTGACAAAATTTTCTATTTTTTCGATGAAGATAATTGTACACTAGCACAAATAGTGAACATAAGTACAATAGTTAAGGGGAACGCGTAAAATCGCGGAAAAATGAAATTCTATATTGCTAAATATTTATTAAATTCCACTGTCAATTCGGAAATCTATGTGGATAAAGATTATTTAGAAACGTTCTAGTAGATTAAATTTAGAAGATATACCCCAAAAAAGCTATATCTGAACTATCGGTTGTATGGCAGCTATATGTTTTAGCGGTCCGATCCTGACAAATTTTGGTGACATTATTTACGTCCATATGGGTACAAATACTCTAAAGTTTCAAGTTTCTCTAATATATCTTGAGAAATACCAACACCTTGATTTAATTTTTTCCTCATTCTTACACAGATTCAACAATATATGGCGAGATCCCTTGTCCTTTGTCTTTATTTAAATACAATTTTAAATATGTAGGTAGGTACCTATCCATATTAAGATAAATACATATTAGGTAGGTAGGTACATTGTGTTTGCTTTTTTTGCCACGCTTTATGAAATTCCTTCACTTATATGTATGTATGTACCTATAAACATAAAGGAAGATCTACCTACTAACGAGAATTCCCAAATTTCTGGGACACTACGTACATATATGTATGTACATTGTACACTCATATAAACCGCACTTCCAAATTTAGTAGCTAGCCAGCGTACGTGCATACATATGTTTAAACTTCCAAAAGCAAAAGCATACATATGTACATGCATACAATAACAAAAAACTACCACTTCCCTTCACACGTATGTATGTATCCACATATTTATAATAACATAAAAACACGTATCTACATGTCTATGCACAAACAGCGAGCGGCGGGGTGTAATAAGGCCTTTTGAAATAAGGCCTTTAAGGCCTTATATCGCAACCAAAGTGAGATAAAGCCTTTATTTTGTCATTTTCAAAAAAAAGGTCTTATTTCACATTTAAAACGCAATTGGGCCTTTTTTGAAATGTGCAATAACCCCTTTATTTATTTACGCGAGAACTTATGAGAATTGCAATGAGCAAATAACTGTTATATAAATAACAGAAGGACATCACCGTGGCGGTAGCCACGGTTGTGACACACGACCGGACTTGGATAGTGTAGCCCAGAGTTATTTTTTATAAGCGCGGCCGAAGGCCGCCCACGCTGAAGGGTGTACTACGCAGAAGGATATCACCGTGGCGGTAGCCACGGTTAGGGCACTCGTCCGGACGGATGGAGTAGCCCAGGGTTATTTTTTATAAGCGCGGCCGAAGGCCCCCAACGCAAAAGCTGTTCTCCGCAAAAGTTTTTTCTTTATCTTCTCTTTCCGGAGTAATATCTATGGCCCGGTCCACAGTGCTTTTGCGCAGAACATTTTTCTGCATTGGCGGCCTTCGGCCGCGCTTATAAAAAATAACCCTAGGCTACGCCATCCGTCCGGACGTGTGCCCTAACCGTGGCTACCGCCACGGTGATGTCCTTCTGCGTAATACACCCTTCAGCGTAGGCGGGGTCTGGTACGATATGTCGAAAATTTTAATGTCGATCCCGCGTAGGACGGCTTCGGCCGCGCTTTTAAAAAATAACCCTCAGCCAAAAGAATTCTCTTTTCGGAGTAATATCTATGGCCCGGTCTACAGTAATTTTGCGGCCATTTCAACTCGCAAAGTGAAATAAGACCTTTAGAACCTTATTTCACATTTCAAGTGAAATAAGGCCTTATTCTTAATAAAGGCTTTATTTCTCAATCGATAGCGATATAAGGCCTTAAAGGCCTTATTTCAAAAGGTCTTATTACACCCCGCCCAGCGAGCACGTGTGTACATATGTATATATATGTATCACACTATTCGAATAATACTATTCGAATAATGCTATTCGAATATACGAATAATTATTATTCGAATTTCGAATACCTTTCGAATAAAAGAATTTTTTATTCGAATAATTTTTATTCGAATAGTCCCATGCCTATAGTGTATATGTTAAAGATTTCGTGAATGTAAGTGTGAATGTATAGGTGAAAGTTAAAAATTAATTCGTGAAAGTCCGAGATGGTTTAAATGTATAAGTTAAAGTTAACTCGCGAAAATCCGAGATACGTGAAATCGTATAACTGGAAAATGCAACATTTCCTTTTATGGTAATTTTAAAGTTGAAAGCCAGTTATCTGCCTGGCAACAGGAAGATATAAAAAGGGCCCGAAGTACGATCAGCGGATCATAAAATAAAAATTGTGAATGCGTTAACTTCCCATCACGTGTGAAAAAAAAATAAATTTTAAATTATCAAAGTGTTAAAGTTAAAGTTTTTTTTTGTGTGTTTGAAGTGTAGAGAAGGTACATATGTATAAAATTGTTAATATTTAAGTGTTCAAAAAAAAAAATAAAATAATAATAAATGTGTTTCCTGTTTTTTTAATAAAAGAAATAAATGTGCTCTTTTTTTTCTGGTGCAAAAGCTGAAATCTCCGAACTCAAACGGCAAGGCGAAGGGAGTGGATACAACTACATCTGATATTTGCGGAACTGGAGGTAAGTCCAATGAAAAAAAAAAAATTTATTATATGAATAAAAACATATGAATTCCTTTTGGTTGGCATACAACCAGTGCATGGGCGTACATATGTATGTAAGTAAGCGTACAAACATGCATACTTATATACATCCCTACTTACATACATACGCTAAAAAAAAAAAGGAAAATGAAATAAAAATTTTATTTAATTTAAATTTAATCCAATTTCATAATTCTAATTACGTGCATATCATATATATTTCAAACTTAGGTCGCCACAAAAGGACCTCCTCTAAGTCCAAGTTTGGAGCTGAATCATTGGTTTGGAGCGGAAAACACATAAGGCACACACACGCAAAAACATACTTACATAACAATTGGTGGTAACACACACAAATATACGCATCGGATGAACCTAAAACAAATATACATAATTCATATGAGCACAACAACAAAAGGTGGTAATTGAAGAAATACAGCGACAACTACAGGAAAACGAGGTAACAAATATCGACATAAAGTCAGTTGGCCAAATCTTGGGCATCAAGCTCCAGCAACATCTGGCACAGCTGATTAGTGGGTCGACGGCCGACACACTTAAATTATACATACATACATTTATATACAAGTAAAAATCACGGAGATACATACATACATATACTGGGAACAGTCGCAAGGGAGAGTAGACATACATACATATAAGGTGATCTTTGAGAAGCGGAGCGGAAGATTGGCGAAGATCCGCTCAACGCTAATCTCTACAACAACGACAAAACGACGAGGAGAACCAACATCAGTGGGAATAGCAAGACTTTGACTGGCGGCGAATTATTCATTTCCAAGGCATACATATGCATATACAAAAAAAATCCATTTTTTTCTAGTTTTGCCTCACTTACCTTTTTAAACGGTTTTATTTAGCTCACCCCGTTTGTTTTATTTATTATTTATTATTTATTCTTGGGTCAAATTTAGTAATTCAAATTTCACCCTCTTCCTGTCAAGCGATTAATCTGAAATTTTGTAGGCATGTATAACCCCGATGACAATGCAATATTATGAAAAAAAAAAATTCCGATAGGTGGCGCGTGGGTCGCTATATTTACAAAAATCGCATTTATGGTCCGATTTGGCTGAAATTCGGAACATGTATTACTACCTTGAAAAGAAATATTTTCTTTAAAAAAAATTCCGCTAGGTGGCGCGTGGGTCGCTATATTTACAAAAATCGCATTTATGGTCCGATTTGGCTGAAATTCGGAACATGTATTACTACCTTGAAAAGAAATATTTTCTTAAAAAAAAATTCCGCTAGTTGGCGCGTGGGTCGCTATATTTACAAAAATCGCATTTATGGTCCGATTTGGCTGAAATTCGGAACATGTATTACTACCTTGAAAGGAAATATTTTCCTAAAAAACTTCCGATAGGTGGCGCGTGGGTCGCTATATTTACAAAAATCGCATTTATGGTCCGATTTGGCTGAAATTCGGAACATGTATTACTACCTTGAAAATAAAAATATTTTCTTAAAAAAAAATTCCGCTAGGTGGAGCTGAGATCTGGGTAATTAAAACTGAAAATCCTAATTATGGACCGATTTGGCTGATATTTAGCATGTGCATTACTTAAATAATTTACAAATGTTTAAAAAAAAATTGGAGCCGCTAGGTGGCGCGTGAGTCGCTCTATTTAAATAAAAATAGGTAAAAAAAAAACTTTTTAAGTTAAACATCTTATACACCCGAAAGCCATACAGTTTCCAGCTAAGTACAATTACGGGACGGCTGAAAGAAGAATGTTGCCTTTAATACTATCATGGGCTTCTACAATACATAAGATGCAGGGCAGCAGTTTGAAGAAGGTTAAGCCTACGTGGCTCTTAGTAGAGTAAGAACTTTGCAAAGACTACGTATAGAGGCGTTGGACTGCAATAAACTAACGGGCAAGAAACCTTGCAATAATGAAGCACTAAATGAATTAAACAGAATGCGAAATAAAAACTAAAAACTAGAAAATAAAAATAGGTAAAAAAATTTTTAAGTTAAACGGTTTTATGTTATACATACATTGCAATGTTTAAGATAAATGTGCTAAAAACCAAAAAATAATAAAATAGATACAGTCGTGGGAATTATAAACATTTGCATAGACTAGACTAAAATAAAACCGTGGGGCACGTCAATTGTCTACAATCGTTGATTAAAATGTTTGTTTTGTAATGTTAAATATAATTAGGCAGTTGTTCAACCGACAACGATGGACATGTGATAAGTAGGGCTAGAATGTGGAAAAAAGCTAGCAAGCTCGATTATAAGCGAGTTTAGGGTTTCATAGTGGTGAGCGAGTAGTACTTTTATCATATGTTTTGTCGATTAAAGACAAACTACGAGCAGTGAAACGATTCCTCGTGTGAATGTCCAACGATAAACTAGTTGAAACATCTCTTTTATTAACATGGAGTGTATAACTATTGGAATTTCCATGAGCAAGAAAATAGTAAGTAATTTCCTCACCGTTTGCGGGCCAACTGCCTAACGACGAATTAAACAATTCTTCTATCGCACATTAAGTCGATAATTTGTAGACAATTGACGTGCCCCCGGTTTTATTTTAGTCTAGTCTATGCAAATGTTTATAATTCCCACGACTGTATCTATTTTATTATTTTTTGGTTTTTAGTACATTTATCTTAAACATTGCAATGTATGTATAACATAAAACCGTTTAACTTAAAAATTTTTTTACCTATTTTTTTCACTATTATTTCTTATTTTTACATTTCGGATTCTTTTTTTGGATTTAATTATTTTTTAAATTCTGCTAGTTGGAGTTTCCAATAATTTTAATAGATTAAGTTTTTCTTTTTTATAATTAGTTTAATAGTAGCTCATCATATTTTTTTTTGTACATACAACTTTTTTTTATCTTTTAACCTGATATGTTCTACCTCCTTCTTTAGATTAGCATTTTTTTCCACCTTTCCATAGATTACCATTTTTCGTCACCATTTATCTGCTCCGACCATTCGTTTCCACTACAATAAAATTTTTATTCCCCATCAAATAACAGCATCACCATATTTTTTTTTAAGTAATTCAATTAGCTACAAATAATCGGTTCATTTTCATTTCTTTAGTTTGATTTAATAATTTAAATATTTTTTACAAGCTTTTATTTAACTTCACTTTTTGTATGTATCGGGGTATGTATGTCGTGGAATTTTGCAACGAATATTTAAGATACTTCTAGTTGAGCTAGGTACTTGAAATTTGGAACATAGTTCAGGACCCGAAGACAATGCAATGTGAAATAAAAAAAAATCCGATAGATGGCGCTGGTGTCGAGATATTCGTAAAATTCGTATTTACCGACCGAATTTGTTCATATTCGGTATATATATTGCCTATGAGAAAGTAAATACATGCGAGGAAAAAAATCCCCGCTAGATGGCGCTGGTGTCAAGATATTTGTAAAATTCGTATTTACCGACCGAATTTGTTCATATTCGGTATATATATTGCCTATGAGAAAGTAAATACATCTGTGAAAAAAATCGCCGATAGGTGGCGCTATTGTCAAGATATTTAGAAAATTAGTATTTATGAACCAATTTTGTTCCTATTTTGAACACGTATTACCTAAAAAAAATAGAGAAAATCCGTAATAAAATTTTGCCGATAAATGACGCAGGTGTCGACATATTGAAGCAAGTTTTATGAATAACGGAACAGTAGCAGAAAAAACTATAAACACGGAAAAATGCCGACAATCTTTAAACATTGGAAGCGTTAGCAATAAAAAAAGTTATAAGGCCAGTCTATTGATTAAGATTAATCTGCGAAAGTAAAGAAACTAACAAGAGAGATTCTTAAACACTGATACAAAGCCAACATACATTTGTAGGTAAGATTGCACGAAGTAATCTATTCACAAAAGAGTATAGTAAAACCACTTAAAAGACTCCACAGTAATTGGATAATAAAAAATCTGGCTGAGCAGAAACCATCAAAATGTTAAACCATGTGCACTTCATATTAAAAACTGTTGGACTATATTGATAGTGGGAGTGTTGACAAATATTAGATGTAATATGCATTGTAAAACTAAAAAGGCAAAAATAAAACAAAGTAAAAAAAAAATTTTTTTTAAAAAGCTTTTATTTAATATTAATATAAAAATTTACTAAAAAGGAAAAAAATAAATTTTTAATATTTTTGAACAAGATTTATATTAGTCCTTAGTTCATTTGGATCTTAATTTCAATCTTAGCATACATTTAACGTATTTCTTCAAAGCA
This sequence comes from Urophora cardui, assembly GCA_960531455.1. Classification (NCBI taxonomy): domain Eukaryota; kingdom Metazoa; phylum Arthropoda; class Insecta; order Diptera; family Tephritidae; genus Urophora; species Urophora cardui. The sequence goes on along the minus strand of OY482675.1, from coordinate 14,145,158 downwards.
TTTCTGTATATGTATCAACACAAATAAAAGCGCGGGTACTCATTAGATGTTCATGTTATAAAACAGTATTGGTGAAATGGAAAGAAGCGATAAAAACTTTAAATTCCAATTACGTAAGATATGCATTACGTAAAGAGCACCCACGCTTTTATTTATGTTGATACATATACAGAAATGCTTTGAAGAAATACGTTAAATGTATGCTAAGATTGAAATTAAGATCCAAATGAACTAAGGACTAATATAAATCTTGTTCAAAAATATTAAAAATTTATTTTTTTCCTTTTTAGTAAATTTTTATATTAATATTAAATAAAAGCTTTTTAAAAAAATTTTTTTTTTACTTTGTTTTTTTTTATTTCTTTCGTATTACTCGACCGCCAGCTAATATTGACCCACTCGCTGCCCGCTAACACGAGTGAGTGAGTTGGTGTCCAATTAAAAAAATCAACCACCTATTAGGTGTAGGCATATGTATGTACATACGTATATTTGCACATTATTCTTTTCACAGGTTCCCCTCGCCGCCGGTACAAACCGCGTTGGAGTAACCATAAGGTGAGTGATATACATACAGACATATTTCTCTGCTCATTTACATACCTATTTATGTATCCATTATTCTTTGTTTGGTTTGGGTACATTGATATACATACGTACATACATACGAAAGCGTGCACAATAGAGATTAGGTTATTTTAGGTAGTGGGCATTTCCATGAGTAGAGCAAATTCTTGCAAATGTAGATAAAGTCTTTTGTGTATTTTTTTTTTTGGGTTAACGATTAAACTTGTAACTTGTGCAAATGAAGTTCTAAATATTCGGATTATATTGAAAAGGGATTTTTTTTGCAATTTCTAGGTTTAAGAAAATGAAGAAAAGTAATTGTACATATGTATGAATTTTTAATTGTAATAAAAACACTGGATCACAAAATGAAATTTTTTGTCTGTACTTTAAACGTGACTATCCTATCTATATGTAAAATCGGTCGCTGATTCCGAAAATCGGGTTCATTTTTAATTCTATGGGAAGGTTTTTGAGATATCGGCAATTTACCGTTATTTGGCCAATGAGTCCACTTAATCCTGTATATCTCTTTAACAAAGTGAGTTATCTTCCTTAGGGTCACACCAAACGAAAGAAAATTAAATTTGCTTTTCACGGCTCCTATTACATTTTTCTCTAGTTCTTATAGTTTCTGAAATATTGACGATTAAATTTGAATTTTTTCGATTTTTTACGATTTTTTGAAGAAAAAATTGACTTTGTCAGGCAATATCTTTAAAACCAATGTTTTCACCTTCGGTTTTACTCCTTTGTGTGAAGCTCCGTTCCATTACCAAAAAAATAAGCTATCAACGAAGAAAATCCATGGTAAAATGGAAAAGTTATAGGCGATCAAGTAAATACAGGCACGTCGCGCAATGCCTCTGCACGGGTATATTCTATGCATGTTATACCCGTAAATGGGCTTGTATCTACTGCGCTGCCAACGTGCTGCTACTGCAGATGTGTAGGCATTGGTACAACATGCATAGAATATACCCGTGCAGAGGCATTGCGCGACGTGCCTGTATTTACTTGATCGCCTATAACTTTTCCATTTTACCATGGATTTTCTTCGTTGATAGCTTATTTTTTTGGTAATGGAACGGAGCTTCACACAAAGGAGTAAAACCGAAGGTGAAAACATTGGTTTTAAAGATATTGCCTGACAAAGTCAATTTTTTCTTCAAAAAATCGTAAAAAATCGAAAAAATTAAAATTTAATCGTCAATATTTCAGAAACTATAAGAGTTAGAGAAAAATGTTGTAGGAGCCGTGAAAAGGAAATTTAATTTTATTTCGTTTGGTGTCACCCTAAGAAATATAGCTCACTGTGTTAAAGATATATACAGGATTAAGTGGACACATTGGCCAAATAACGGTAAATTGCCGATATCTCAAAAACCTTCCCATAGAATTAAAAATGAACCCGATTTTCGGAATCAGCGACCGATTTTACATATAGAAAGGATGGTTGCGTTCAGAGTATTTTTTGGCTGTAGAGCAGTGAAATTGGTTGTTTTATGAAGTTGAAATTTGGTTGAGAAATTGTTTTTTTTTTTTGAAATAATGGAAGGCTAAATATTTATCTCTTTGGTGTGGGCGTTGTTTCTGGGCGGTAAAGGGGACATGGGAGTGACGCTGGGGTGACGGACTGACAACGACTTTTCCGACAGTTCACTGACGTACATATGTCAGGTTTGGGGGCGCAGTAAGAAAATACGGAGTCAACACAGCGCCCATGGTTTCACGTTTTATACGTTGAAGAGGGTGGGCAGACTCCACCTGACAGGACAGGCCTTCTTCCTTCCACTATCTTCCTCTTTCAGATCTTCTGGTTATTCATATCCATCTTTTTATAGGCATGATTATAAATTTTGTTTATGTAGCTGTTAGTAGGAGAGTGCTGTTGACCCACCCCACCGACGAGCAAAGCCAGGGCTAGCTAGCATGCCTACCAGCCACTCACTCCTACAGGCAAACAGGCGGTTCGATAACACCGAGTTCTTCTAAGAATTTCTTAAACTTGCTGCTGACTAACTGTGCTCCATTGTCTGTAATGAGTACTTTAGGAACGCCGAATCGGGCCAAAATTCTCTCTCGAAATCCTCGTGTCAGAGTCTCTGTCGTCGCTTTACGTATTGGCATGACCTCTACCCACTTCGAAAACCTATCGATGAAGACCAACGCCATCGTGTTGCCATGCTTTGAGCGCGGAAGCGGTCCTATAAAGTCTGCGCATACAGTTGCCCATGGCTCTTCTGAAATCTTCGTCAGCATCTTACCTGCTGCTTGCTGTTGGCTGGGTTTATAGATCTGGCAAGTATGACACTGTTGTACGTACCTCTTTACATCGCGCACCATGCCAGGCCAGTAGTACCTCGTCATTGCCCGTGCTATCGATTTTCTTGTCCCCATATGTCCTGCGCTTGGCGTATCGTGAACTTCTTCGAGTACTCGCCTCCTCTATGTCGTCGGTACGCACAGCTTCCATGGTACGGCGTCTTCGCCATCCATCTGACTCCCTATGCGTCTGTATAGTTTTCCTTCTTCTACCACGTAATCTGGAAAGTTTTCTGGGTTTTTGCTTACCTCTGCGATCTTTTGTGTGTGCCACTTGCATTCGTCTTGGTTCTGCGGCGACGTCATGGTACCCAGTTGTTCGTCAATTGGTTGGCGTGATAATGCATCTGCCACCACGTTCAATTTTCCTTTTCGATATTCTATATTAAACGAATATTGTTGGAGTTCAAGAGCCCATCTAGCAATTCTACCTGACGGACTTTCGATCCCGTTCAACCATTTCAACGCCAGGTGGTCTGTGATCACTGTAAACGTATATCCTTCGAGGTATGGTCTCATCTTTCTGATTGCCCAAACTATCGCTAAACATTCCTTCTCCGTTGATGAGTAATTCGCTTCGGCCTTATTTAACCTGCGACTTGCGTACGCTATCACCCGCTCTTCGTTTCCTAATCCTTGTGTTAATACGGCGCCGAGGCCAAAATCACTTGCATCTGTCTGCAGTCGAAATTGCTGCGTAAAATCCGAGCAAGCCAACACCGGCGCTTGTGTGAGCGCGTTTTTCAGCGCTTCGAACGCCACCTGCTGTTCCTTCGACCAATTCCACTTGCTTCCTTTTCTAAGCATCGTCGTTAGGGGGTGTGATATACGCGAAAAATCGGGGACGAACCTCCTGTACCAAGAAACCACTCCTAGGAATCGTCGTAATTCCCGTATGTTGCGTGGTGGTGTGAGCTCTTTTATCGCCGCGACTTTGTCTGGATCCGTGTGTATACCCTCTTCGCTCACAACATGCCCTAAATATTTTAGACTTTTCCTGAAAAACTCACATTTTTCCGGATTTATCCTAAGGTATGCTCGTCTTAACCGCTCGAATACTTGTGACAGGTGTCGTATGTGCTCATCCAATGTTATACTCGTCACAATAATATCATCTAAATATGCGAAGGCGTGCGGCTCCAACTCTGGGCCAATGACGCGATCAAGTGCTCTCTGAAACGTTGCTGGTGCGGAGTGGAGACCGAACGGCATCACTTTCCACTGATATAATCCACGACCAGGCACTGTAAATGCTGTGTACTGCTTGCTGCTCTCTTCCATGGGGATTTGCCAATATCCACTCTTCAAATCCAAACTGCTGATGAAATGTGCGTTTCTCAAACAATCCAGTATATGTTGAAGTCGCGGCAACGGGTATGCGTCTGGGACAGATCGGGCATTAAGCTGACGATAGTCGACGCAGAGTCTCCATTTGCCGTTCTTCTTCTTTACCAACACTATTGGTGCGCTGTGTGGGTTATGAGATGGCTCTATGCAACCTTTGTCGATCAGTTCATCGAAGTATCTCTGCTTTATTGAACGGTCATCACGCATGACTATCTTGTGTGTAGCAATATTTGATACCCCCGACATCTTTTCGAACATATACAATTGTTCTTTTAAAAACTTACTCACTGCGATATCCCTATTATCGACGTCTCTATTATCGGCTGGTGGGGTAGATGGTATGATACTCACGTCCTCTTCCATTATTTTGCGCTCCTCTTCGACTATGGCCGCACACGTAATTATCTCTTTCCTCTGATCATCCCTTTGCAACGTTATACCATGACTTCCACACCTCAACTCTACGTTCGCCTTCGCTAGATAATCCGTTCCGATTACCACTTTGTCGGCTAATCCTGGCAAAACCAACAACTCGCTCCTGTGTACTTCATTACCCACCTTGACCTCTGCGTCTACTGCTTCCACCACCGTTCGCGGCCTGCCATCGCCCATCAACACACGCGTTTCCACCTCCTTGAAATTTCTAAGATCTAATTTCTCTGCCATCGTATCATTAATAAAACTCCTTGTTGCTCCCGTATCGATTGCGGCTGCCACCTGTGCGCCGTCTACTTCCACTTCTGCCATAACTCTGCCTTGTGCTTGCCAAAAAACGTTTACGTTGCTCGAGGTTCTGTTTCTGGAGTCCTCACCCCTCGGCACCAATGAGGATCCTGACCGTTTCCCTGTCGTTGCGGCAACAGTCACGCGTGAGTACACCTCGTCGACCACATGTCCAACAAAAATCTCGGTGTTCGTTGCGACACCCTACTGCGAAGTGTCCACTTTCACCACATCGTCTGCATGCTGCGCGTACATCTACATATCCTTGCTATGGCGTGTTCGTTTGGTTTGATAGAGTTTCCCTTCTCTGCTGTCCTCCTTGACTTTCACCGGTGTTCAAACAGTGATAACGTTCCTCTTGCCTTCGTGGAACAAATGGTCTTGCTATCGGTTTCAGTTGCTCTTTCTCTGGAGTGATGTTGTCATAGTCTTCGACCAGGCTCACCAAATCTTCGAGGGTGTTAAACTCGCTTCGTTTGACGTACAGCTGATATTTTCGACGTGAATTGCGGTAGATTCGGCTCAGTTTTTGCTCATCCGTGTAACCGGCGTGTCGCATCAGCCCCTGCAATGCTAGCACATAATCTTTAAATCTCTCACCTGGTCGTTGCATGCGCTGCCTTATTTCGTCATCCAAACGCTCGAAGTACCTTGAGCTGAGGAAGAACTTCAGGAAATCCCTTTTGAAAGCTTCCCACTCTTTCCAATTCCGGTTGTTGTTACGGAACCATAGTAAGGCCTTGTCTTTGAATAGCTCCGGTAGCGCTCGTGGAATGGAATTCCGGTCAATTTCGTACCCGTCTGCCAACTCTTCTACTCGCTCGATGAATCCTAATGGATCTCTTTCGCCATCGTACTTAAATCCCCATTTGCGCACTCGATCCATTGTAGTTCCATATGACATTGACTGTGGCATACCATACATTTGTGGCAAACTCGTACTTACGTACCTCGGCGCTTCTCGTATATCCTCCTCATGCTCCCTTATATTTCGCGGCGATTGATTTCCACTGCCACCAGGTAATTCCATATCAGTGCTCCCCATAAGCGTTGGAGGACAAATTGTGATCGTCGGCTTTCCGTGTTTGAGTTCCAATTCCTCGAATCGACCCTCTAGCTCCTTATTGTTGGCGTTTGCTTTTATAAATGTTACTAGGCGTTTACGTTGATCGTCCATTGTTCCTAATCCCTCCAGCTTAAATTCAACGATGTACTTCGATAGCTCCTCTCGGCTGAGGTAGTACACAACCACGATACCTTCACCATTGCTGTGGATTATTCGTTGTATTGATCGTATGTGTATAGGCACACGTATTTCCTCGTTGTTGTCGGAATCGCTCCAAAAAAAAATCCTTGTTTTGATATTCTAGCTTGAAATCCTTGTTGTTCCAAAATGTTATATGTGTATCTCTATTTGTTAGAGTCCCTGCTCGGGCGCCATTTGTGACGGACTTTTCCTTTGGCAGCTGGGGTAGTTCAGTCAGTCCAGGATTCCTGCAAGTAAAAAGGTTTCCTACCCTTTTCCCCGGAAATATGAATAAATTGTTTTTTGTCTTTTCTAAATTTCAATAATTGTTTATTAAATATATTATCTAATTCTCTACAGTACTACTCCTGCTCTACTTAAAGGTGGCGCGGTGAAAACCTTCGCTAACCTTCCGACCCACTGAAGTGAGAACCTCAGCGAATATATATACTAAGCTCTACTTAAAGGTGGCGCGGTGAAAACCATCGCTAACCTTCCAACCCTCTGAAGTAAGAACCTCAGCGAATATATATACTAAGCTCGAGTGGAGTTAGAACCTCAGTCGAGCTCCAATTGTCGGAAGTCAGAACCTCGGAGAGTATACCTAACTACTAGTTACAGCCTATTACTGTAACTGATTTCCTCTTCAAAATGCTCGCCCTTTTATAGCGATCCTGCGCGCAGGCAGCCCGTTATCTTACAATAATTATCCTTAGAAATTAACGTCTACGTATGTACATATGTATATGCTTATATATTGACTTATTTAACTTAAAGCTTAGCTTAGTACATGTTTTTTTGTCATTGCACTCGTTTAATCGGTGGTGGGTTTTCCTATTGGCCGTGGCTGCGCTTGAATACATGTATGCTTGTGTGTTCGCTGTAACGCTGCGTTGACTCGGGTTTTCTGTTGGCCAGCGGCTGCGCTTGCATGCACGTGCGTTTGTGTTTGCTGTCACCTATCGGTCGCGCTGAGTTCAATCGCCTACGATCTTGCCAATTTCCAATTTATATTTGTATGTAGGTATGTATGTACATTAGGGTGACCATAAAGGTAAATGCGTTTTATCATGTGTGTTGTTGTATATATATTCTGCATATAAAATCCATTTGTATAATTAGAAATATGCATGTTGTACGTATGTAAATGTATGTATAATGCAGGTACATATGTATATCTATACATATGTATTCAGAAAATTCACTTTATCTGTATGTAGATATGTATGCACATCCATATATATATACGTTCGTGTGCAAACTCCATGTATGTATGTATGTACTTGTGGGGGACACCTAATCCTCAGGATTGGGGTCCTCACATATAGTCATACAAAATGTATGGGAAAATAATTTTTTTTTTGCTTTTTTCGGGAATTATATGTGGGAAAGGTAACCAGAACTGGACGACTGTACTAAGTAAATGCAACCATGACTAATTGACCTAACAAATGCAATCCTGCAATGTTGAACGAAAAACAGATACACATTTAAAACGGACAACTATTTTTCAGAGTTAGTTTTAAGTAAGCAACCGAAGTGACCACAAGTCTCACTCACATAAGCGCCTATTATATATATATTATTAAAACCAATTAATTCTGTGAAATAAAATATACTAAAAGAACAAAAATGCGTATTATTAAAGTTGGCTATCCTACAAATGGTGCCAGAAGTGTAATGTAACTCTCGCGAAAGTTCGAAAAAAAAAACTAAAACTGTGGATTGTACAATGGATAGCGAAGAATTTTGCCGCTTGTGTGGTTGCTAAGTTGGCAAATAAAGAATTATAACTCAATTAAAGCTTTGTGAGACGAACTGCCGAATAGAAGCGGTGAAAAAAAAAATCAAACAAATGCATATATGTACATAAGTAGCCAACAAAGTGGCATATCTATTATTGCATCATCCATTCGTCAAAGGGTTGGTCGCAGCACGCTGACAAGTTTAGGTGTACACACGATTATTGTAACAGTTGCAGTGGCACTGGTCTAGTGTCAAAAATTAACGTTGTTGTTGGTTGTTTTGTGTGGCGTTGGCCGTATAGCACAAATAAACGTTGGTTGTATTGTTGCGCGGCGGTGGCCAGAAAGTGCAATTTTATCGTAAAACAGTTTGTGTGGCGGTGGCCGTATAGCACGAATAAACGTTGTTGGTTGTGTAATTGCATGGTGGTGTCCGAGGAGCGTTATATTTAAGAAGTTGGTGTGACGTAGCCGAAGCAGAAACGATGTCGAGCAGCAGAATTTTGAACGAATATGCATGAGTGGATCATAAATCAGTGGATCATAAATCAGCAGCAGTGGACCATAAATCAGATAAGTAGACTAGCAAAGTAGAATTGAATGTAAAACAAAAGAAAAAGAGTAAAAGAAATAGACACTGCATACTTATGTACTAATGCATGCAATAAAGAATTTAAAATGTACATATGTCTATCTCGTTTTGATTTATATTCAGTAAAAGAGAAACCAAGAAATCAATACAGAAAATAAGCTTATGTATTCACGTTATAAATACGTTTATTTCGTTGACAGATATTTAGAAAAGTAAACAATAGAGAAATCTATCGTACTTGTACAAAGTTCTCTATTGTTTTGGCTAGTTGGTTTGGATTAATATTCGTTAGAGCGAATAGGAATATGTTGTAAAGAAATTGTGGTGAATTTATGAAGTGGTGAAGATTTGAGGTAAACCAAAACAAAACAACTTTGAGCAAAATAAATTATTACTGAATGTACAAACGCATTGGAAATATACATATGTATGTATGATTCAATTTGTTAAAATTAATACTATTTTGCAGCTGGGTAAATAAGACGGTTGATTTTATTGGTTGTATTGATTAATGTGTATTGCATAAGAAAGCGTTACAAAATATTTCTTTAAAGCTTATTGTACTAAGTAAATCTAAGCACTATATTTCATAAGGAATTAAAATGGAAAGAGACGAAATTTTAAGAATGAATGTCCAGGCATTGAAAGCCAAATTAAGAGAGATAGGACTCGAAATAACCGGACGGAAAACGACGCTGCAAGACAGACTCCTTCAACACTTCGGCCTTGCTGTTGACAATGACGATGAGGGTGAGGAGAATGAGGGCTCAGAATATGGCGATGCTGGCACATCACCACCAAGTGAAATAGTTAACTATACTCATAGTCGTACGCCATTTACATTGCGCGATATTCAGGAGTCATTAACGTTTTTCTGTGGGTCGGGTTCTCCGTCGGTTGAAGAGTGGATAGAAGATTTTACTGAAAATGCAGAGGCGGTTAATTGGAACCCCCTCCAGAAATTTATTTATGCTAAACAGCTTCTGAAAGGGGCAGCGAAGTTGTTTGTACGTAGCCAGCGTGGCATAAACAATTGGGATTTGCTAGCTCAAGCATTAAGGTGCGAATTTGGCACGGCAGTGTCATCTATCGAAGTACATAAAATGTTGCGCAATCGAAAAAAACGAAGTAATGAAGATTATAGGGAATATCTCTATAGTGTCATGGAATTAGGCAAACCAATCAAGCTGGACGACTTGAGCTTGATTGAGTACTTTATAGAAGGTATTCCCGATACGAAACAAAATAAAGCAAATCTTTATCAGGCAAAGACACTTTTCCAATCGAAGGAGCAGATACGGGTGTATGAGAAAGTGCGATCTGGTCGCCAACAAGTGGCTAGTTCAAACTTTAACCAACAAACTCCCAAGTCTGAGAACGGTGACAAGCAACTAGCCCAAAAAGACCAAAACAAGCGATGCTTCAAATGTGGAGATTCTTCACATTTAGCAAGGGAATGTAAGCAGTTACAATTTAAATGCTTTAAGTGTGGCCAAGCAGGGCATCGGGCGGCTGAGTGTAAAACCACACCAACCCCAATAAAAACTGAAAAGGGTAATGTTAATATTTTGGGAGACATGGGAAGATGCATTTTTAAAGACTTGACTTGCAATGGCGTAACTTTCTCGGCATTAATCGATACAGGTTGCGATCTTTGCCTAATCCGCAATGACATTTTGCTCATGTTTGGAGAAGATATCGAGATAAGCGACGATAAACGTAGTTTGAGAGGTATTAGTGGTAGTATCCTGAATACTTTAGGTAGCTTCAACGTTACTATTTTTGTTGATGATATACAGCTTAAAGTTACCTTCCATGTTGTGCGCGAACGCGACATGCGTTACTCAGCAATAATTGGAAACAATATACTGAAGAAGGTAGACTTGATTGTATCAGAAGACTTGATAACTTTTAAGGAAAAGGTAGTTAAAAATCAATCAAAAAATTGGAAAGCTAATGACAATCTAGTAAGCCCGGACTTATGTGTTGAACGAGCAATGAAGAGGGATGAAGAATACAGGCAGTTAGATGTGCTGAACGAATTTAAAGACATGTGTTGATTTTTGAATAGGGTCAAAGAGATCGTGACAAATTATGAGCCTAAAAAACTAAAAGAATCCCCGATTGAAATGAAAATTGTTTTAACGGACGATATTCCAATTTATGATCGACCTAGGCGCATGTCATTTTCCGACAAAAAGATAGTAGATGAACAGGTAGAAAAGTGACTAAAGGAAGGTATTGTTCAACGTAGCACGTCGGAATATGCATCAGCCATTGTGCTCGTATCGAAAAAAGATGGTAGTAAGCGACTCTGCTGTGACTACAGGCGTTTAAATGCCAAAATAATTCGGAATAATTTTCCTATGCCCTTGTTAGATGATGTCATCGAAAGACTGCAGGGAGCCAACATTTTTACAACTCTAGACTTAGCTAATGGATTCTTCCATGTAGCGGTTGAGAGTAGCTCACGAAAGTATACAGCATTTGTCACGCATAATGACCAGTTTGAGTTTTGTTATGTTCCATTTGGCATCTCAAATTCGCCAGCTGTTTTTTCGCGTTTTGTATTTGCTGTGTTGAGAGATATGATACAAGATGGAACGGTTGTGACTTATATGGATGACCTCATCATTCCCTCCAAGGATGTGAATGAGGGTATCCAAAAGCTAGAACGAGACAGAGATTTTCAGCGTTTACGTCTAACTCATTTAAAGAATATTGCCAGATAGAAGGTATTGAGCATCTCTTAATTGCCACTGGCGTGCCCCGCGGAAACACACGCATCTAAAATCATATTCATGAAGGTTTGTTGTATAAATTTCTTTAAAGGATTCAGTTGTTGTTGTAGTGATTTTGTTCATAGTGTAAATAGTGATAATCGACAAAGTGTAAATAGTCAGTGTAAGAAAGGAAGGAAAATAAGGAAAAAAAAAGAAAAAAAAAAAATTTGAATTATGTATAATAAAAATTAAAATAATAGTTTTTAAAAATAATAAAATAATTAATTAATATGGATGCAGAATGCTGCTTCGGTTATTTGATGTGGTTAATATCTGCCTCAGTATTTATAAAAATATATTTTTCATTTTCCGACCTTCTGGCCATGATTTTTCCCTCTTTTTCCCACACAAATTTCCATGCCGACGCCTTTGCTTTCTTTTTGGCTTCCCACAGTATACGTCGCTTCTTCGATGTGAGATGGCTCCCCACAAACACCTTGTAAAGGTAAAGGTAAAGGTAAAGGTAAAGGTAAAGGTAAAGGTAAAGGTAAAGGTAAAGGTAAAGGTAAAGGTAAAGGTAAAGGTAAAGGTAAAGGTAAAGGTAAAGGTAAAGGTAAAGGTAAAGGTAAAGGTAAAGGTAAAGGTAAAGGTAAAGGTAAAGGTAAAGGTAAAGGTAAAGGTAAAGGTAAAGGTAAAGGTAAATGTAAAGGTAAAGGTAAAGGTAAAGGTAAAGGTAAAGGTAAAGGTAAAGGTAAAGGTAAAGGTAAAGGTAAAGGTAAAGGTAAAGGTAAAGGTAAAGGTAAAGGTAGAGGTCAAAGGTAAAGGTAAAGGTAAAGGTAAAGGTAAAGGTAAAGGTAAAGGTAAAGGTAAAGGTAAAGGTAAAGGTAAAGGTAAAGGTAAAGGTAAAGGTAAAGGTAAAGGTAAAGGTAAAGGTAAAGGTAAAGGTAAAGGTAAAGGTAAAGGTAAAGGTAAAGGTAAAGGTAAAGGTAAAGGTAAAGGTAAAGGTAAAGGTAAAGGTAAAGGTAAAGGTAAAGGTAAAGGTAAAGGTAAAGGTAAAGGTAAAGGTAAAGGTAAAGGTAAAGGTAAAGGTAAAGGTAAAGGTAAAGGTAAAGTTTCTTTTTTGTTGTTTGCTTCTCCGACAGGGTATTGACAAGGGATGACGGAAATTCGTTCCGCAATACATCGTAAAGGTAAAGTAAAGGTAAAGGTAAAGGTAAAGGTAAAGGTAAAGGTAAAGGTAAAGGTAAAGGTAAAGGTAAAGGTAAAGGTAAAGGTAAAGGTAAAGGTAAAGGTAAAGGTAAAGGTAAAGGTAAAGGTAAAGGTAAAGGTAAAGGTAAAGGTAAAGGTAAAGGTAAAGGTAAAGGTAAAGGTAAAGGTAAAGGTAAAGGTAAAGGTAAAGGTAAAGGTAAAGGTAAAGGTAAAGGTAAAGGTAAAGGTAAAGGTAAAGGTAAAGGTAAAGGTAAAGGTAAAGGTAAAGGTAAAGGTAAAGGTAAAGGTAAAGGTAAAGGTAAAGGTAAGGGTAAAGGTAAAGGTAAAGGTAAAGGTAAAGGTAAAGGTAAAGGTAAAGGTAAAGGTAAAGGTAAAGGTAAAGGTAAAGGTAAAGGTAAAGGTAAAGGTAAAGGTAAAGGTAAAGGTAAAGGTAAAGGTAAAGGTAAAGGTAAAGGTAAAGGTAAAGGTAAAGGTAAAGGTAAAGGTAAAGGTAAAGGTAAAAGTAAAAGTAAGGGTAAAGGTAAAGGTAAAGGTAAAGGTAAAGGTAAAGGTAAAGTAAAGGTAAAGGTAAAGGTAAAGGTAAAGGTAAAGGTAAAGGTAAAGGTAAAGGTAAAGGTAAAGGTAAAGGTAAAGGTAAAGGTAAAGGTAAAGGTAAAGGTAAAGGTAAAGGTAAAGGTAAAGGTAAAGGTAAAGGTTTTAGTTTAGTTTAGTTTTTATTACTCACAAAAAAATTTTACAAATTTCATTACATAACGTTTACATGTACCCACGAAGCTTAACTGCTTGTCTGCAGGTTTAGATGTAATTTAGATTATAATTTGAATTCAAAATACATATTAACCTAGTTACAATGATTTATATTTATGTATGGAGATAATTTTATGTATAAGTAAATTGACACTTAGCTAATTTTTAAACAATATTTTATTCCTAGGTATATTTGGATAGAAATTTGAAGAGAGAAAAGAAAAGAAAAGAGAAATAGAAAGATAGCTTTGATTTAATTCTTATTCTGATTTATTACAACAAACTTTTAAGATAATTTCTTAGCCATGGGTAATGGCGCAATTTTTTTGGCGCTGATACAATAACTCCAGCGCCACTCGTGGCGCCAACTCACGGTACTGGCGCAATAACACCTTTAGCGCAATTGTCATGGAATAATCGATAAATAACATTTTTCCGCTTGTTACTGTTCACCATCCCCGTTTTATTTCTTTTGGCGCAATTCTCCTTACATATACGAGGGCACAATTAATTTAAATTTTCATAATCATTTGGAAACATATTCCGTATATTTGTGAAAATATGCTGGAAATTAGAGTCACATAGATCACTATCAAGCATACATACCCTGCAGTAAATTTGTTTCACTGCTGAAGGATCAGTGATGATTCTTTGTTGAATATTCATCACTGTCGTCATAACTCAGTATATTTTTATTTGTTCTTGGTTTTTTTTCTGAGGAAAGCAAACCATTTATATGAAAAAATCATCAGTCTTTATATGAAAGTATTCACTGATGCCTCCTCGTCACAGGTGAATTGCATCAGTGATTCATTAAGGATTCATTGCGGATTTTTACTGCAGGGTAATTGTGACGGTGTCATACGTATACATATACTATGGTGCTGTTATTGGCGTTGTGGTTGCGCCATTTTACACTAGCGCTATATTGGTGCTGGTGTTAGCGCGCGAAATTGAGTCGGTTTTATATTACAAAATTGAGTTGGCGCAATATTGAGTTGGTGCTATATTGAGTTGGCGCTATATTGAGTTGGCGCTATATTGAGTTGGCGCATTTCTAAAATCGGAGTTAGCGCAATAACGCCAGGGTTGGTGTTAGCGCAATTGCGCCGCGCAGCGCAGTGTTACCCATGCCTATAATTTCTTATTAGTAATTTTCGATGCCTTGTATTTGGTAGATTTGCAAGATCTGTTGGCAACTCGTTAAAAATCGATGGGATTATAATTGATAGCGTATTTCTAGTGTAATTATTTGGGAATTTAGGGACCACAAGTCTATTTTCTAGGCGTCTTCGTGTACTGTGACTATGGCTAATTGGTATCTTTAGTCGAGTATCATCATAAAACTCATTCAATAACGTATGTTTATAAATCGATTTAACGTCTAGTAATCCTAATTCCCTATTTATGTTAATGTTCGCAGTGGGTATGTTCTGTTTTTTTAAAAGTATTTTAATGTTAAAATTTTGGCTTTGCTGCAATTTTCTACAGTGTGCCGAGGATCCCCATGCAGTTATTCCATGTCTTAGGTATGACTCGGAAAGAGAAAGGTACGCTTGACGCAAAACTCAAGTGCTTTAAAAAATAAGACGATGTTCGTAGTTTTTTTTGCAGATAGGACACATGCACATTCCATTTAAAATTGTCGTCCAGTATAACACCGAGATATTTGTAAGTATCAACAGTTTCTATCGTCGTTGCACATTTACAGGGAGTAAAATTTTTATTATGCAAGCAATCGTTATTATGAAATAATAATTTTATCACAGACTTGTTTACATGTGGTGGCCTTATATGCATAAGTTTAGTCTTTTTTGCGTTAATAGCTAGTCCATTGTCATGTGACCATTTTGTGATTACGTCAAGTTTCCTTTGCATTATGTCTATCGCAGTACCAAGGTCTCTATGTGGCACCACAATGGCGGTATCATCGGCGTATGCATAAACTCCACAATTACTAAGTGTTTTAAGCATACTATTTGCGTATATAATATATAGAAGTGGCCCTAGCTTAGAGCCTTGTGGTACTCCAGAGCAAACTGTCATTTCGTCGCTGTAATCGCCTAGCAATTTCACGCGATACTTTCTTAATTCAAGGTAACTTGCGAACCACTGCAAAGAAACTCCCCTTATCCCGGCATTATGCAATGCTTCAAGCAGCTTTTTATGTGACAATGTGTCAAATGCTTTACTGAAGTCAACAAATAAAGCCAGGAATTGATGATTTTTGCCAAGATTTTCAATTATTGTACTAGCAAACCTACCCAATAGCTTATTTATGTTCCTATCTTTTTGAAAACCATATTGCCTATTGTCAATAACTCTATACTTCTCTAGAAAATCAGATAGCCTTCTTGCTATGACCTCTTCCATAATTTTTTCCACAACCGGCAATATAGAAATAGGTCGATAATTACATGGATCTGATTTAGATCCACTTTTAAATATAGGTCTTATCACAGATATTTTTAGCGCCTTAGGTACTTTGCATTGCGTTATACTAAGGTTAATGAGCTTTGCTATTATCGGGGAAATAATCGGCGCCATTACCTTCAGATCACTTGGTCGTATTTTGTCAAATCCCGGGCTTTTTTTGTCGTCAAGTCGTTGCATAATCGTCAAAATTTCTTCATCACTGGTTTCACTTATAAAAATTGAGTTTGGATTTTTACTTTCTGGTATAATTATAGATTTAGTATCACAGTTATGTATTGCATTCGTAATTTCTGCATTAAATGTAGTTGCAAAATTATCACAGACATCTTTAATACTTTCAGTTTGGAAGTTTTGGGATATATGCTGATCTATGCTTATCTTATTGCGGCCAATAATTTCATTGACAAGCTTCCAAGTTTTTCTTGAATCGAGTCTATTTTCTTTGAACTGGTTTTGATAGTATTCATTTTGAGCTCTCTGTATTTCTTTGTTAACAAAGTTGGGGTAATGGCGCAATTTTTTTGGCGCTGATACAATAACTCCAGCGCCACTCGTGGCGCCAACTCACGGTACTGGTGCAATAACACCTTTAGCGCAATTGTCATGGAATAATCGATAAATAACATTTTTCCGCTTGTTACTGTTCACCATCCCCGTTTTATTTCTTTTGGCGCAATTCTCCTTACATATACGAGGGCACAATTAATTTAAATTTTCATAATCATTTGGAAACATATTCCGTATATTTGTGAAAATATGCTGGAAATTAGAGTCACATATATCACTATCAAGCATACATACCCTGCAGTAAATTTGTTTCACTGCTGAAGGATCAGTGATGATTCTTTGTTGAATATTCATCACTGTCGTCATAACTCAGTATATTTTTATTTGTTCTTGGTTTTTTTTCTGAGGAAAGCAAACCATTTATATGAAAAAATCATCAGTCTTTATATGAAAGTATTCACTGATGCCTCCTCGTCACAGGTGAATTGCATCAGTGATTCACTAAGGATTCATTGCGGATTTTTACTGCAGGGTAATTGTGACGGTGTCATACGTATACATATACTATGGTGCTGTTATTGGCGTTGTGGTTGCGCCATTTTACACTAGCGCTATATTGGTGCTGGTGTTAGCGCGCGAAATTGAGTCGGTTTTATATTACAAAATTGAGTTGGCGCAATATTGAGTTGGTGCTATATTGAGTTGGCGCTATATTGAGTTGGCGCTATATTGAGTTGGCGCTATATTGAGTTGGCGCATTTCTAAAATCGGAGTTAGCGCAATAACGCCAGGGTTGGTGTTAGCGCAATTGCGCCGCGCAGCGCAGTGTTACCCATGCCTATAATTTCTTATTAGTAATTTTCGATGCCTTGTATTTGGTAGATTTGCAAGATCTGTTGGCAACTCGTTAAAAATCGATGGGATTATAATTGATAGCGTATTTCTAGTGTAATTATTTGGGAATTTAGGGACCACAAGTCTATTTTCTAGGCGTCTTCGTGTACTGTGACTATGGCTAATTGGTATCTTTAGTCGAGTATCATCATAAAACTCATTCAATAACGTATGTTTATAAATCGATTTAACGTCTAGTAATCCTAATTCCCTATTTATGTTAATGTTCGCAGTGGGTATGTTCTGTTTTTTTAAAAGTATTTTAATGTTAAAATTTTGGCTTTGCTGCAATTTTCTACAGTGTGCCGAGGATCCCCATGCAGTTATTCCATGTCTTAGGTATGACTCGGAAAGAGAAAGGTACGCTTGACGCAAAACGTTAAAGTTTGTACAGAAACTCAAGTGCTTTAAAAAATAAGACGATGTTCGTAGTTTTTTTTGCAGATAGGACACATGCACATTCCATTTAAAATTGTCGTCCAGTATAACACCGAGATATTTGTAAGTATCAACAGTTTCTATCGTCGTTGCACATTTACAGGGAGTAAAATTTTTATTATGCAAGCAATCGTTATTATGAAATAATAATTTT
This sequence comes from Urophora cardui, assembly GCA_960531455.1. Lineage (NCBI taxonomy): Eukaryota > Metazoa > Arthropoda > Insecta > Diptera > Tephritidae > Urophora > Urophora cardui. Next base: position 14,127,505 of record OY482675.1, on the reverse strand, counting down.
ATCACAGACTTGTTTACATGTGGTGGCCTTATATGCATAAGTTTAGTCTTTTTTGCGTTAATAGCTAGTCCATTGTCATGTGACCATTTTGTGATTACGTCAAGTTTCCTTTGCATTATGTCTATCGCAGTACCAAGGTCTCTATGTGGCACCACAATGGCGGTATCATCGGCGTATGCATAAACTCCACAATTACTAAGTGTTTTAAGCATACTATTTGCGTATATAATATATAGAAGTGGCCCTAGCTTAGAGCCTTGTGGTACTCCAGAGCAAACTGTCATTTCGTCGCTGTAATCGCCTAGAAATTTCACGCGATACTTTCTTAATTCAAGGTAACTTGCGAACCACTGCAAAGAAACTCCCCTTATCCCGGCATTATGCAATGCTTCAAGCAGCTTTTTATGTGACAATGTGTCAAATGCTTTACTGAAGTCAACAAATAAAGCCAGGAATTGATGATTTTTGCCAAGATTTTCAATTATTGTACTAGCAAACCTACCCAATAGCTTATTTATGTTCCTATCTTTTTGAAAACCATATTGCCTATTGTCAATAACTCTATACTTCTCTAGAAAATCAGATAGCCTTCTTGCTATGACCTCTTCCATAATTTTTTCCACAACCGGCAATATAGAAATAGGTCGATAATTACATGGATCTGATTTAGATCCACTTTTAAATATAGGTCTTATCACAGATATTTTTAGCGCCTTAGGTACTTTGCATTGCGTTATACTAAGGTTAATGAGCTTTGCTATTATCGGGGAAATAATCGGCGCCATTACCTTCAGATCACTTGGTCGCATTTTGTCAAATCCCGGGCTTTTTTTGTCGTCAAGTCGTTGCATAATCGTCAAAATTTCTTCATCACTGGTTTCACTTATAAAAATTGAGTTTGGATTTTTACTTTCTGGTATAATTATAGATTTAGTATCACAGTTATGTATTGCATTCGTAATTTCTGCATTAAATGTAGTTGCAAAATTATCACAGACATCTTTAATACTTTCAGTTTGGAAGTTTTGGGATATATGCTGATCTATGCTTATCTTACTGCGGCCAATAATTTCATTGACAAGCTTCCAAGTTTTTCTTGAATCGAGTCTATTTTCTTTGAACTGGTTTTGATAGTATTCATTTTGAGCTCTCTGTATTTCTTTGTTAACGAAGTTTCTAAATTTTTTATATTCATTTTATACTTCTCTGTTCCTGGGTTTCGATTGCCATTTCCTATACAAAATGTCTCTTCTACCACACAGATCTTTTAATTTTTTTGTCATCCATTTGTTCGTTTTTCTGCGAGTAGTATTTTTGGAGCTAATGAGTGAGCTCGCATAGATACTATTAAACGTAGCATGCAGCTTTTCGCACATGTTATCAACATCATTACATATAAGGATGTCATTCCATTCCACCTTCTTTACCTCTTCTTCAAACATTTTGTTGCTAACTATTTTCCTACTGGGGGTTTTACAATTATTATATTCTTTGCGGTCACTGAAGTCAGTGCCACATATAAGTGAGAAATGGTCTGAGATATTCGTCTGCACAATACCGGCTAATACCTGGTATAGCTTACCTCTTACAAAAACCTGATCAATGCACGTACGTGTTTCTCTCGATACGTCTACACGCGTGCATTCTCTGATAATTTGTTGCATACCGTATGAGCAGAGCATGTCTAGGTAGAAATTTACATTGCTATTTTCTGTATCAAGAGTATTAATATTCATATCTCCCATTATTATTGTACATTCGTCTTTTTCCGCTCTTCTTAGTACGCTCTCTAATTCGTTGACGAAATTACGCACATTGAGATTAGGAGGTCTGTATATAGCATGTAATGCGATTGATATGTTTTTGTTTTTGTTAAAAATTTTAAGCTCTATATTCTCAAATGAATTGGTACTATATATCATACGTTGATAACTCAATTTCTCTTTTATATATATAGCTATTCCTCCCCCCCCCCCCTTCTCTCGCTTCTGTTTATAAATTCGGAATTGAAACCATTCATTAGATAAAGACCCTGCTCATCATCTGTAATGTTTGTCTCAACTAGTACTATTACATCTACGCTATCAATAACGTCATCGATTTCTACGCGAAACAAATTAAAATTTTTTCTTAGTGATCGGATGTTCAAACACACGCATCTAAAATCATATTCATGAAGGTTTGTTGTATAAATTTTTTTAAAGGATTCAGTTGTTGTTGTAGTGATTTTGTTCATAGTGTAAATAGTGATAATCGACAAAGTGTAAATAGTCAGTGTAAGAAAGAAAGGAAAATAAGGAAAAAAAAAAAAAAAATTTGAATTATGTATAATAAAAATTAAAATAATAGAGTTTTTAAAAATAATAAAATAATTAATTAATATGGATGCAGAATGCTGCTTCGGTTATTTGATGTGGTTAATATCTGCCTCAGTATTTATAAAAATATATTTTTCATTTTCCGACCTTCTGGCCATGATTTTTCCCTCTTTTTCCCACACAAATTTCCATGCCGACGCCTTTGCTTTCTTTTTGGCTTCCCACAGTATACGTCGCTTCTTCGATGTGAGATGGCTCCCCACAAACACTTTGTAAAGGTAAAGGTAAAGGTAAAGGTAAAGGTAAAGGTAAAGGTAAAGGTAAAGGTAAAGGTAAAGGTAAAGGTAAAGGTAAAGGTAAAGGTAAAGGTAGAGGTAAAGGTAAAGGTAAAGGTAAAGGTAAAGGTAAAGGTAAAGGTAAAGGTAAAGGTAAAGGTAAAGGTAAAGGTAAAGGTAAAGGTAAAGGTAAAGGTAAAGGTAAAGGTAAAGGTAAAGGTAAAGGTAAAGGTAAAGGTAAAGGTAAAGGTAAAGGTAAAGGTAAAGGTAAAGGTAAAGGTAAAGGTAAAGGTAAAGGTAAAGGTAAAGGTAAAGGTAAAGGTAAAGGTAAAGGTAAAGGTAAAGGTAAAGGTAAAGGTAAAGGTAAAGGTAAAGGTAAAGGTAAAGGTAAAGGTAAAGGTAAAGGTAAAGGTAAAGGTAAAGGTAAAGGCAAAGGTAAAGGTAAAGGTAAAGGTAAAGGTAAAGGTAAAGGTAAAGGTAAAGGTAAAGGTAAAGGTAAAGGTAAAGGTAAAGGTAAAGGTAAAGGTAAAGGTAAAGGTAAAGGTAAAGGTAAAGGTAAAGGTAAAGGAAAAGGTAATGGTAAAGGTAAAGGTAAAGGTAAAGGTAAAGGTAAAGGTAAAGGTAAAGGTAAAGGTAAAGGTAAAGGTAAAGGTAAAGGTAAAGGTAAAGGTAAAGGTAAAGGTAAAGGTAAAGGTAAAGGTAAAGGTAAAGGTAAAGGTAAAGGTAAAGGTAAAGGTAAAGGTAAAGGTAAAGGTAAAGGTAAAGGTAAAGGTAAAGGTAAAGATAAAGGTAAAGGTAAAGGTAAAGGTAAAGGTAAAGGTAAAAGTAAAGGTATAGGTAAAGGTAAAGGTAAAGGTAAAGGTAAAGGTAAAGGTAAAGGTAAAGGTAAAGGTAAAGGTAAAGGTAAAGGTAAAGGTAAAGGTAAAGGTAAAGGTAAAGGTAAAGGTAAAGGTAAAGGTAAAGGTAAAGGTAAAGGTAAAGGTAAAGGTAAAGGTAAAGGTAAAGGTAAAGGTAAAGGTAAATGTAAATGTAAAGATAAAGGTAAAGGTAAAGGAAAAAGAAAGGGAGAGGGAAATGTAGATGGAAACCCTCATTACAACATAGAAACATTTTTGTCGCTGCGAAGAGGGACGGGTATTTGCTAGTATAGATATACAAAATGTATGGGAAAAAAAATTTTTTTTTTAATTTTTCGGGAATTTTATTAGATATTCTCCTATTCTGGCCAGAGAACAATCTAAATTGGTGTCAATCATGCAAATCGGTGCAGGCGTTCTTGAGTTATACGCGTTTGTACTAACGCCATTTCCTTTTATATATATAGACTAGCAAATACCCGTCACACTTCGCTGCGACGAATCATACTATGCCACTCCCTTCCCCACCAGTCAGCATTTCCCGTTCCCCCTATCTCTCTCTCCCCGTCTCACGTTCCTTATCAACAACTTTCCATGGCCATCCGGTGCACATATCGGTGTACATCATGATTACTAATATATTTTGGATAACCGACTGGAAAATTGGAATGGAAAGAAATCTATATTGAAGCTCTGATTGATACCTTTTTGGTTGCTTGTTTTTCCGACAGGGTAGGAATATGATGTATTGTGGAACGATTTTCCGTCATCCCTTGTCAAGTTTGGTTTGGAGACAAACCGGTTTCGGCTAATATGCGCCATCTTCAGTGTCTTCTTTCGTTCTGAGTTATTTTGTGTAAGTTCGATAGTATTTATAGTAACTAACTTCCATCGTTTTGTTCAGGTACTTCGTGTTCATGTGATGTTTTCGTGCATTCGTGCGTGTGTGTGTGTGTGAGTCTGTGTTGTGCGTTTAGGTATGCAAATCTATTTTTTGTCATATTTTCATTATTGTACCCTCATTAACCAAGTAGGTAAAAGTCCGTTATTGTCCGTTTGTGTGTTGTTTTGTTTATGTCGGTTTTAGGTCTTTTGTCCTCTTTCGGGTATAGTAGCTTAAGCGGTTCAAATAATGTATCCGATGCGGTGTTTATTTGTTCATTTATTATTTTACCTACGAATGTTTTTTGTTTGTATATCTCCATATTTTCTAATATGTTAAGTCGTCTTCCTTTATGCTGTATGTGGAGAATTTTAGCTGTTTTTCCTATTTTCATGGGTGTACACTTGTTTTCTGCCATGTGGTTGGCGAAATTTGATTCCACTGTCGTTGATGATTTTCTTATTTTCTTATTGTAATCCCTTATGTGTTCTCGATATCTCGTCTTGATTTGGCGTCCTGTTTGTCCTATATAACTGTTTTGGCATTCGCAAGTCAATTTGTATACGCCTTGTTTGTCAAAGAGGTCTTCCTTGTTAATGTTGTTTCGTAGAAGTTTTCCCATATTGTTCCTCGTTTTAAATGCTGCATTAATGTTATATTTTTGGACAACTTTAGCCAACTTGTAAGATGTTGTTCCGGTATATGATAGGACTGCCCATTTCTTCTCTTTTTTTCTTTGGTTTCTGACTTTCTCGAATTTATGTTTTTTTGTATTTTCTTCACTAAACATTTTTGATATCCGTTGTTCTCTGCGATTGTGTATATTGTACTCAGTTCCTTGTTGTAAGCTTCTTTTCCTAACGGGGTTCGTTCAAGTCGTGTTAATAAATGTCTGAAAGCGGCGTTCTTGTGCTGTTGAGGATGGTTAGATTTATTGTGTATTATTGTATCTGTTGCTGTGGGTTTTCTGTATATTTCGTAAGTAAATTTGTTAGTCTCTTTGTTTATTTTAATTGTTAGGTCCAGGTAGTTGATTTTTCCATTTTTCTCTGTATCCATAGTGAATTTTATATTTTTGTGTTGGCTGTTGAGTTGCTCCAAAATTTGTTCTTCTTTATTTCCCGATATTAGGCAGATGATGTCATCTACATACCTGGCATAAAAATTGACTCCCAAATTTGCCGTCAGTTCTTCCATATAAATTTCTTCCAAATGTTGCATAAATACTTCCATAAGGATAGCTGATGTGGGGCTACCCATGCCTAGTCCGTGAGTTTGTCTGTATATTTTATTGTCAAATTTAAAATAATTCTGGTCCAGGGTTACTCTCAGCGTATTTACTATCTCTGTAGCAATGTCTTTGTTCGTTTTCTCTGTCAGTATTTTAGTGTTTCTGTCGTTGGTATCGAAGGGTATAGATCCTTCACGTCAAATGATACCAGTTTTGAGTCCTTGGGTACGTTCAGGTTGTTCAGTTTGTTGACTAGTTCCGTCGTGTTTTTGATTGTGTATTTATTGGATAGGTCTAGTTTCTCGGTTAGTAGCTTGTTTAGATGTTTTGATAGTCTATATCCTGGTGCCGACTTATGGTTTACTATTGGTCGCATAGGTGTTCCTGCTTTGTGGATTTTAGGTAGTGCGATCAGTGACGGGGCCGATGGATTCATTGCCGTGAGAGTGTAGGTCATCTTGTTGTCTATTATATTCTTTGCTTGTTTTATTGCACGCTTTATTTCCATTTGGTATTCTTCCGTTGGGTCTTTCCTTATCACTCGACAGCCCATTTCTTTGATGAGTTGACCCGTTTTCGCGGTGTATTCCTCTTCGTGCATTAGCACCGTTGTATTTCCTTTGTCTGCTTTTGTTGCTATCAGTGTATTGTGGAACGATTTTCCGTCATCCCTTGTCAAGTTTGGTTTGGAGACAAACCGGTTTCCGCTAATATGCGCCATCTTCAGTGTCTTCTTTCGTTCTGAGTTATTTTGTGTAAGTTCGATAGTATTTATAGTAACTAACTTCCATCGTTTTGTTCAGGTACTTCGTGTTCATGTGATGTGTTCGTGCATTCGTGCGTGTGTGTGTGTGTGAGTCTGTGTTGTGCGTTTAGGTATGCAAATCTATTTTTTGTCATATTTTCATTATTGTACCCTCATTAACCAAGTAGGTAAAAGTCCGTTATTGTCCGTTTGTGTGTTGTTTTGTTTATGTCGGTTTTAGGTCTTTTGTCCTCTTTCGGGTATAGTAGCTTAAGCGGTTCAAATAATGTATCCGATGCGGTGTTTATTTGTTCATTTATTATTTTACCTACGAATGTTTTTTGTTTGTATATCTCCATATTTTCTAATATGTTAAGTCGTCTTCCTTTATGCTGTATGTGGAGAATTTTAGCTGTTTTTCCTATTTTCATGGGTGTACACTTGTTTTCTGCAATGTGGTTGGCGAAATTTGATTCCTTGACAAGGGATGACGGAAAATCGTTCCACAATACTCTGATTGATACCTTTAATTTGATACCAACAATGCCCAAAAATATTTCGGGGGCTATTTAGGCCCATGTTTCGGCCTCAATCCCGAGAACCGATTGAGGTATCCGTATAGTGTAAAATATAGTATATGGATACCCTGATCAGTATCTTTAATTTGATACCAATATTGAGAAAAATTATTTGGGGCCATCCGGGTCCACGTTTTGGTCTCTATCTGGAGAACCGACTGGAAAATTGGAATGGAATGAACTCTCTATTGAAGCTCTGATTGATACCTTTAATTTGATACCAACAATGACCAAAAATAAATCGGCGGCTATTTACGTCCATGTCTCGGCCTCAATCCCGGGAACCGATTGAGATATCCGTATAGTGTAAAATATATATGGCTACCCTGATCAGCACCTTTAATTTGATACCAATATTACGAAAAAATATTTGGGGTCATCCGGGTCCACGTTGTGGTCTCTATCTAGAGAACCGACTGGAAAATTGGAATGGAATGAACTCCCTATTGAAGCTCCGATTGATACCTTTAATTTGATACCAATATTGCGAAAAAATATTTGGGGCCATCCGGGTCCACGTTTTGTTCTCTATTTGGAGCACCAACTGGAAAACTGGAATGGAATGAACTCTCTATTGAAGCTCTGATTGATACCTTTATTTTGATACCAATAATGGCCAAAATTATTTCGGGGGCTATTTAGGTCCATGTTTCGGCCTCAATCCCGGGAACCGATTGAGATATCCGTATAGTGTAAAATATATATGGCTACCCTGATAAGCACCTTTAATTTGATACCAATATTGCGAAAAAAACATTTGGGGTCATCCGGGTCCACGTTTTGGTCTCTATCTAGAGAACCGACTGGAAAATTGGAATGGAATGAACTCCCTATTGGAGTTCTGATTGATACCTTTAATTTGATACCAATATTGCGAAAAAATATTTGGGGCCATCCGGGTCCACGTTTTGGTCTCTATTTGGAGCACCAACTGGAAAATTGGAATGGAATGAACTCTCTATTGAAGCTCTGATTGATACCTTTAATTTGATACCAATAATGGCCAAAAATATTTCGGGGGCTATTTAGGTCCATGTTTCGGCATCAATCCCGGGAACCGATTGAGATATCCGTATAGTGTAAAATATATATGGATACCCTGATCAGCACCTTTAATTTGATACCAATATTACGAAAAATATTTGGGGCCATCCGGGTCCACGTTTTGGTCCCTATCTGGAGAACCGACTGGAAAATTGGAACGGAATGAACTCTCTATTGAAGCTCTGATTGATACCTTTAATTTGATACCAATAATGCAGAAAAATATTTCGAAGGAATCTGGGTCCATATTTTGGCCTATATCTCGGGAAGGGGTTGAGATACCAGAATTAAATGTGATCATAATTTCAATCTAATACCAGGTGATCATTGTGTCAAAATTGGAATGTGATCGGCCCGGTAGTTTCGGCGTCCATAGGGAACAAACATACAAACAAACAAACAAACAAACAAACAAACAAACAAACAAACAAACAAACAAACTTTCATCCTTATATATATAGATATACAAAATGTATGGGAAAATAAATTTTTTTTTAATTTTTGGGGAATTTTATTGGATATTCTCCTATTCTGGCCAGAGCACAATCTAAATTGGTGTCAATCATCCAAATCGGTGCACGCGTTCTTGAGTTATACGCGTTTGTACTAACGCCAATTCCTTTTATATATATAGATATACAAAATGTATGGGAAAATAAATTTTTTTTTTTTTGAATTTTTCGAGAATTTTATTGGATATTCTCCTATTCTGGCCAGAGAACAATCTAAATTGGTGTCAATCATCCAAATCGGTGCAGGCGTTCTTGAGTTATACGCGTTTGTACTAACGCCAATTCCTTTTATATATATAGATATACAAAATGTATTTGGAAAATAAATTTTTTTTTTTTGAATTTTTCGAGAATTTTATTGGATATTCTCCTATTCTGGCCAGAGAACAATCTAAATTGGTGTCAATTATCCAAATCGGTGCAGGCGTTCTTGAGTTATACGCGTTTGTACTAACGCCACTTCCTTTTATATATATAAGATATACAAAATGTATGGGAAAATAAATTTTTTTTTTAATTTTTCGGGAATTTTATTGGATATTCTCCTATTCTGGTCAGAGAACAATCTAAATTGGTGTCAATCATCCAAATCGGTGCAGGCGTTCTTGAGTTATACGCGTTTGTACTAACGCCACTTCCTTTTATATATATAAGATATCGCTATAAATGTAAAAGTCCTCGTAACTATGCGTTTCCAAAACCTTACGAATTGCTTTCGTCCACTCATCTTTAAGCTGTGCCGCTCTAAGTCGATGTCTTAATGAATCTTCTATCAACATACAGGGAATTCTGCTCAGAGCGTCCACATGTCTCATCTGTGTTCCGCGTCGATATTCGATCACGTAGTCAAATTCCTGCAAGTACATAGTCCATCTTGCAACCCGTAATGGCACGTCCTTTTTCTGTAGCGTCATCGTGAAAGCATTGCAGTCAGTGACTATTTTGAATTTTGTCCCCAATACATAAACGCGCCACTTTTTAAGCGCCTCGACTATGGCTAGTACCTCCAACTCATATGAGTGATACTTCTGTTCGGCGGGTGATGTTTTGCGGCTCATAAATTGGATTGGATGTAATTGCTGGTCTTCGGAATATTTTTGGAAAATAATTGCTCCGTACCCATACATAGAAGCGTCGGTGTGGATTTCAGTTATTGCTTTGGGGTTAAACATCGCGAGAACTGGTGCTTGAACAAGGGCTGTTTTCAGCTGTTCAAACGATGATAAGGCTTCGTTACTCATTCTAAAATCTGAATCTTTCTTCAACATGTCCGACAAAGGTTTCGCTATTAATGCATAATTTTTGATGAAACGACGAAAATATGACATTAAACCCAAATATCTTTGCAGATCTTTCCTTGTTTTCGGTAACGGAAAATTTTCTACCACTTTTGTTTTTTCCTTGCTTGGTTTAATCGTCCCTTTCTCAATTGTATACCCCAAAAACTGTATCTTTTCCTGTAGGAACTGACATTTTTCCCATCTAACTCTGAGTCCCTTATCCGCTGCTAGCTTCAATACCTTTCCCAATTTTGATAATGCTTCTTCTTCGGTTTTCGCCGGAATTACCAAATCGTCCATATAAACTACTACCGTCCCATCTCTTATGAACTTTCTCAATATCGCGTGTATATAGCGGCAAAATACTGCGGGCGAATTACAAATACCAAAATATACATAATACATACTGAAACTCGTATTGACCGCTATGTGTCACAAACGATGTGTATTTACGAGAATTCTCATCCACCAGTACATGGAAGAAACCATTGGCCAAATCTAAAGTCGTAAATATGTTTGCTTCTCTAGGCCTCTCTAGTGCGTCATCGATTAAGGTCATAGGAAAATTGTCCCGTATAATTTTCGCGTTCAGCTTGCGATAGTCGCAGCAAAATCGTTTTGTGCCGTTTTTCTTAGACACGAGTACTACTGTAGCATTACAAAAAAACACCACACTTACAGTTGGTGTCATGTACACATAATTTATTGTGTACACATGTACCACACACATTGTCAAAACAGACTGACCCAAATAAATTCCGTTAAACCCCAGCGGGAGTTTAACATCAAATATATACACCGCCACATACGGCGCCTCCAGTTACATTTGTTGCATTTTGTCAAGTGCATTGCCCGAGCGGTCACAATGACCAACTGAAAGACAGCGTCAGTTTGTCAATGTGCACCGACGAAATATTTATGATTCACATATGCTGACACAGCATATGTTGAACACTCTTTCTTTTTGTATATATGTATTAATGTAAGTTATTGTAATAATTTTGGTATATAAGGAAGTGAAAGTGAATAAAGAATTCAATTCATTTTTGAACACAAAACAATTTGTTTCATTCCTTCTACCGCACGTAATATGGCGATCCTGCCAGTTTTGGGTGAAACTTATGAACGAAAAAATTTGCTGAAAAGCGAAATCGTTCATAAGGACTAACCAGTTCCGCGGGCTACAACTACGGATCTGGATACATACAAGGCAACTGCTTATGAGTAAATAAAAAATTGGTTTACATAACTAACCGCATATGGTATTTCGGATTGAATGATATTATTAGTCGAGACGTTAGATGTTCGAAAATAAAAAAAAAAAAAACCTATTACCACGCACCACGGTTTTGGATAAAACACGTCAAGATTTCGCGACGAAAAACGATGATCGCTGCATATCTGTACTGAATCCCGCAAAATTAGAAAAGTCGGCAGAATTAATTCGATGGTTAGTGCAGCGTACCGGTTTGCAGGAAAGATCACTACTATTAGCAGCAACAAATAGTTCCAGTATTTTTGGGGATGGACAAAGGACTATGAAGCATAATTCTAGTGGAATATAGCAACAGTAACTTTAATGCTAGCTTTGATGCGCCTTCTACCTCAGCTTCATCATCACTATTCGGTTCAATATCGAGTCTACTACAGCCACCACCACAACAACAACAAATAACTAATAAAGAGGAGCAACATAAGTATAAATTTAATATTAAGTTTATAATGAATTTAGCAGCCTAACGGCCGCTACAACAAACAGCAATTAACTTTGCTTAGGGACATTATTTTTATATACGTATATTTTTTTTCTGACGTTAGGGTCTCATTTTAAATAAAACAATCACAACATAAACTGAGTAAATTTGAATGCTAGTTTATTTTTAATTCGGTATAAATACATATCCCTTATGGATAGTGCTTTGCCAGACGACTTCAATTATGAGGCCTTAAATAAGATAATAGACCAACTAGGGCGTGAAAACACGAACACTACTCGTAGGTCAAGAGCTCGTACAATAGGCAGTGATAGGCATCAGCTAAATTGGTTAAGGCAATTTTGGATATACATAGGAATGGGCAGAACACCCACGATAGAAGATTTATTGTATCCTTCCAGAGAGCAGAAAATTAAAAATTAAAAATTTTTTTTTACTTATTGCTGAATAAATAAATATTAATAAAATTTTTTTAAGTCAAAAATCCTTTTTTAATATGTCACAAGACATTAAAACGCAGGAGGAATTCAATAAAATTTTTGATAGATGCGTTAGCACTATAAGGGAATTCATAAAATTTGCTGAGGAACACCTCAAAAATAAAAAAGAAGGCCCAAAACCAATAACCATAGAAGAGTATAGAAAAAGAAACAAGGCTAAAAGGGAGGATATCCCCAAGATACCGTCACCGGTAGTAATAAAAAAAAGGAAAAGGGCAGGCAAAAGAGTAAGGAAAAATCAGGAAATAGCCGAAGCTTATAGGTTATTAAACTTAAGTACTAATAAGGAAGATAGAATAAAATTAAGATGTAAAATTAGAGAACTAAAAAAAAAAAAAAATATAAATGAATAAATGAATAAATAAATAAATTTAAATTTAAAATTTCATAAACATGACATGGTGGAAGACCGCATTGAACGGTATATTAGTAGCTATAGCAGGATATGAGGTAGGAAAAGAAACCTCTGAAGATAAAAATAATGAGAACAAAATAGCTAAATTCGAATCCCATCCAATTCTAGAAGATAAATCAGAAATCTCTGATAAATGGCACTGCTCTACAGCCAAAAAATACTCTGAACGCAACCATCCTTTCTATATGTAAAATCGGTCGCTGATTCCGAAAATCGGGTTCATTTTTAATTCTATGGGAAGGTTTTTGAGATATCGGCAATTTACCGTTATTTGGCCAATGTGTCCACTTAATCCTGTATATCTCTTTAACACAGTGAGTTATATTCCTTAGGGTGACACCAAACGAAATAAAATTAAATTTCCTTTTCACGGCTCCCATAACATTTTTCTCTAACTCTTATAGTTTCTGAAATATTGACGATTAAATTTTAATTTTTTCGATTTTTTACGATTTTTTGAAGAAAAAATTGACTTTGTCAGGCAATATCTTTAAAACCAATATTGTTACCTTCGGTTTTACTCCTTTTTATGAAGCTCCATTCTATTATCAAAAAAATAAGCTATCAACGATGAAAATCCATTGTAAAATGGAAAAGTTATAGGCGATCAAGTAAATACAGCCAGGTCGCGCAATGCCTCTGCACGCGTACATTCTATGCATATTGTACCAATACCTACACATCTGCAGTAGCAGCACATTGGCAGCGCGGTAGATACAAGCCCATTTACGGGTATAACATGCATAAAATATACCCGTGTAGAGGCATTGTGCGACTTGGCTGTATTTACTTGATCGCCTATAACTTTTCCATTTTACCATGGATTTTCTTCGTTGATAGCTTATTTTTTTGCTAATGGAATGGAGCTTCACGTAAAAGATTAAAACCGAAGGTGAAGACATTGGTTTTAAAGATATTGTCTGACAAAATCAATTTTTTCTTCAAAAAATCGTAAAAAATCGAAAAAATTAAAATTTAATCGTCAATATTTCAGAAACTATAAGAGTTAGAGAAAAATGTTATAGGAGCCGCGAAAAAGAAATTTAATTTTCTTTCGTATGGTGTCACCCCAAAGAAGATAACTCACTGTGTTAAAGAGCTATACTGGATTAAGTGTACCCATTGGCCAAATAACGGTAAATTGCCGATATCTCAAAAACCTTCCCATAGAATTAAAAATGAACCCGATTTTCGGAATCAGCGACCGATTTTACATATAGATAGGATAGTCACGTCCAAAGTACAGACAAAAAATTTCATTTTGTGATCCAGTGTGGTTAGTAATTTTTATATGCGTAAGTACATTTTTACTTGTCGCAATTACAATTTTAATAAAAAATTATATAAAGAACAAATTGAGACAATTTAATAATGCACAACAACGTGTGTAAGCAAAAATTTGAGATAATAAGACATGAGTCAATGGAAGGATAACTATGATACATTAAATGAAGAAAAATTAAAAGCTAGCAAATCGTACAAGTGCATAAATAAAAGTACCCCTATTACAACAGAAACAATAATAAAGCACTTGAACACCATTTTGGAAGCCCTAAATAACATAATACAAGTAATTAAATCAGTAAAACTTACCGTAGAACATCAAAAAGAAGCTTATTTAATTTTCGCTACCGTACGAGATAAATTAGTAGCTTCTTTAGCTAGATATAACATAGAAATAACAATACCAACCACAATAGAGGAGGAAATTCAAATAGATTTTTTATTACTTCTGAACGTGTTCCTAGCCGAACCCCCTCACCTTCATTAAGTCAAGCCACATCGGTGGAAGAAATTAAAATAGACATCCCAGTAGTAAACGTCAAAATGCCACAGACCGTAGTAGAATTTATCAAAACTGCTTCGTCAGTACTACCAGAGTTTGATGGTAAACCAGAAAATCTACACAGCTTCCTAGATGCACTCGATATACTTGAGCAAATTAAGGATACACACGAGGCATTAGCAATTACAATGATAAAAACAAAGCTGAAAGGTACAGCAAGAAGTTTTATCAGTAATGAGAACACGATAGAACAGATTAAAAATAAATTAAAAACCACAATAAAGGGTGAATCAGTAAAAGTTTTAACCGCAAAACTCCTGAACATTCAACAAAGTAGCAAAACTGCTAACCAATACACAGCAGAAATAGAAAAAAACACCAGGTCATTAGTAGGAGCGTACATCTCGGATGGGATAGACCCGGACGTAGCAACGAGATATGCAACACAGGCAGCAGTCAAAGCCATGTGTAAAAACTGCTCTAATGACAAGGTCAAAATGATCATGCAAGCGGGAACGTTCACAACAATGAGTGAAGCAATTTCTAAATTTACCAACAGCTGTACCGAAATAACGGACAGCTCAAACACAATTTTGAACGTACAACAGCAGAGTCAGTACCAGAGTAATTTCTGTGGAGATTACCAAAATGGAAGATACATACCACAGCCAAGTCAATTCTAGGTCTTACAATGAAGCTCAAGTTGAGACACCGACCGAGTGGCGTAATTTCAGCGGAGTGAACCCGTTGCCGAACGAGCTGGTACGAGCCATAAAGGTACGACTGGGCCAGAGTGGCAAGACGAGACAGACCTTCCGCCACATGACAGCAGCAACATGGTTCAAGGTGCGAGTCACACGAGCCGGAGTGGTTACTATCACAATTCTAGAGAGAAATAAGAGGGGGATATGAAGACGCCCACGCTTGAAGCTTAGGGCCCTCACAAATTGACCATACGTAAATAAATCAAATTGAATACGGCTGACGTGCAAACGCTGCCAATAGAGAAAGGCTGATGTGAAAACACTGCCACGGCTGATGTGAAAACACTGCCAAGGCTGATGTGAAAACACTGCCAATAAAGAAAATAGGAATACGGCTGATGTAAAAACACTGCCAATAGAGAAAATAGGAATATGGTTGATGTGAAAACACTGCCAAAAGAGAAAACAGGTATACGGCTGATGTGAAAACACTGCCAAGGCTGATGTGAAAACACTGCCAAGAGAGAGAAATAGGAATACGGCTGATGTGAAAACACTGCCAAGAGAGAGAAATAGGAATACGGCTGATGTGAAAACACTGCCAAGAGAAAGGTAGAAACTAAAGAAAAACAAAAAACCAATTACGACAAAAATAGTTATAGTAAGGAAATTAAAATAGGAGATTTAGTTTTAATTAGAGAAGAGGCCTCCCATAAGTTAGAAAATAGATACACAGGACACTATAAAGTTAAAAATATTGATAAGAATAACAATTACACTCTAATTCCAAATAGCATAGGAGATAGCAATAAAAACAAAAAAGAAATAGTTATCCATAAGAATAGGCTTAAACCAATTTAAAATTAGGTACTGCACTTTATACAATAATAATAATCTAGTAATAACATAAATACATATGCATTCCAGTTTACTCAATTTAATAAACAGGCACAAGCCAACGAAAAAAAAATAAATAATAAATGTAATGTACTAAAGATATGTATAAATATACAATACGAACCAAATGTAAAAAGAAAAGAAAAACAATAATAACGTTCATGTACAAATAAAAATGCAATGCAGGCAAAAGCAAATGAATAATAAAATTTTATGCAACACAGGCAATATGAGCCGAAAAGCAATTAATAAATTTTGTCAACTCAGACAAACGTTAAGTGGGTCACTAAGTCATTCAAATAGATATATATAGTTGAATACAAATATATATATCTATTTTTTTTTTAAGGGGGAAGGTGTAGCATTACATAAATACACCCCACTTACAGTTGGTGTCATGTACACATAATTT
Source organism: Urophora cardui (assembly GCA_960531455.1). Taxonomy (NCBI): domain Eukaryota; kingdom Metazoa; phylum Arthropoda; class Insecta; order Diptera; family Tephritidae; genus Urophora; species Urophora cardui. The sequence continues at coordinate 14,111,353 of OY482675.1, read as the reverse complement.
ATTGTGTACACATGTACCACACACATTGTCAAAACAGACTGACCCAAATAAATTCCGTTAAACCCCAGCGGGAGTTTAACATCAAATATATACACCGCCACATACGGCGCCTCCAGTTACATTTGTTGCATTTTGTCAAGTGCATTGCCCGAGCGGTCACAATGACCAACTGAACGACAGCGTCAGTTTGTCAATGTGCACCGACGAAATATTTATGATTCACATATGCTGACACAGCATATGTTGAACACTCTTTCTTTTTGTATATATGTATTAATGTAAGTTATTGTAATAATTTTGGTATATAAGGAAGTGAAAGTGAATAAAGAATTCAATTCATTTTTGAACACAAAACAATTTGTTTCATTCCTTCTACCGCACGTAATACTACAGGTGAAGCGTAATTCCAGCAACTTGGGCGTATTATACCTTCGTCTAACCACTGTTCAACCTGCCTATCTATGGTTTGTTGCTCATCGTACGACACTCTTCGTGGTGGTTGATAAATGGGAACATCGTCACTCAGAATTATTTTCATACTCACTGGTGGGTTATCGTCTTTCTTCGGTTTGTACCCTTCGATCATTTTCCTAACTGTGTCTGCTGTTTTCCTACTAAGATGAGCTAAATCGTACTCTGGTTTTTCAGAAGTGATGTTGAAACAGTTATTTGAAAAAATATTTGTCATTGGATCATCATTCTGTACGACGTTTTCCATTGGCACGTCTGTCTTTGTATCGGTTCCGACAATAGAAACTTTCTCAACGCCGTCATCACTAACAAGCATGTCGAAATATTTAAAAATGTAAGTACCAAGGATAACCTCATAGCTAATGTCATCTGTTTCTACGACATGGAATGTCAGATTTACCTCAACCTCGTCTATTAGCACTTTTACCTCGAAGCTACCCATCGTTGAAATTTTAGCTGCACCAATGCCTATCAATTGGCGTCGATCAGGCGTTAACTTTATTGACATGTCTAATTTACTAAACGTGTCGCATCGCATTAAACATAAACTACAACCTGTGTCTATCAGAGCCCATACATCGACATTACAAACGCTTATTTGTTTAAGTTTTAATTTCGTTTTAGAAATTTCGCCGATTGAATTAACCTGACTCTTTTCTTCCTTTGCAGTCTTATCTGGTTTTACCCTACATTCAAAAGATCTATGCCCCATTTGCTGACATTTAAAACATTTGTATTGGTTATGTTTGCAGTCTTTCGCCAAATGTGAATGCTCCCCACATTTATAGCAACGCTTTTCGTTTCTCGTAGGCAAAGGATTAGTATTTTCTTGTTTCGACCTATTATACACATCAGCTTTCTTAGAATTGTCCACCCTCGGTTCTTGCTTAATCTTTTCGTAAATTACTAACTGCTCCTTAAGTTCACTAATTGACTTAGCTTGATACAATACAGATTTACTAAATTTAGACCCAGGAATTCCGTCTACAAAATATTCTAACAAACTTTCTTCATCCAAACGTATGGATTTGCCTATCTGCATCAACGCATATAGATACTCGCGGTACGATTCATTCGGTTTCTTATACCTTTTACCTAACAATTTATGCACGTCTGCGGTCGAAAGTTTGTTACCGAACTCTTTGATGAGAGTCGATTTCAAAGAATTCCAATCACGCAACCCAGTTTGGCTACTCACAAAAGGTTTAGCTGCACCACGCAGCAATTGCTTTGCATATATAAATTTATGAATTTCGTTCCAATTTACAATTTCAGCATTCTCTTCTATAAGCTTGATCCGTTCCTTCACGTTGGATGTCTCAGCGCCGTCGAAAGTTGAAAGGCTTTCCTGAGTGTCTTTAAGAGTGAAGTGTGCATTGTTTACCGGTGCAGGTGACGGTCTATGTGCAAGTTCAATAACAGAATTATTTGAGTGGAAATCACCATCTTCATCTTCATCTTCCTCTTCATCGTCACCATCGTCGATCAGGCCTAAATGTTGGAGAAGTCTTTCTCTAAGGTCATGTTTACGTCCCGCTACTCCTAAGCCCAACTCCCTTAATTTCTCCTTCAAATTTAATATAATATAATACAATGGCGCTATTATAACTCGGACGAGTCTTATGGCCGAGCTTCTCTCCCAATTCTAGGTGTGCTCCTTTTTTGTTTTTCCTACTAATTGGGTGGACCTACAGTTTTACGCCGGCTCCGAACGGCGAATGCATTTTTTGTGAGAAGCTTTTTCATGGCAGAAATACTCTCGGAGGGTATGCCGCCCACTGCCAAGAGGTGACCGCTGCTCTTAAAAAACCCAATAATTGGATTTTTACTAATTAGAAAAATTGTTTTCCTTCAAATTTACTACTGTCATTTTTAGAACAGCGTCCGCGTCAAGGGCATCAGTACTCATCTTTACAATATTTATAATACACACGTATCAATTATATAAAATGATTTAAAATGTATCTTAAATATTCTTATAAACGTATGTATATATAAATAATAATAATAATAATATAATAATACAATGGCGCTATTATAACTCTGACGAGTTTTATGGCCGAGCTTCTCTCCCAATTCGAGGTGTGCTCCTTTTTGTTTTTCCTACTAATTGGGTGGACCTACAGTTTTATGCCGGCTCCGAACGGCGAATGCATTTTTTGTGAGAAGCTTTTTCATGGCAGAAATACTCTCGGAGGGTATGCCGCCCACTGCCGAGAGGTGACCGCTGCTCTTAAAAAACCCAATAATTGGATTTTTACTAATTAGAAAAATTTGTTTGGCTCGGACCGTGGTTTGAACCCGAGACCTCTGGCATAGCAGGCGAGCACTCTACCCACTGCACCACAGCGGCCATATAAATACTATGGAGTAATATAACGACTAGTTGTTTAACTATCAATACTCGATATTCAATTCGAATATAAACACAAAAATTTCTCATATGTATAAACGTGGGTACGATACAAAACTTAGATACAATAATCAATTTTACATACAGATTCTTCAATATACGAAAATATGTATTTTAATACATTCATCCACATGAAATATTCGAAAATACCCCGATAATCAGCAATAAATCAATATTGAAAGATATGTATGTATTTTAACACATTCATCCAGTAGAATATTCGTAAATACTCCAATAGTCAACACTAAATCGATTTACATAGGTATGTAGGTAGATAAAACAAAACATAAACAAATTCCAATTAGAAATAGCAATCTTCTTCTTTTTCTTCTTTACTATTCTTTCTTCTTCTATTCTCTTCCTTCTTCAATTCTAATTGGCATGTGCATATATATGTATATATATGTATGTTTATTAGCGTTCTATGGTAAGACGTTTACTCTTCTACATACTCGTTGTCACAAAGTATTTTTACTTTTCACAATACACGCTATACACATACATATATAGGCAATAAATACCAATTAGAATTTCACTTTCATAGTAAATTCAATGCTTTATCTTTGTTTCAAATATCTAATTAGAAACTTGTTTTTACATTTACACATTGATATCTTCACGAATATTTTAATTAGTTATTCTTCTTCTATCAACTTACACTACTCTTTACTTTATCTTCACAGTTCTTCTTCTCTTCACTTATATTTTAGTTAACTTCTTTACCTTAAATTTCGTCTTCTATTTTAAGGCATCTTCTTTTCTCACTTATCTCGTCTTCGCCTCTCACTGCTTAGCTCTCGTCTCAGCTGCTGTTACTGGTATGCTCTGTATTCGTCACTGCTTATGCGATTGTGCTCTGCTCAAACCCGTCGCTGTTTGCTCTGCCTGCTGTCACCGCTGTAGTGTGTATCTGATGGCGTCGCAACTACTGTATGAGTCGCTGCTGTCGTCACTAACGTAAGCGATTCTGTCGGCTCAAGCTACGTACTCGCTGTTTGTTCTGTTTGTCGTCGCTGGCTTTGCTTATGGCAACGTGTTTGATAACGTTGTTGCCAATGTGTTCGCTCGTTCCGTGCCAACTTACATATGTACATAAAATTTACACGCCGTCGTCGCTAGTTCCGAAGTGTACGCTTGAACTCTGTTAATGGCAATTTGTTTGATGGCGTCGCTGCCAATGCTAACGCTCTGCTGTCGTCAACTTAGATTTTCGTGCACTTCGTCGCTGAAGCAGAACTGCGTTTTTTGTGACCACTTGTATATGTGCGTTGTCGAGGTGATTGCTCGCGTAACTGTATAGATAAGTACATAGAATATTTTTGCAATTTACCGCTACCTTCTAGAACCTTCTGGTATTTTTGCTGCTACAGCTATGTACATATGCGTGTCGTTGATTTCGTGATTTTTGGCGGCAAATAAGTGTTGTTGTTGCAGCACGTTAATTACCCAAATTTCACGTTGACTTACGTACTTTTGGCGTTTCTGCTGAATTTTATTGATGCGTCTGGGTGAATACGTGATTTTTACGGAAAATAAGTGTTGTTGTTGCAGCACGTAATTCCCAAAATTCACGTTGACTTACGTACTTTTAGCGTTTCTGCTGAATTTTATTGATGCGTCTCGGTGAATACGTGATTTTTACGGAAAATAAGTGTTGTTGTTGCAGCACGTAATTCCCAAAATTCACGTTGACTTACGTACTTTTGGCGTTTCTGCTGAATGTTTGCGCCTCGATTTCTTGATTTTTGACAGCAAATACGTGTTGTTGTTGCAGCACGTTAATTGCCCAAAATTCACACTATATTACTTACGGCGTTTTTGGTGAAAGTTGTTGGCGCAACAAGGCAATTGTCCGTGGTGTAACTCTTGCTACGGCGTTTTCGCTAAATGTTGTTGATGCAACAAAAGCAATTGGCCGTGATGAAATTTCCTCCGGTTGGCTCAAATTTTATAAAAAATTCAATTCCGGGTGAGCCCCCAAATGTAGTCTTGACTCGTGTTTTATTTGAATAAATGCTTTATTGAACAAATATGTACAAATGCTACACGTCAGGCAGCGAGTCTTTTCGAGTTGATGCCCAAAAGTTAACTCTACGTTCGTTCGTTAATTCGTTCGTTCATTACCCAATTCTCTCATCAACTCTTTATCTTTTAGATAATCAGTCTTGTCACATCAGGGTTGTATTTGTTTAGGAGCAATGTTAAAAGGTTCGTCCGCTTCTTGTCCTCCGTCTACGTCCGTCTGTCATTCCCACATGTATTTGCATAAATCCCATGTGTGGCCCTAAAACTGCCAGCACATTAATAGAAAACCATACATTTCTATTTCCGTAAACTTCGGAAGTAATTCGGACTTCGCATTCTTATATGGGTCCTATCAATAAACCCAATCACTCCGAACGTGAAAGCTACCCGTAGCGTCGTGACGTAGTGTTACGTAGTAGTTTTTATTGTATTATTCTTGAAGAATATGACAATTTTTATAGAATCTTAACCTAGAATACAATGACGTTATTCGTTGCCACTGCTTCAAATAACATATGGATGAAAATTTTATTTGATATAAAATAAATACTTATGAATACATTTATTATGTGTATGTGAATGTTTTTGTTTTTACTAAGAGTATGTACGTTATTTTATTTTCTATTCGTTCATTATGTTATTCATTTTAATTTGTATATGTATTTATGCCGTCGGAATGGAATGGAATGGAATTCCAAGCAGCTGATTGTATAGTATTAAAAGTTCATACGGCTTGACAGGACAGGATTATCGAAGACACAATTTTGTGTTGCATTATTAAGTGCTGTTTCAGCTTTCGGAATGGAAGGAATTCCAATAAGCTGCGTGTATGAACTTAGGAATTTTTACGGCCTAATGGTATAGGCTCGTCCGCAACAGAATCATACATATGTTATATATGTGTATTAGTAAATGCTGTTGTAGCTTTCTGAATGGAAGGAATTTCAGTAAGCTCCTTTTTGCAATTCAGAGGTTTTACGGCCTAATAGGATAGGCTATTCGAAGTTTTAATTTTAGTGGCTCTAGCCTTGGTCACAATTTAGCTGGATATCCTTTCCCTTTAACCGCCTGGGGTATCTCTATTCTAACAGGCTTTTAGCCAGTATGTTTGGATGATTGCCTAGTCTTGTGGCGTAGTTAGTTTGTATATTTTTTACTTCTTCAACAACTGTGTTAATCTTTAGATCCCTGTGTATAACGGAATTTTTCATGTACCAACGCGCCCGGCATATTGATCTTAATATCTTAGATTGTTGCCTTTGTATTCTTTCTAGACTGGATTTGGATGCTGAAACCCAAAGCTGTATTCCATATATCCAGGATGATTTTATCACCATATTAAATAAAAGTATTTTGTTGTCTAGGCTTAATTTAGATTTTGGACCAATGATCCATTGTAGATTGCTTATTTTCAGCTTTGCTTACATTAACTTATTATCAATATGATATTTCCAAGCAAGCCTTCTGTCTAAGGTAACACCAAGGTAGGTGACGTAATCCTTTTGGGTTACTATTTTGCCCTTAATTGAGACAGAGGGGCAGGTATCTTTTTTTAGAGTAAAAGTTGTGACGGACTTTTCCTTTGGCAGCTGGGGTAGTTCAGCCCGTCCAGGGTTCCTGCAAGTAAAAAGGTTTCCTTCCCTTTTCCCCGGAAATACGAATAAATTGTTTTTTTTCTTTTCTAAATTTCAATAATTATTTATTAAATATATTATCTAAGTCTCTACAGTACTACTCCTGCTCTACTTAAAGGTGGCGCGGTGAAAACCTTCGCTAACCTTCCGACCCACTGAAGTGAAACCCTCAGCGAATATATATACTAAGCTCTACTTAAAGGTGGCGCGGTGAAAACCATCGCTAACCTTCCGACCCACTGAAGTAAGAACCTCAGCGAATATATATACTAAGCTCGAGTGGAGTTAGAACCTCAGTCGAGCTCCAATTGTCGGAAGTCAGAACCTCGGACAGTATACCTAACTACTAGTTACAGCCTATTACTGCAACTGATTTCCTCTTCAAAATGCTCGCCCTTTTATAGCGATCCTGCGCGCAGGCAGCCCGTTATCTTCCTTAGAAATTAACGTCTACGTATGTACATATGTATATGCTTATATATTGGCTTATTTAAACTTAAGCTTAGCTTTATTCCTTTCCTTCTTTGTGCGGGCCTTCTCTTGTTTGCCTAAATGCGGTGGTGGGTTTTTCTATTGGCCGTGGCTGCGCTTGAATACATGCATGCTTGTGTGTTCGCTGTAACGCTGCGTTGACTCGGGTTTTCTGTTGGCCAGCGGCTGCGCTTGCATGCACGTGCGTTTGTGTGTTCGCTGTCACCTATCGGTCGCGCTGAGTTCAATCGCCTACGATCTTGCCAATTTCCAATTTATATTTGTATGTAGGTATGTATGTACATTAGGGTGACCATAAAAGTAAATGCGTTTTATCATGTGTGTTGTTGTATATATATTCTGCATATAAAATCCATTTGTATAATTAGAAATATGCATGTTGTACGTATGTAAATGTATGTATGATTCAGGTACATATGTATATCTATACATATGTATGTATATAAATATATATAAATTCATTATATGTATGTATGTATGTATAATTCAAGTACATATGTATGTTTGTAGTTAGGTACATATGTAAATTTATTTAATGGTGAATATGTACGTTCGTATGTATGTACAAATTCCTTTCGTATGTATATATGTATGATTCAGGCACATATTTATGTACATACCCTGCAAAAAATGCGATCACTCCGGGATACATCCGGGACAACTCGCAAGGGAGCATGCGATTACTACCCATTTGTATCTCTTTATATGGGTTGAAGTGTTCTCTTTTGTTTGAGCATGTCCTATGAAGAGACTAATTGTACCTAGTTTGTACCCGAACGGGTAGCAAAAGCGCACAATTGTACCCGTTTTGTACCCGAACAGGTAGCAAATGCGACACATCCATTTGTGCGACTAATTGTACCCGTTTGATACCCTTTCGGGTACAATTCGTCTACAATTAGTATACATATGTACCCGTTCGGGTACAATTGGGAACAATTGTAGACTAATTGTACCCGAAAGAGAGCGCTCCCGGACAAATCTTTTTAGAGACTCGTCGCACACTTTTTTACAGGGTATGTTTTCAGAAAATTCACTTTATCTGTATGTAGATATGTATGCACATCCATATATATATACGTTCGTGTGCAAACTCCATGTATGTATGTATGTACTTGTGGGCCCGAGCAGGGACTCTAACAAATAGAGATACACATACAACATTTTGGAACAACAAGGATTTCGAGCTAGAATATTACAACGAGGATTTTTTTGGAGCGATTCCGACAACAACGAGGAAATACGTGTGCATATACACATACGACCAATACAACGAATAATCCACAGCAATGGTGAACGTATCGTGGGTGTACTACCTCAGCCGAGAGGAGCTATCGAAGTACATCGTTGAATTTAAGCTGGAGGGATTAGGAACGATGGACGATCAACGTAAACGCCTAGTAATATTTATAAAAGCAAACGCCAATAATAAGGAGCTAGAGGGTCGATTCGAGGAATTGGAACTCCAACACGGAAAGCCGACGATCACAATTTGTCCTCCAACGCCTATGGGGAGCACTGATATGGAATTACCTGGTGGCAGTGGAAATCAATCGCCGCGAAATACAAGGGAGCATGAGGAGAATATACGAGATGCGCCGAGGTACGTAAGTACGAGTTTGCCACAAATGTATGGTATACCACAGTCAACGTCGTATGCAACTACAATGGATCGAGTGCGCAAATGGGGATTTAAATACGATGGCGAAAGAGATCCACTAGGATTCATCGAGCGAGTAGAAGAGTTGGCAGACGGGTACGAAATTGACCGGAATTCCATTCCACGAGCGCTACCGGAGCTACTCAAAGACAAGGCCTTAGTATGGTTCCGTAACAACAACCGGAATTGGAAAGTGTGGGAAGCTTTCAAAAGGGATTTCCTGAAGTTCTTCCTCAGCTCAATGTGCTTCGAGCGTTTGGATGACGAAATAAGGCAGCGCATGCAACGACCAGGTGAGAGATTTAAAGATTATGTGCTAGCATTGCAGGGGCTGATGCGACACGCCGGTTACACGGATGAGCAAAAACTGAGCCGAATCTACCGCAATCCACGTCGAAAATATCAGCTGTACGTCAAACGAAGCGAGTTTAACACCCTCGAAGATTTGGTGAGCCTGGTCGAAGACTATGACAACATCACTCCAGAGAAAGAGCAACTGAAACCGACAGCAAGACCATTTGTTCCACGAAGGCAAGAGGAACGTTATCACTGTTTGAACACCGGTGAAAGTCAAGGAGGACAGCAGAGAAGGGAAACTCTATCAAACCAAACGAACACGCCATAGCAAGGATATGTAGATGTACGCGCAGCATGCAGACGATGTGGTGAAAGTGGACACTTCGCAGTAGGGTGTCGCAACGAACACCGAGATTTTTGTTGGACATGTGGTCGACGAGGTGTACTGAGTACACTGTACTCACGCGTGACTGTTGCCGCACACGACAGGGAAACGGTCAGGATCCTCATTGGTGCCGAGGGTTGAGGACTCCAGAAACAGAACCTCGAGCAACGTAAACGTTTTTTGGCAAGCACAAGGCAGAGTTATGGCAGAAGTGGAAGTAGACGGCGCACAGGTGGCAGCCGCAATCGATACGGGAGCAACAAGGAGTTTTATTAATGATACGATGGCAGAGAAATTAGATCTTAGAAATTTCAAGGAGGTGGAAACGCGTGTGTTGATGGGCGATGGCAGGCCGCGAACGGTGGTGGAAGCAGTAGACGCAGAGGTCAAGGTGGGTAATGAAGTACACAGGAGCGAGTTGTTGGTTTTGCCAGGATTAGCCGACAAAGTGGTAATCGGAACGGACTGTCTAGCGAAGGCGAACGTAGAGTTGAGGTGTGGAAGTCATGGTATAACATTGCAAAGGGATGATCAGAGGAAAGAGATAGTTACGTGTACGGCCATAGTCGAAGAAGAGCGCAAAACAATGGAAGAGGACGTGAGTATCATACCATCTACCCCACCAGCCGATAATAGAGACGTCGATAATAGGGATATCGCAGTGAGTAAGTTTTTGAAAGAACAATTGTATATGTTCGAAAAGATGTCGGGGGTATCAAATATTGCTACACACAAGATAGTCATGCGTGATGACCGTCCAATAAAGCAGAGATACTTCCCGAAGAACCCGAAGATGCAAGAGATAATCAACATAGAGATCGACGAACTGATCGACAAAGGTTGCATAGAGCCATCTCATAGCCCACACAGCGCACCAATAGTGTTGGTAAAGAAGAAGAACGGCAAATGGAGACTCTGCGTCGACTATCGTCAGCTTAAAGCCCGATCTGTCCCAGACGCATACCCGTTGCCGCGAATTCAACATATACTGGATCGGTTGAGAAACGCACATTTCATCAGCAGTTTGGATTTGAGGAGTGGATATTGGCAAATCCCCCTGGAAGAGAGCAGCAAGCAGTACACAGCATTTACAGTGCCTGGTCGTGGATTATATCAGTGGAAAGTGATGCCGTTTGGTCTCCACTCCGCACCAGCAACGTTTCAGAGAGCACTTGATCGCGTCATTGGCCCAGAGTTGGAGCCGCACGCCTTCGCATATCTAGATGATATTATTGTGACGAGTAGAATATTGGATGAGCACATAAGGCACCTGTCACAAGTATTCGAGCGGTTAAGACGAGCAAACCTTAGGATAAATCCGGAAAAATGTGAGTTTTTCAAGAAAAGTCTAAAATATTTAGGGCATGTTGTGAGCGAAGAGGGTATACACACGGATCCAGACAAAGTCGCGGCGATAAAAGAGCTCACACCACCACGCAACATACGGGAATTACGACGATTCCTAGGAGTGGTTTCTTGTTACAGGAGGTTCGTCCCCGATTTTTCGCGTATATCACACCCCCTAACGACGATGCTTAGAAAAGGAAGCAAGTGGAATTGGTCGAAGGAACAGCAGGTGGCGTTCGAAGCGCTGAAAAACGTGCACACAAGTGCCGGTGTTGGCTTGCCCGGATTTTACGCAGCAATTTCGACTGCAGACAGATGCAAGTGATTTTGGCCTCGGCGCCGTATTAACACAAGGATTAGGAAACGAAGAGCGGGTGATAGCGTACGCAAGTCGCAGGTTAAATAAGGCCGAAGCGAATTACTCATCAACGGAGAAGGAATGTTTAGCGATAGTTTGGGCAATCAGAAAGATGAGACCATACCTCGAAGGATATACGTTTACAGTGATCACAGACCACCTGGCGTTGAAATGGTTGAACGGGATCGAAAGTCCGTCAGGTAGAATTGCTAGATGGGCTCTTGAACTCCAACAATATTCATTTAATATAGAATATCGAAAAGCAAAATTGAACGTGGTGGCAGATCCATTATCACGCCAACCAATTGACGAACAACTGGGTACCATGACGTCGCCGCAGAACCAAGACGAATGCAAGTGGCACACACAAAAGATCGCAGAGGTAAGCAAAAACCCAGAAAACTTTCCAGATTACGTGGTAGAAGAAGGGAAACTATACAGACGCATAGGGAGTCAGATGGATGGCGAAGACGCCGTACCATGGAAGCTGTGCGTACCGACGACACAGAGGCGGCGAGTACTCGAAGAAGTTCACGATACGCCAAGCGCAGGACATATGGGTATAAGAAAATCGATTGCACGTGCAATGACAAGGTACTACTGGCCTGGCATGATTCGAGATGTAAAGAGGTACGTACAACAGTGTCATACTTGCCAGATCTATAAACCCAGCCAACAGCAAGCAGCAGGTAAGATGCTGACGAAGATTTCAGAAGAGCCATGGGCAACTGTATGCGCAGACTTTATAGGACCGCTTCCGCGCTCAAAGCATGCCAACACGATGGCGTTGGTCTTCATCGATAGGTTTTCGAAGTGGGTAGAGATCATGCCAATACGTAAAGCGACGACAGAGACTCTGACACGAGGATTTCGAGAGAGAATTATGGCCCGATTCGGCGTTCCCAAAGTACTCATTACAGACAATGGAGCACAGTTCGTCAGCAGCAAGTTTAAGAAATTCTTAGAAGAACTCGGCGTAAAACATCAACTAACCGCACCGTACACACCTCAAGAAAATCCAACGGAGAGAGCGAATCGAAATGTGAAGATAGCACAGTCCTGCGGAAAGGAGCAAAGAAACTGGGACGAGTTACTACCTGAGATGACACTGGCATTGAACACATGCGTATGTGAATCGACAGCATATAGCCCCGCATTCGTAACACAAGGTAGAGAACCGAGACTTCCAAACGCACTCTATGATGAACATACATTCGGCACAGGTCAAGAAGTGGTGGCTCCAAGTGAAAAGGCAACGAAAATGAAGGAAATATTCGAGATGGTGAAACGAAAGCAGCAGCACGCATCAATGGATCAGGCGCGATATTACAATTTGCGCAGGAGGAATTGGCAACCATCCATTGGCGATTTAGTGTTGGTAAAAGAGCACCAACTTTCGAAAGCAGTTGACAACTTCGCAGCCAAACTAGCACCGAGGTATAGTGGACCACACCGAGTGATGAACTTCATCTCACCGGTGATCGTAGAATTGGATAAAACACACAACGGCAAGAGGAGAACGGCACATTTAAGCGAACTCAAGGCATATCACGAAGCAGAAATCACACGCGACGATCAGATAGTAGAACCAAGCACGTCCCGAGGTAACCAACAAAACGCAAACACACATGAATCCCGAAATAAACACCAAGCAAAGGTAGAACAACAGAGTGCAAAGACACGCGAATCCCGAAATAAACAACAAGCACAGGTAGAACAACAGAGTAAGCAACCGCAGGAATCCCGAAGTAGAAAACAGTCAAAGGTACAGCAACAGAGTACGCAATCACATGAATCCCGAAATGGAAAACAAACGAAGGTACGACAACAAAGTGAACAGGCACAGGAATCCCGAAATAGAACACAAGAGAAGGTACAACAAACCGAATTAAACGGCATACAGTCTAGCACAGCAACACGGTGTACAACGATCGCAAGAAGCACAGCAAGGAGTAAGCCCGCAGAGCACACATCACCGACAACATCACGTAGTATTATGTCACGACCCACAATTGTAGTCCCGAACGTAGACCACGGTACTTTCGCGCACTATGGTTCGCTCACGATGGACATTAATAGAAGGAGCTATGCGAAATTGCACAACAAGGTCAACAAGTGGTATATCGGGACCCGATCATGAGCAGGACGGAAAGACCATATAGTCAAACACCCACCATACCAAACGGGATCGGCTCGTTTATAACATATGCACAAAATTTCGCAACGGAACACGGCTACGGGGTAAGTCAATATACCGTCACATTTAATTTTTACCCCAGAGTAAACGGCCAACCCACATACGCCAACAACGCCGTCGAAAGTGAACGTCGGGATCACGCGCCTATAGCGTGTGAAGCGACGTATGTTTTTCGGGATCATGGAATCGCAGCTTTAAGTAGTACGTGCGAAGTACAAACACCGAATTCCCACACGCAAGGTCAACACTAGTAATAAAGCAATAGCGATGAATATCTAAAATAATTTCGGGATCAGCGATACGCGACAGCGCACAGCGAGCAAAGAGATACGCGGAAGACATCACACAACGAAAAAACCACCAAGTAGCCTAATAACAATGATTTCCGGCTCCGCGACGGTGACTCTCATTCGTGTAGGTGAGGAGGGAGTGTGAGGACCCCAATCCTGAGGATTAGGTGTCCCCCACAAGTACATACATACATACATGGAGTTTGCACACGAACGTATATATATATGGATGTGCATACATATCTACATACAGATAAAGTGAATTTTCTGAAAACATATGTAAATAAATATGTGCCTGAATCATACATATATACATACGAAAGGAATTTGTACATACATACATACATACGAACGTACATATTCACCATTAAATAAATTTACATATGTACCTAACTACAAACATACATATGTACTTGAATTATACATACATACATACATACATATAATGAATTTATATATATTTATATACATACATATGTATAGATATACATATGTACCTGAATTATACATACATTTACATACGTACAACATGCATATTTCTAATTATACAAATGGATTTTATATGCAGAATATATATACAACAACACACATGATAAAACGCATTTACTTTTATGGTCACCCTAATGTACATACATACCTACATACAAATATAAATTGGAAATTGGCAAGATCGTAGGCGATTGAACTCAGCGCGACCGATAGGTGACAGCGAACACACAAACGCACGTACATGCAAGCGCAGCCGCAGGCCAACAGAAAACCCGAGTCAACGCAGCGTTACAGCGAACACACAAGCATGCATGTATTCAAGCGCAGCCACGGCCAATAGAAAAACCCACCACCGCATTTAGGCAAACAAGAGAAGGCCCGCACAAAGAAGGAAAGGAATAAAGCTAAGCTTAATTTTAAATAAGCCAATATATAAGCATATACATATGCACATACGTAGACGTTAATTTCTAAGGAAGATAACGGGCTGCCTGCGCGCAGGATCGCTATAAAAGGGCGAGCATTTTGAAGAGGAAATCAGTTGCAGTAATAGGCTGTAACTAGTAGTTAGGTATACTGTCCGAGGTTCTGACTTCCGACAATTGGAGCTCGACTGAGGTTCTAACTCCACTCGAGCTTAGTATATATATTCGCTGAGGTTCTTACTTCAGTGGGTCGGAAGGTTAGCGATGGTTTTCACCGCGCCACCTTTAAGTAGAGCTTAGTATATATATTCGCTGAGGTTTTCACTTCAGTGGGTCGGAAGGATAGCGAAGGTTTTCACCGCGCCACCTTTAAGTAGAGCAGGAGTAGTACTGTAGAGAATTAGATAATATATTTAATAAATAATTATTGAAATTTAGAAAAGAAAAAAAAAAACAATTTATTCGTATTTCCGGGGAAAAGGGAAGGAAACCTTTTTACTTGCAGGAACCCTGGACGGACTGAACTACCCCAGCTGCCAAAGGAAAAGTCCGTCACAAAGTGACTTGTACGCACTTAGATTCACTGACTTTAATTCTCCAATCTGAAAGCCATTGTTCTACAATTCTTAGATGGCTTTGCAAGCGTCTGGCAGCCGTTGAGGGATTTGAGTGCACACTAAGTATTGCTGTGTCATCCGCAAATGTTGAAGTAACGAGATTAGTGGGCAAGTCACTGGTGAATATTAAATATAGAATGGGTCCCAAAACACTACCTTGTGGAACTCCGGCGAAGATTGGATAGCTTTCAGTGGTATAACTTTTTTGCCTTACTCGAAACTTTCTTCCCGTTAGAAAGTTCTCTAAAATAAGGCATATATTGTGCGGAAGTGTTCGTCTTATTTTAAATAATAGTCCTTCTAGCCATACCTTGTCGAAAGCTTGTGCTACGTCTAGGAGGAGTGCAGTGCAATACTTTTTGGTTTCAAAAGCCGACCGTATTTGAGTTACTATTCTATGCACTTGCTCTATCGTACCGTGTTTCTCCCTAAAACCAAATTGGTGACCTGGTATTGTCCCGCGTGTGTCTAGGATGGGCTGCATTTTTTTCAGAAACAACTTTTCGAATAGTTTGGAAAATATTGAAATTAAGCTAATTGGCCTGTAAGAGTTTAACAGGGTTGGGGTTTTCCCTAGTTTTGGAATCATAATGATTTCGGAAAGTTTCCAAGATTCAGAAAAGTAGTTTAGTCGCAGGAGCCTATTGAAAACGTATAATAATAACTTGGTAGCAACTGGAGGGAGTTGTTTTACCATTTCACCGGTTATTCTGTCGTGTCCGGGTGCCTTATTTTTCTGGATGTCGTTACAGATAGCATTATTCAGGTCATTTATCTTGGATTGGAGAGAGACTGTTGGTAAGCGAAGGGCATGTTCTGGGAGGAAATTGCTCCCTGGATTAGGAGCAAATGCGGTTCCTTTTACCTGGTCGCTTCGAGCAAAGTCACCGTTTTCGATTCGTACTGGAGGATCCTGCAAAACTGGCCTTTTGAAAGTTTTCAGTGACCGCCACAATGAGTAGTCTGTAGAAGATGTGGCTGTGAAGGATTTAATTCTGTTTTGGAAATCTGCTTCTTTTTCGTCCTGCAATAGCATCTGTAGCTCTTTCGTGCATTTTTTCAGTTCGTATTTCAAAGTTGGCGAGCGTAACCTCTGCCAGTCTTTCCTAATTTTCCTTTTCTTGTGAATGAGATCGGTGATATCGTTTCCTTTGAAAAAACTAGGGACACTCCTCTGCGTAGTGTTAGGCTGTGGGCGCGTTGATACCTTTGCTGCTACTTGAAGGACATTTGTGAAGTCAGTAATAGCGGAGTCTACTTCGGCTGCTGATTTAAGGCTTGAATTTAAGTTGGTATGAGAGCTGATAAATTTTTTGTACTTAAGCCAATTTGTAAATTTATTGGTTAAGCTCGAATTCAATTCGTTGAAATATGGGATTATATCAATAGTGGTAACACAAGGAGAGTGATCAGATGATAGATCGAAAGCCGATTTTATCTTAATTAATTCTCTGTCGATTCCACGAGTTACACCAAAGTCTATTAACCCATATCGTCCTAAGCAAATTTTTTTGAAGCATATCTTGATGAAATTTTCACTTTTAAGTAAATTTGGGCCTCTGAATTCAAATCTGTTATCAAAAAAATTATTAAAATTTTAGTTTTTGAGATATCATGTGTTCGATAAATCGAACGCTCGGCCTATCTGTATACATTTTTTTGGGTTTTTCTTCCTGCGAACAAAAGAAAACGTATGTTCCTTTTTTGTTCATATTTTATTTTTAGATAAGTGAAACAGAAAAATAAGATATTTAAGTCAAAATTAATTTACTTTTGGTTTTTTAAATGATACTTATGACTCAAAACAATGAGTATAAAGTAAAAATGGCATCTCTTGCACAAAAAGGAACTTGGTTTGTCTTACAATTTGTATCTCCATTTCTTATTATTTTCGATTTTGACTACGAGATATTGTCCCTTAATTCGCTGCAGATTTCTCAGATGAGCATCCTTTGAAAATCCAGGTCAATCATTACGTCCCTTTTGTCGCCTTCCGCGACCTCCATATCCTCAGAGTCCTTGGATTCGTCATCCGCTGTCATTAGCAGAGAATGTGCAATATCCACCTTAAAATCTTGTTGGGGGAGAATATTTATTTTAAATAACGGCGAATGAAACAGTCAAGCTTCCATGCGTTGACGATAGCTGAATTTAAAGTCGAAATCCATAAAGGCCAATACCAATCTTTGGATCGCATTGCGATATAATAATTCTGTGCTTCATTGTCGTTCAGATCTACTGAGCCAATCCCTATATTGTAATTCTTCATTAGCTGGGGCTGGTTATAGTTCACATAACGGCCGGGCTTAAGAGTTGTCCCTTCATTGTTGGTTTTCTGTTTCTTCCATTCTTTCACAGACACCATTGGCAGGATCTGCTCGAAATAGGTGGCAAGTGCAACCCCGCTATTATCCTGCCAACGACAAATCATAATACTGTTCTGGGTATCAAAACAGAAGTCATTATTGCATTTTTCCAGTTTTCTTCCAGATTTTAATTATGCACCACCAATACCGTTTGCTCGTACAGTGCCTATGCTCCTCAGAAAAAAAAACCACTGAGTAACGCCCAGCGTTCGATAAATCGAACAGCTAACTTTAAATATATGAGTTGTTCGTTTTATTGACTTTGCAAATAAAATTCAAATTAAAACTTGAATTTTATTTTCTTTCCATATGAGGTGTTTACTAAATTTTATTTAATATTGGTATTTTTTATATATTTTGGCAATTTCAAAATCATATTAAAATTAAGGGTTTTTCTTAAACACCCCGTTCAGAGAAATCTGGGGGCTTAAAATTAAATATTTATTTTCAATTATAGAAAATATTCCACAGTATTAAACTACATCAAAATTTTTGGATTAGGTTCTGAAAAACAGATCAGAAAAAATAATAAAAAATGTTAAAATTTGCTGTTCGATTTATCGAACATTAGAACGATATGGGTTAAGTCGGGGGTTTTGCCTCTATCAGTAGGCCAATATGTTGGCTGACCAGTGGAAATAATGTCTAGGTCATTGCTTAAAATTGCTTTGAATAGGTTTCTTCCCTTTGGTGTTATCAGTCTGGAACCCCAGAATGTATGTTTAGCGTTATAATCACCTGCTGCAAGAAACCGTGGGCCCAACTTGGTAAAGAATTCGGTAAATTGGGATTCTGTTATATTGAAACGGGGAGGACAGTATATTGCAGTTACAGCGAGCCCTCCAGAGCTATCTTCTACGTGCACTGATATTGAGTGTATATAATTCCTGCAATAATCTCCCAGTAGATGATGTTTAATCCGTTTTCTAATAAGTATTCCGGTTCCACCTCTAGCTTTACCTTCGGGGTGCTTGGTGTCGTAGAACGTAAAGCCGTCAATACTAAAATTATTAAAGGCCGTCAAACGAGTTTCAGAGATTAGCATTATGTCTATCTGCTGTCTTTCTAGAAATATTTGGAGTTCATTCCGATGTTGGCTTAGGCCGTTAGCATTCCAAAAACCTATATTGAGTGAATTCATGGTCTTGTTAAGATTGTTTGTAATAGGAGGTTTTGGTTCCTAATTCATTCTTGCATCATATTTTGCATTGATTTCATATGATCTTGCATCATTTGTACAAAACTGTTTAAGGTTTTTTCCAAGTTTGTAGATGGAGTGGGGGTCTCCTGAGTTTCGGGCTCCTCTATACCTTTGAGGGCTTGTGAATATGTCTTGAAATGATTCTGACGAACATTGTTATTGACCGTATTTGGAACATGTTGGGGTTTTGAAACTGGTTGGGTCTTTGGAGTCAAGGCGGCGCTAGTGGTTTTCTTAGTACCCCTTTCCTTTAAGGAAGTATACACCGAGCAGCCTCTGTAATTGCCGTGTGATTTTCTCCGCAATTGCTACATTTCTTTAATTGTGAGTTGTCCCTCGGTTTCACACAATCTTTGGAGGTATGTAAATCCCCACAGATGACGCAAACACTAGGCAAGGTACATTACCGCTTAGTGTGCCCAAACTCCTGGCAGTTGTGGCATTGTACAGGGCCCACCCGTTTGTGTGGTTCTTCCACCGAGATACGACGGTGGAGAAGGTACCGTAGGTTGTATATGGGATGTACATTAGATAGGGTTGGTCCCCATACGAAAAAAAAAAGTTGTAAAAGTCCGCCCCTAAATTTGAAGCTTATGTTGCGAAATTTCGCGGGATCAAAAAAAAATTTTTTGTGTCCCTTAACCCTCTCAACATAATCTTCAAATTTAGGGGCGGACTTTTACAACATTTTTTTTCGACCCTATCTAATGTACATCTCTCTTCTTTAAGAGTTGGAACTTTGGATCTATTTCTACTCGAAACATTGGCTGTGGTATGTTCGATTTGTTTTTTATATTATGTACATATCGTACTTTAAACCCTTCTTCTTTTAGAGCATTCTCAATTTCAGTTGGACTTACGGAACTTTCTATTCCTTTCAACACAACAGACAAGCCGCGGCTACTCTTCAGCTGGAATGTATAGAAAGACTCCATGTTTTTTTCAAAGTCGGTGGTTATTTTACGGAAGTATTCCTCGCCGTACGTTTGGATTTTGACTTCCTGGATATTTCCCTTTTTAATTGGTACAATGTGGAAATTCTTTTCCCCTATCAACGCTATCAATTTGTTTACAAGTAAGCCAGAACTTGGTTCTCTCAGGTAGATTGGTGGAGGTTTGGATTTTTTTTGCGGTATTTCCGGAGTCTTATCATCCTTTTGCGCAAGGAGGCTAAACCTTTTATTGGCTAATGCTACTTGGGGTGCATCATTTGATGGTTCTTTCACCGTGGAATTTTTTAAAACTTTATTAGGTTTACCACTTTTTTCCGGGGACCGCTTTCTTTTAACTACTGTTATATATCGGTCCATTCCGGTTTGAACCTTTTCGCCCACTTTTTGCATTTCACTACTCGTTTTTGAGTTAGATGCAGATGTTGCGTTATTTGAATTCCCTAAGGATTAAGGTAGAGGAAATTGCGGAATATTTCCAGGAATAGCGGGTGAGCAGGATCGTGCTCTTTGATCGTCTGTTTTATCTTTACGCACGTTTAGGTTGGTTTCATTGGTACTGCACCTCAATGTGAAATACCCATTGTTCCTCAATATGTTATTGTTAGAGTGAGTGTCTGGAGCACTCATGTATTTTATTTTATTTATTTTATTTTATTTTATTTTAATCTGTTTTATTTTTATTTTATTTATTTTATTTTTATTTTATTTTATTTTTATTTTTATTTTATTTTTATTTTATTTTTATTTTATTTTTATTTCATTTTCATTTTATTTTATTTTATTTTATTTTATTATATTATATTTTATTTTATTTTATTATACTCAGCTGTACTAGTACACAGAGTATTATAGTTTTAATCACATAACGGTGGATTGTAACAGAATGAAATAATCGAGATAGATATAGACTTATATATATCAAAATGATCAGGGTGAAAAGAGAAATCGATTGAGCCATGTCCGTCCGTCCGTCCGTCCGTCCGTCTGTCCGTCCGTCCGTCTGTAAACACTCTAACTCGCGCAAAAATTGAGATATTTTGATGAAATTTGGAATGCAAGTTGGTATCGAGACTGGGACGGTTGGTATTGAAAATGGGCGAAATCGGACCATGACCACGCCCACTTTTCCTATATAGAAAAAATCGGAAATTTGGTATCTCAGTCCCTAATATAGCTGGAGCGATAAAATTTTACTCACATGTTGAGCTCAGGCCCCTATGAAGAAATTTTATGAAATTTTGGAAAATGGGCGTTGCCACGCCCACTTATTAAGGGTCAAACATTGAAAGTTTTATGAGTCATAACTCAGAAACCGTTGGAGATATATCGATGAAATTTGGTGCGCGTGATTTACTTACTTAGGCAAATGTTTTGACGGAAAATTGTCAAAATCGGTTGACGGCCACGCCCACTTTTATATATGTGTATTATAAAGTGACCTAATAAAAACATTTTAAGCGATATCTCTGTCAAATATAAAGATCTATCACTGAAATTTTGTGGCATGAGTCCAACTATGAACATAAAACGAAAACCACAAAAATTTTGGAAAATGGGCGGAGCCACGCCCACTTATTAAGGGGCAAACATTGAAAGTTTTATGAGTCATAACTCAGAAAGCGTTGAAGATATATAGATGAAATTTGGCACGCGTGATTTCCTTACTTAGGCAAATGTTTTGACGTAAAATTGTCAAAATCGGTTGACGGCCACGCCCACTTTTATATATGTGTATTATAAAGTGACCTAATAAAAACATTTTAAGCGATATCTCTGTCAAATATAAAGATATATCATTGAAATTTTATGCCAGGAGTCCACCTGCGGACATACAACCAAAAACCCAAAAAGTTTTGAAAATGGGCGTGGCACCGCCTCCTTTTAGAAGGAGGAATATACGAGATTTCTGAGCCCATAACTCGACAAATAATTGATATATAATGACGAAACTTGGTGTGTACACTTTTATTACTTGTGGTAATACATGCTGAAAATTTTAGCGAAATCGGTGGACGACCATTTTTGGAAAATGGGCGTGGCACCGCCTCTTTTTAGACAAAGGAATATACGAGATTTCTTAGCCTATATCTCGACAAATAATTGTGATATTATGACGAAACTTGGTTTATACACTTTTATGACTTGTGTTAATAGACACGCAAAAATTTATTGAAATCGGTTTATGACCACGCCTACTTTTTAACAAAGATATTTCTGGAACACCCTTTGGGAATTTGTAACGTGACATCTTTGTAACTAGACGTCATAAAGGAATGAAATTTTGCACAAAGAATATGCTTAGTTGGATGACTGATAAAAATTTTGAAAACGGGCGCGGCTACGCCCACTTTATGCAGCACTTGCTTTATATAAAAAGTACCTACACCGTGTTTCCATCAAACGCAAACAAATAATGAAAGCATACAGCTGAGTATCTAATGTTCGATTCCACTCGAACTTAGGCTTCCTTACTTGTTTTATTTTATTTTATTTTATTTTATTTTATTTTATTTTATTTTATTTCATTTTAATTAAAATCTTTAGTTTACACGTATGTATATGTAAGTTATTCTAACCCTACCTATCGGCGCACCCTTTATTCATGTTGCCCAACACGTGACTCCACTGGTATAGTTAACGTTAACAGCGAAACTTTCGCTGACACAGCACACGCGCAAGCGATAGGTGACACAAATCAATAAATGCGTGCGAATCGCAGCATAAGCATAATTAGCTTTTAGTAATGATTGCGAAATGCTAAATGTGGGAACTGCAAAGTTAGCAGTATAACTCTAGGCTAAGAAGTTAGTTCGTAAGAAAATATTATTGTAAAAGTCAGTCTAAATTGTGATCGCAACGATAGCGCTAATAAATCGCGTGTTGAAAGATTAAAAATGGTGTTTGTTTGATGAACTGGTGAACGGTTGGTTCACCGCAACTTTAATTTTTTTGTGGTTTCCCCTAAGGAAACCTTAAGTGGCGCCCGAGGAATCGGTGCGAAGGGCTTTTTTTTTCAAAAAATCAAAGACAAAAAAAAGGACAAAAAAGAAGTAATTTGCTTAAGTTAAAGAGCTTCGAAATAACCAACAAAATAAAAATTTTTTTTTTTGTTCCAATGAAATATTGGACTTTGTAAGTATAAACCTTGTATATTATTATTTTTTTCCAACCTTTACAGATAACCATCGACTCCCAGGACCGAAATCGTTCGACCGGATAAGAGATATACTACTAACACCTAAGCGGAAAAAAGCGCAACAAGTTAGCAGTATCAATGTAGACATGCCTTTTGACGATAATATCACTGATTCCACAAGGAAAAAGCTCTACCAAATATTAGAGAAATATGAGGATTTGTTCGGCCCAGTCAACCAAGGCATGGAAATCCAAACCAGCGCCCAGGCGGAAATTAAAACAGTGACTGATGAAGCGATTTATACGAAAATATACCCATA
This sequence comes from Urophora cardui, assembly GCA_960531455.1. Taxonomy (NCBI): domain Eukaryota; kingdom Metazoa; phylum Arthropoda; class Insecta; order Diptera; family Tephritidae; genus Urophora; species Urophora cardui. The sequence continues at coordinate 14,088,278 of OY482675.1, read as the reverse complement.
CCCCATTAACATGCGCGAGGAAGTGGAAAATCAAATCCTAAAGCTACTATCAGAGGGCATAATTCGTCCTTCTAAAAGTCCTTATAATTCACCTGTATGGATTGTGGCAAAGAAATCGCACTCTGATGGGGAACAGAAATATCGATTGGTTATAGACTTCAAACGTTTAAATAGAGTAACTATCCCTGACACATATCCCATACCTGATATCAATGGCACTATTGCCAGTCTCGGCAATGCAAAATATTTTACGACACTCGACCTTACTTCGGGGTTCCACCAAATCCCAATGAAAGAGGGCGACGTGTTTCGCTCTTTTTTTTTCTCCATTTTCTCTCTCAATCTTGTTTCGACACGGAAACCAGTGCCGAAACTCGCCAATTTCCATAAAAAATTTTGAGAGCGAGTGAAGATTGAAACACTGTTTCATTCTGAATCATCTTGCCAACCTCGATGATATCGATGCCTTCTCTAATTTTGTATCGAAAATCTATCGAAATCTCACACAGACCAAAACAAAGACGCAAAAATAAGCAAACATACAAACATTTAATAAGAACAAGAAAGAGAAATGTCCAACTGAATAACGATTAGCCACGTGGAGACGGGTTATTGAGCGAGATTTTTTGCTACATGTTTTGTTGGTGAAACAAGTTATGTGGAGACGGGCTTTTATTCATGGACATACAAATAAGTTAGCTGACCCAACTATGTGAAAACGACTTCAGAGCTCAAAAGGACATTAGAAGGAAGTGTAGAGCTTCAAAATATGAAACTAATGACGTATCAATTTTAAAAATCGGATGATAAATAACAAAGTTACAAGAAAAAAACAATTTCGGCGGTATTTCGCGGGGTCAAAAAAAAAATTTTTTTTGTGTCCCTTAACCCTCTCAACATAAGCTTCAAATTTAGGGGCGGATTTTTACAACATTTTTTTTCGACCCTATCTAATGTACATCTCCCTTCTTTAAGAGTTGGAACTCTGGATCTATTTCTACTCGAAACATTGGCTGTGGTATGTTCGATTTGTTTTTTATATTATGTACATATCGTACTTTAAACCCTTCTTCTTTTAGAGCATTCTCAATTTCAGTTGGACTTACGGAACTTTCTATTCCTTTCAACACAACAGACAAGCCGCGGCTACTCTTCAGCTGGAATGTATAGAAAGACTTCTTGTTTTTTTCAAAGTCGTTGGTTACTTTACGGAAGTATTCCTCGCCGTACGTTTGGATTTTGACTTCCTGGATATTTCCCTTTTTAATTGGTACAATGTGGAAATTCTTTTCCCCTATCAACGCTATCAATTTGTTTACAAGTAAGCCAGAACTTGGTTCTCTCAGGTAGATTGGTGGAGGTTTGGATTCCTTTTGCGCAAGGAGGCTAAACCTTTTATTGGCTAATGCTACTTGGGGTGCATCATTTGATGGTTCTTTCACCGTGGAATTTTTTAAAACTTTATTAGGTTTACCACTTTTTTTCCGGGGACCGCTTTCTTTTAACTACTGTTATATATCGGTCCATTCCGGTTTGAACCTTTTCGCCCACTTTTTGCATTTCACTACTCGTTTTTGAGTTAGATGCAGATGTTGCGTTATTTGAATTCCCTAAGGATTGAGGTAGAGGAAATTGCGGAATATTTCCAGGAATAGCGGGTGAGCAGGATCGTGCTCTTTGATCGTCTGTTTTATCTTTACGCACGTTTAGGTTGGTTTCATTGGTACTGCACCTCAATGTGAAATACCCATTGTTCCTCAATATGTTATTGTTAGAGTGAGTGCCTGGAGCACTCATGTATTTTATTTTATTTATTTTATTTTACTTTATTTTAATCTGTTTTATTTTTATTTTATTTATTTTATTTTTATTTTATTTTATTTTTATTTTTATTTTATTTTTATTTTATTTTTATTTTATTTTTATTTTATTTTTATTTTATTTTCATTTTATTTTATTTTATTTTATTTTATTTTATTATATTATATTTTATTTTATTTTATTTTATTTTATTTTATTTTGTTTTATTTTATTTTATTTCATTTTAATTAAAATCTTTAGTTTACACGTATGTATATGTAAGTTATTCTAACCCTACCTATCGGCGCACCCTTTATTCACGTTGCCCAACACGTGACTCCACTGGTATAGTTAACGTTAACAGCGAAACTTTCGCTGACACAGCACACGCGCAAGCGATAGGTGACACCAATCAATAAATGCGTGCGAATCGCAGCATAAGCATAATTAGCTTTTAGTAATGATTGCGAAATGCTAAATGTGGGAACTGCAAAGTTAGCAGTATAACTCTAAGCTAAGAAGTTAGTTCGTAAGAAAATATTATTGTAAAAGTCAGTCTAAATTGGGAGCGCAACGATAGCGCTAATAAATCGCGTGTTGAAAGATTAAAAATGGTGTTTGTTTAATGAACTGGTGAACGGTTGGTTCACCGCAACTTTAATTTTTTTGTGGTTTCCCCTAAGGAAACCTTAAGTGGCGCCCGAGCAATCGGTGCGAATGGCTTTTTTTTCAAAAAATCAAAGACAAAAAAAAGGACAAAAAAGAAGTAATTTGCTTAAGTTAAAGAGCTTCGAAATAACCAACAAAATAAAATTTTTTTTTTTTGTTCCAATGAAATATTGGACTTTGTAAGTATAAACCTTGTATATTATTATTTTTTTCCAACCTTTACAGATAACCATGGACTCCCAGGACCGAAATCGTTCGACCGGATAAGAGATATACTACTAACACCTAAGCGGAAAAAAGCGCAACAAGTTAGCAGTATCAATGTAGACATGCCTTTTGACGATAATATCACTGATTCCACAAGGAAAAAGCTCTACCAAATATTAGAGAAATATGAGGACTTGTTCGGCCCAGTCAACCAAGGCATGGAAATCCAAACCAGCGCCCAGGCGGAAATTAAAACAGTGACTGATGAAGCGATTTATACGAAAATATACCCATACCCCATTAACATGCGCGAGGAAGTGGAAAATCAAATCCTAAAGCTACTATCAGAGGGCATAATTCGTCCTTCTAAAAGTCCTTATAATTCACCTGTATGGATTGTGGCAAAGAAATCGCACTCTGATGGGGAACAGAAATATCGATTGGTTATAGACTTCAAACGTTTAAATAGAGTAACTATCCCTGACATATCCCATACCTGATATCAATGGCACTATTGCCACTCTGGGCAATGCAAAATATTTTACGACACTCGACCTTACTTCGGGGTTCCACCAAATCCCAATGAAAGAGGGCGACGTGTTTCGCTCTTTTTTTTTCTCCATTTTCTCTCTCAATCTTGTTTCGACACGGAAACCAGTGCCGAAACTCGCCAATTTCCATACAAATTTTTGAGAGCGAGTGAAGATTGAAACACTGTTTCATTCTGAATCATCTTGCCAACCTCGATGATATCGATGCCTTCTCTAATTTTGTATCGAAAATCTATCGAAATCTCACACAGACCAAAACAAAGACGCAAAAATAAGTAAACATACAAACATTTAAGAAGAACAAGAAAGAGAAATGTCCAACTGAATAACGATTAGCCACGTGGAGACGGGTTATTGAGCGAGATGTTTTGCTACATGTTTTGTTGGTGAAAGAAGTTATGTGGAGACGGGCTTTTATTCATGGACATACAAATAAGTTAGCTGACCCAACTATGTGAAAACGACTTCAGAGCTCAAAAGGACATTAGAAGTAAGTGTAGAGCTTCAAAATATGAAACTAATGACGTATCAATTTTAAAAATCGGATGATAAATAACAAAGTTACAAGAAAAAAACAATTTCGGCGGTATTTCGCGGGGTCAAAAAAAAATTTTTTTGTGTCCCTTAACCCTCTCAACATAAGCTTCAAATTTAGGGGCGGACTTTTACAACATTTTTTTTCTACCCTATCTAATGTACATCACCCTTCTTTAAGAGTTGGAACTCTGGATCTATTTCTACTCGAAACATTGGCTGTGGTATGTTCGATTTGTTTTTTATATTATGTACATATCGTACTTTAAACCCTTCTTCTTTTAGAGCATTCTCAATTTCAGTTGGACTTACGGAACTTTCTATTCCTTTCAACACAACAGACAAGCCGCGGCTACTCTTCAGCTGGAATGTATAGAAAAACTTCTTGTTTTTTTCAAAGTCGTTGGTTACTTTACGGAAGTATTCCTCGCCGTACGTTTGGATTTTGACTTCCTGGATATTTCCCTTTTTAATTGGTACAATGTGGAAATTCTTTTCCCCTATCAACGCTATCAATTTGTTTACAAGTTAGCCAGAACTTGGTTCTCTCAGGTAGATTGGTGGAGGTTTGGATTTTTTTTGCGGTATTTCCGGAGTCTTATCATCCTTTTGCGCAAGGAGGCTAAACCTTTTATTGGCTAATGCTACTTGGGGTGCATCATTTGATGGTTCTTTCACCGTGGAATTTTTTAAAACTTTATTAGGTTTACCACTTTTTTCCGGGGACCGCTTTCTTTTAACTACTGTTATATATCTGTCCATTCCGGTTTGAACCTTTTCGCCCACTTTTTGCATTTCACTACTCGTTTTTGAGTTAGATGCAGATGTTGCGTTATTTGAATTCCCTAAGGATTGAGGTAGAGGAAATTGCGGAATATTTCCAGGAATAGCGGGTGAGCAGGATCGTGCTCTTTGATCGTCTGTTTTATCTTTACGCACGTTTAGGTTGGTTTCATTGGTACTGCACCTCAATGTGAAATACCCATTGTTCCTCAATATGTTATTGTTAGAGTGAGTGCCTGGAGCACTCATGTATTTTATTTTATTTATTTTATTTTATTTTATTTTATTTTAATCTGTTTTATTTTATTTATTTTATTTTTATTTTATTTTATTTTATTTTTATTTTATTTTATTTTATTTTATTTTATTTTTATTTTATTTTTATTTTATTTTTATTTTATTTTTATTTTATTTTAATTTTATTTTTATTTTATTTTTATTTTATTTTCATTTTATTTTATTTTATTTTATTATATTATATTATATTTTATTTTATTTTATTTTATTTTATTTTATTTCATTTTAATTAAAATCTTTAGTTTACACGTATGTATATGTAAGTTATTCTAACCCTACCTATCGGCGCACCCTTTATTCACGTTGCCCAACACGTGACTCCACTGGTATAGTTAACGTTAACAGCGAAACTTTCGCTGGCACAGCACACGCGCAAGCGATAGGTGACACCAATCAATAAATGCGTGCGAATCGCAGCATAAGCATAATTAGCTTTTAGTAATGATTGCGAAATGCTAAATGTGGGAACTGCAAAGTTAGCAGTATAACTCTAGGCTAAGAAGTTAGTTCGTAAGAAAATATTATTGTAAAAGTCAGTCTAAATTGTGATCGCAACGATAGCGCTAATAAATCGCTTGTTGAAAGATTAAAAATGGTGTTTGTTTGATGAACTGGTGAACGGTTGGTTCACCGCAACTTTAATTTTTTTGTGGTTTCCCCTAAGGAAACCTTAAGTGGCGCCCGAGGAATCGGTGCGAAGGGCTTTTTTTTTTCAAAAAATCAAAGACAAAAAAAAGGACAAAAAAGAAGTAATTTGCTTAAGTTAAAGAGCTTCGAAATAACCAACAAAATAAAAAAAAAGGACAAAAAAGAAGTAATTTGCTTAAGTTAAAGAGCTTCGAAATAACCAACAAAATAAAAATTTTTTTTTTGTTCCAATGAAATATTGGACTTTGTAAGTATAAACCTTGTATATTATTATTTTTTTCCAACCTTTACAGATAACCATGGACTCCCAGGACCGAAATCGTTCGACCAGATAAGAGATATACTACTAACACCTAAGCGGAAAAAAGCGCAACAAGTTAGCAGTATCAATGTAGACATGCCTTTTGACGATAATATCACAGATTCCACAAGGAAAAAGCTCTACAAAATATTAGAGAAATATGAGGATTTGTTCGGCCAGTCAACCAAGGCATGGAAATCCAAACCAGCGCCCAGGCGGAAATTAAAACAGTGACTGATGAAGCGATTTATACGAAAATATACCCATACCCCATTAACATGCGCGAGGAAGTGGAAAATCAAATCCTAAAGCTACTATCAGAGGGCATAATTCGTCCTTCTAAAAGTCCTTATAATTCACCTGTATGGATTGTGGCAAAGAAATCGCACTCTGATGGGGAACAGAAATATCGATTGGTTATAGACTTCAAACGTTTAAATAGAGTAACTATCCCTGACACATATCCCATACCTGATATCAATGGCACTATTGCCAGTCTCGGCAATGCAAAATATTTTACGACACTCGACCTTACTTCGGGGTTCCACCAAATCCCAATGAAAGAGGGCGACGTGTTTCGCTCTTTTTTTTCTCCATTTTCTCTCTCAATCTTGTTTCGACACGGAAACCAGTGCCGAAACTCGCCAATTTCCATACAAATTTTTGAGAGCGAGTGAAGATTGAAACACTGTTTCATTCTGAATCATCTTGCCAACCTCGATGATATCGATGCCTTCTCTAATTTTGTATCGAAAATCTATCGAAATCTCACACAGACCAAAACAAAGACGCAAAAATAAGCAAACATACAAACATTTAAGAAGAACAAGAAAGAGAAATGTCCAACTGAATAACGATTAGCCACGTGGAGACGGGTTATTGAGCGAGATGTTTTGCTACATGTTTTGTTGGTGAAACAAGTTATGTGGAGACGGGCTTTTATTCATGGACATACAAATAAGTTAGCTGACCCAACTATGTGAAAACGACTTCAGAGCTCAAAAGGACATTAGAAGGAAGTGTAGAGCTTCAAAATATGAAACTATTGACGTATCAATTTTAAAAATCGGATGATAAATAACAAAGTTACAAGAAAAAAACAATTTCGGCGGTATTTCGCGGGGTCAAAAAAAAAATTTTTTTTGTGTCCCTTAACCCTCTCAACATAAGCTTCAAATTTAGGGGCGGACTTTTACAACATTTTTTTTCGACCCTATCTAATGTACATCTCCCTTCTTTAAGAGTTGGAACTCTGGATCTATTTCTACTCGAAACATTGGCTGTGGTATGTTCGATTTGTTTTTTATATTATGTACATATCGTACTTTAAACCCTTCTTCTTTTAGAGCATTCTCAATTTCAGTTGGACTTACGGAACTTTCTATTCCTTTCAACACAACAGACAAGCCGCGGCTACTCTTCAGCTGGAATGTATAGAAAGACTTCTTGTTTTTTTCAAAGTCGTTGGTTACTTTACGGAAGTATTCTTCGCCGTACGTTTGGATTTTGACTTCCTGGATATTTCCCTTTTTAATTGGTACAATGTGGAAATTCTTTTCCCCTATCAACGCTATCAATTTGTTTACAAGTAAGCCAGAACTTGGTTCTCTCAGGTAGATTGGTGGAGGTTTGGATTTTTTTTGCGGTATTTCCGGAGTCTTATCATCCTCTTGCGCAAGGAGGCTAAATCTTTTATTGGCTAATGCTACTTGGGGTGCATCATTTGATGGTTCTTTCACCGTGGAATTTTTTAAAACTTTATTAGGTTTACCACTTTTTTCCGGGGACCGCTTTCTTTTAACTACTGTTATATATCGGTCCATTCCGGTTTGAACCTTTTCGCCCACTTTTTGCATTTCACTACTCGTTTTTGAGCTAGATGCAGATGTTGCGTTATTTGAATTCCCTAAGGATTGAGGTAGAGGAAATTGCGGAATATTTCCAGGAATAGCGGGTGAGCAGGATCGTGCTCTTTGATCGTCTGTTTTATCTTTACGCACGTTTAGGTTGGTTTCATTGGTACTGCACCTCAATGTGAAATACCCATTGTTCCTCAATATGTTATTGTTAGAGTGAGTGCCTGGAGCACTCATGTATTTTATTTTATTTTATTTTATTTCATTTTATTTTATTTTATTTTATTTTATTTTATTTTATTTTATTTTATTTTAATCTGTTTTATTTTTATTTTTATTTTATTTTTATTTTATTTTATTTTTATTTTTATTTTTATTTTATTTTTATTTTATTTTTATTTTATTTTTATTTTATTTTTATTTTATTTTTATTTTATTTTATTTTATTTTATTTTATTTTATTTTATTTTATTTTATTATATTATATTTTATTTTATTTTATTTTATTTTATTTTATTTTATTTTATTTTATTTTATTTTATTTTATTTCGTTTTAATTAAAATCTTTAGTTTACACGTATGTATATGTAAGTTATTCTAACCCTACCTATCGGCGCACCCTTTATTCACGTTGCACAACACGTGACTCCACTGGTATAGTTAACGTTAACAGCGAAACTTTCGCTGACACAGCACTCGCGCAAGCGATAGGTGACACCAATCAATAAATGCGTGCGAATCGCAGCATAAGCATAATTAGCTTTTAGTAATGATTGCGAAATGCTAAATGTGGGAACTGCAAAGTTAGCAGTATAACTCTAGGCTAAGAAGTTAGTTTGTAAGAAAATATTATTGTAAAAGTCAGTCTAAATTGGGAGCGCAACCTTAAGTGGCGCCCGAGCAATCGGTGCGAAGGGCTTTTTTTCAAAAAATCAAAGACAAAAAAAAGGACAAAAAAGAAGTAATTTGCTTAAGTTAAAGAGCTTCGAAATAACCAACAAAATAAAAATTTTTTTTTTTGTTCCAATGAAATATTGGAATTTGTAAGTATAAACCTTGTATATTATTATTTTTTTCCAACCTTTACAGATAACCATCGACTCCCAGGACCGAAATCGTTCGACCGGATAAGAGATATACTACTAACACCTAAGCGGAAAAAAGCTCAACAAGTTAGCAGTATCAATGTAGACATGCCTTTTGACGATAATATCACTGATTCCACAAGGAAAAAGCTCTACCAAATATTAGAGAAATATGAGGATTTGTTCGGCCCAGTCAACCAAGGCATGGAAATCCAAACCAGCGCCCAGGCGGAAATTAAAACAGTGACTGATGAAGCGATTTATACGAAAATATACCCATACCCCATTAACATGCGCGAGGAAGTGGATAATCAAATCCTAAAGCTACTATCAGAGGGCATAATTCGTCCTTCTAAAAGTCCTTATAATTCACCTGTATGGATTGTGGCAAAGAAATCGCACTCTGATGGGGAACAGAAATATCGATTGGTTATAGACTTCAAACGTTTAAATAGAGTAACTATCCCTGACACATATCCCATACCTGATATCAATGGCACTATTGCCACTCTGGGCAATGCAAAATATTTTACGACACTCGACCTTACTTCGGGGTTCCACCAAATCCCAATGAAAGAGGGCGACGTGTTTCGCTCTTTTTTTTTCTCCATTTTCTCTCTCAATCTTGTTTCGACACGGAAACCAGTGCCGAAACTCGCCAATTTCCATACAAATTTTTGAGAGCGAGTGAAGATTGAAACACTGTTTCATTCTGAATCATCTTGCCAACCTCGATGATATCGATGCCTTCTCTAATTTTGTATCGAAAATCTATCGAAATCTCACACAGACCAAAACAAAGACGCAAAAATAAGTAAACATACAAACATTTAAGAAGAACAAGAAAGAGAAATGTCCAACTGAATAACGATTAGCCACGTGGAGACGGGTTATTGAGCGAGATGTTTTGCTACATGTTTTGTTGGTGAAAGAAGTTATGTGGAGACGGGCTTTTATTCATGGACATACAAATAAGTTAGCTGACCCAACTATGTGAAAACGACTTCAGAGCTCAAAAGGACATTAGAAGTAAGTGTAGAGCTTCAAAATATGAAACTAATGACGTATCAATTTTAAAAATCGGATGATAAATAACAAAGTTACAAGAAAAAAACAATTTCGGCGGTATTTCGCGGGGTCAAAAAAAATTTTTTTGTGTCCCTTAACCCTCTCAACATAAGCTTCAAATTTAGGGGCGGACTTTTACAACATTTTTTTTCTACCCTATCTAATGTACATCTCCCTTCTTTAAGAGTTGGAACTCTGGATCTATTTCTACTCGAAACATTGGCTGTGGTATGTTCGATTTGTTTTTTATATTATGTACATATCGTACTTTAAACCCTTCTTCTTTTAGAGCATTCTCAATTTCAGTTGGACTTACGGAACTTTCTATTCCTTTCAACACAACAGACAAGCCGCGGCTACTCTTCAGCTGGAATGTATAGAAAGACTTCTTGTTTTTTTCAAAGTCGTTGGTTACTTTACGGAAGTATTCCTCGCCGTACGTTTGGATTTTGACTTCCTGGATATTTCCCTTTTTAATTGGTACAATGTGGAAATTCTTTTCCCCTATCAACGCTATCAATTTGTTTACAAGTTAGCCAGAACTTGGTTCTCTCAGGTAGATTGGTGGAGGTTTGGATTTTTTTTGCGGTATTTCCGGAGTCTTATCATCCTTTTGCGCAAGGAGGCTAAACCTTTTATTGGCTAATGCTACTTGGGGTGCATCATTTGATGGTTCTTTCACCGTGGAATTTTTTAAAACTTTATTAGGTTTACCACTTTTTTCCGGGGACCGCTTTCTTTTAACTACTGTTATATATCTGTCCATTCCGGTTTGAACCTTTTCGCCCACTTTTTGCATTTCACTACTCGTTTTTGAGTTAGATGCAGATGTTGCGTTATTTGAATTCCCTAAGGATTGAGGTAGAGGAAATTGCGGAATATTTCCAGGAATAGCGGGTGAGCAGGATCGTGCTCTTTGATCGTCTGTTTTATCTTTACGCACGTTTAGGTTGGTTTCATTGGTACTGCACCTCAATGTGAAATACCCATTGTTCCTCAATATGTTATTGTTAGAGTGAGTGCCTGGAGCACTCATGTATTTTATTTTATTTATTTTATTTTATTTTATTTTATTTTAATCTGTTTTATTTTATTTATTTTATTTTTATTTTATTTTATTTTATTTTATTTTATTTTTATTTTATTTTATTTTTATTTTATTTTTATTTTATTTTTATTTTATTTTTATTTTATTTTAATTTTATTTTTATTTTATTTTTATTTTATTTTCATTTTATTTTATTTTATTATATTATATTATATTTTATTTTATTTTATTTTATTTCATTTTAATTAAAATCTTTAGTTTACACGTATGTATATGTAAGTTATTCTAACCCTACCTATCGGCGCACCCTTTATTCACGTTGCCCAACACGTGACTCCACTGGTATAGTTAACGTTAACAGCGAAACTTTCGCTGACACAGCACACGCGCAAGCGATAGGTGACACCAATCAATAAATGCGTGCGAATCGCAGCATAAGCATAATTAGCTTTTAGTAATGATTGCGAAATGCTAAATGTGGGAACTGCAAAGTTAGCAGTATAACTCTAGGCTAAGAAGTTAGTTCGTAAGAAAATATTATTGTAAAAGTCAGTCTAAATTGTGATCGCAACGATAGCGCTAATAAATCGCGTGTTGAAAGATTAAAAATGGTGTTTGTTTGATGAACTGGTGAACGGTTGGTTCACCGCAACTTTAATTTTTTTGTGGTTTCCCCTAAGGAAACCTTAAGTGGCGCCCGAGGAATCGGTGCGAAGGGCTTTTTTTTTCAAAAAATCAAAGACAAAAAAAAAGGACAAAAAAGAAGTAATTTGCTTAAGTTAAAGAGCTTCGAAATAACCAACAAAATAAAAAAAGGACAAAAAAGAAGTAATTTGCTTAAGTTAAAGAGCTTCGAAATAACCAACAAAATAAAAATTTTTTTTTTGTTCCAATGAAATATTGGACTTTGTAAGTATAAACCTTGTATATTATTATTTTTTTCCAACCTTTACAGATAACCATGGACTCCCAGGACCGAAATCGTTCGACCAGATAAGAGATATACTACTAACACCTAAGCGGAAAAAAGCGCAACAAGTTAGCAGTATCAATGTAGACATGCCTTTTGACGATAATATCACAGATTCCACAAGGAAAAAGCTCTACCAAATATTAGAGAAATATGAGGATTTGTTCGGCCAGTCAACCAAGGCATGGAAATCCAAACCAGCGCCCAGGCGGAAATTAAAACAGTGACTGATGAAGCGATTTATACGAAAATATACCCATACCCCATTAACATGCGCGAGGAAGTGGAAAATCAAATCCTAAAGCTACTATCAGAGGGCATAATTCGTCCTTCTAAAAGTCCTTATAATTCACCTGTATGGATTGTGGCAAAGAAATCGCACTCTGATGGGGAACAGAAATATCGATTGGTTATAGACTTCAAACGTTTAAATAGAGTAACTATCCCTGACACATATCCCATACCTGATATCAATGGCACTATTGCCAGTCTCGGCAATGCAAAATATTTTACGACACTCGACCTTACTTCGGGGTTCCACCAAATCCCAATGAAAGAGGGCGACGTGTTTCGCTCTTTTTTTTCTCCATTTTCTCTCTCAATCTTGTTTCGACACGGAAACCAGTGCCGAAACTCGCCAATTTCCATACAAATTTTTGAGAGCGAGTGAAGATTGAAACACTGTTTCATTCTGAATCATCTTGCCAACCTCGATGATATCGATGCCTTCTCTAATTTTGTATCGAAAATCTATCGAAATCTCACACAGACCAAAACAAAGACGCAAAAATAAGCAAACATACAAACATTTAAGAAGAACAAGAAAGAGAAATGTCCAACTGAATAACGATTAGCCACGTGGAGACGGGTTATTGAGCGAGATGTTTTGCTACATGTTTTGTTGGTGAAACAAGTTATGTGGAGACGGGCTTTTATTCATGGACATACAAATAAGTTAGCTGACCCAACTATGTGAAAACGACTTCAGAGCTCAAAAGGACATTAGAAGGAAGTGTAGAGCTTCAAAATATGAAACTATTGACGTATCAATTTTAAAAATCGGATGATAAATAACAAAGTTACAAGAAAAAAACAATTTCGGCGGTATTTCGCGGGGTCAAAAAAAAAATTTTTTTTGTGTCCCTTAACCCTCTCAACATAAGCTTCAAATTTAGGGGCGGACTTTTACAACATTTTTTTTCGACCCTATCTAATGTACATCTCCCTTCTTTAAGAGTTGGAACTCTGGATCTATTTCTACTCGAAACATTGGCTGTGGTATGTTCGATTTGTTTTTTATATTATGTACATATCGTACTTTAAACCCTTCTTCTTTTAGAGCATTCTCAATTTCAGTTGGACTTACGGAACTTTCTATTCCTTTCAACACAACAGACAAGCCGCGGCTACTCTTCAGCTGGAATGTATAGAAAGACTTCTTGTTTTTTTCAAAGTCGTTGGTTACTTTACGGAAGTATTCTTCGCCGTACGTTTGGATTTTGACTTCCTGGATATTTCCCTTTTTAATTGGTACAATGTGGAAATTCTTTTCCCCTATCAACGCTATCAATTTGTTTACAAGTAAGCCAGAACTTGGTTCTCTCAGGTAGATTGGTGGAGGTTTGGTTTTTTTTTGCGGTATTTCCGTAGTCTTATCATCCTCTTGCGCAAGGAGGCTAAATCTTTTATTGGCTAATGCTACTTGGGGTGCATCATTTGATGGTTCTTTCACCGTCGAATTTTTTAAAACTTTATTAGGTTTACCACTTTTTTCCGGGGACCGCTTTCTTTTAACTACTGTTATATATCGGTCCATTCCGGTTTGAACCTTTTCGCCCACTTTTTGCATTTCACTACTCGTTTTTGAGCTAGATGCAGATGTTGCGTTATTTGAATTCCCTAAGGATTGAGGTAGAGGAAATTGCGGAATATTTCCAGGAATAGCGGGTGAGCAGGATCGTGCTCTTTGATCGTCTGTTTTATCTTTACGCACGTTTAGGTTGGTTTCATTGGTACTGCACCTCAATGTGAAATACCCATTGTTCCTCAATATGTTATTGTTAGAGTGAGTGCCTGGAGCACTCATGTATTTTATTTTATTTTATTTTATTTCATTTTATTTTATTTTATTTTATTTTATTTTATTTTAATCTGTTTTATTTTTATTTTATTTTTATTTTATTTTTATTTTATTTTATTTTTATTTTTATTTTTATTTTTATTTTTATTTTATTTTTATTTTATTTTTATTTTATTTTTATTTTATTTTATTTTATTTTATTTTATTATATTATATTTTATTTTATTTTATTTTATTTTATTTTATTTTATCTTATTTTATTTCGTTTTAATTAAAATCTTTAGTTTACACGTATGTATATGTAAGTTATTCTAACCCTACCTATCGGCGCACCCTTTATTCACGTTGCACAACACGTGACTCCACTGGTATAGTTAACGTTAACAGCGAAACTTTCGCTGACACAGCACTCGCGCAAGCGATAGGTGACACCAATCAATAAATGCGTGCGAATCGCAGCATAAGCATAATTAGCTTTTAGTAATGATTGCGAAATGCTAAATGTGGGAACTGCAAAGTTAGCAGTATAACTCTAGGCTAAGAAGTTAGTTTGTAAGAAAATATTATTGTAAAAGTCAGTCTAAATTGGGAGCGCAACCTTAAGTGGCGCCCGAGCAATCGGTGCGAAGGGCTTTTTTTTAAAAAATCAAAGACAAAAAAAAGGACAAAAAAGAAGTAATTTGCTTAAGTTAAAGAGCTTCGAAATAACCAACAAAATAAAATTTTTTTTTTTGTTCCAATGAAATATTGGACTTTGTAAGTATAAACCTTGTATATTATTATTTTTTTCCAACCTTTACAGATAACCATCGACTCCCAGGACCGAAATCGTTCGACCGGATAAGAGATATACTACTAACACCTAAGCGGAAAAAAGCTCAACAAGTTAGCAGTATCAATGTAGACATGCCTTTTGACGATAATATCACTGATTCCACAAGGAAAAAGCTCTACCAAATATTAGAGAAATATGAGGATTTGTTCGGCCCAGTCAACCAAGGCATGGAAATCCAAACCAGCGCCCAGGCGGAAATTAAAACAGTGACTGATGAAGCGATTTATACGAAAATATACCCATACCCCATTAACATGCGCGAGGAAGTGGATAATCAAATCCTAAAGCTACTATCAGAGGGCATAATTCGTCCTTCTAAAAGTCCTTATAATTCACCTGTATGGATTGTGGCAAAGAAATCGCACTCTGATGGGGAACAGAAATATCGATTGGTTATAGACTTCAAACGTTTAAATAGAGTAACTATCCCTGACACATATCCCATACCTGATATCAATGGCACTATTGCCAGTCTCGGCAATGCAAAATATTTAACTACACTCGACCTTACTTCGGGGTTCCACCAAATCCCAATGAAAGAGGGCGACATCCCAAAAACGGTATTTCCACCATGAATGGAAAATACGAATTTTTGAGGCTTCCCTTCGGTTTAAAAAATGCACCCGCTATTTTCCAGCGTATGATAGACGACGTGCTGAAAGAATTTATAGGTCGTATCTGCTTCGTATATATCGACGACATCATAATCTTTAGTAAGGACGAAGCTATTCATCTAAAGGATATCGAAACTATCCTTGCCAGACTTCTAGCTGCGGGTCTCAAAGTTAACCTTGAAAAAGCACAGTTTTTTAAAACAAGTGTAGAATTTCTGGGTTATATTGTGACCTACGAAGGAATACCTCCGACCCAAAGAAAGTGAACTCTATTAAAAATTTTCTACCTCCGACTACCCTAAAAGAGCTCAAGAGCTTTTTAGGATTAACATCGTACTATCGGAAGGAAATTCATTCGCGATTACGCAAAGATCGCAAAACCATAACGCAACTACAGGATCAACAACGAACTCCGCAAGTGAAAACGGTTCAGTCGTAGATATCGCCCACAGTGCGGAACAGGACAACTCTGACCTTATACCATTCGTAGAAGTGCCTTTAAACGTATTTAGGAATCAGCTTGTGTTCGGAGGTAGGCTCGAAATATTTGAGGAACCCCATCCTGGTTACTCGCGACATTATTTAAAGATAGAGGGAGTTAGCGAAGAGGAGCTAATTAGGGTACTAAAGGAGAAACTCAGACCAAATGTAGTCAATGGCATAAAAATACCAGAGAATAAGTTAGGGATGCTTCAAAAAGTGTATCTAGAAAACTTCATCCAATACAAGATCCGGGTAACTCAGTCCATAGTAGAAGATTTGAGGGATCCAGACAGAATTTGTGAAATTATATGGGCAGAGCACAAAAGAGCTCATCGTAATGCAATCGAAAACAAGAAACAAATCCTAGGAAAATACTACTTCCCAAAAATGAACAGTATTATCAAAGGCTACGTCTCGTCCTGCGAAACGTGTAAGCTCAGCAAATATGACAGACATCCTAATATACCAGAATTACAGACCACACCTATCCCATCACGTCCTTGCGAAATAATTCACGTAGATATCTTTGAAATACAGGGAGAAAAGTTCCTTAGTTGCATCGACAAATTCCACTTTGCACCTTGAGGACAAGATAGTGAAACTCTTACATTATTTTACAACCCCAGATATTCTTGTTACAGACAATGAGCGTGGTTCAGTTAGTCCAATTATCCAGAATCTGTTAGTGTCCTTGGGAATTAGGCTGTACCGCACACCATCCCAAAGAAGTGAAGTAAATGGCCAAGTAGAAAGACTCCATTCCACCTTAGTTGAAATTATCAGATGCCTGAAGAGCGATAACCCAAGTTTAAGGACGAAAGAACTAGTAAATATAGCAGTGGATCGCTACAATAACTCTATCCATTCGGTTATAAACCGAAAACCCTGCGAAATATTCTTCAACCGTGCAAAAGCGGCCAATTATCAGGAGCTCCTAGAAAAGAGTAGAAAAACCAACGAATATCTCAAAAGCATTCTGACTCAAAAGCAATTATCCCAAATTGAACGCCATAATAGAGAAAGATCTCTACCGGGGCGTTATGACGAAAATGATGTCATATACGTGAAGGACAAACAGATCAAAGGAAAGCAAAAACACTTATACAGAAAGGAAATTGTGGCTAGGGACAACAGGGTATCAGTAACCACAGTTAGTGGTAAAAAAATTCACAAAACCCATATTAAAAACGTTAAGCGCAGGAACGCGCACCCTAGTTCTTGAAAAAAAAAAAAAAAAATTTTGAAAAATATTATTGAAAAATATAGAAAAATATATATAAAAGTATGGAGCAAATA
This sequence comes from Urophora cardui, assembly GCA_960531455.1. Lineage (NCBI taxonomy): Eukaryota > Metazoa > Arthropoda > Insecta > Diptera > Tephritidae > Urophora > Urophora cardui. The sequence goes on along the minus strand of OY482675.1, from coordinate 14,071,153 downwards.
GAAAAATGCATAGAAGGAAAAAAAAGAAAAGAAAAAGGGAAAAAAGATTTAACAAGAAAACGAGGAAAAAAATGTTATTATAGAAAAATATATATAAAGATATAGCGGAAATAGAGAAATTCATAGAACAAAAAAGAAAAAGAAAAAAATAAACGAAAAAAAAAAGATTTAGCAAGAAAACGAAATTTTTTTTTTTTTCATTAAAAGCTCATTAAAACGTATGCAAATACAGAAGGATATGTTCACTACTACAAGAGCGGGCTTATAAGTGGGACAAATCGTGCCTTAGTAGGTTGTGGCGCCATCGATTCTGACAAATGGCTACGCTACTCCCAAAACGGATTCCACGATCCCCCATAGCTGGTTCGAGAACAGTATGGTCCTCTACCCTGAGAAAAAAAAGATAAAAAAGAAAAATCGTGCCTAACCCGCAACAGATTTCACATATTGAATATATAAAAAAAAAAAAGATAAAAATCGTGCCTAACCCGCAACAGATTTCACATATTGAATATATAGAAAAAAAAAGAGAAAAATCGTGCCTAACCCGCATCAGATTGAAATATATAAAAAAAAAAAATCGTGCCTAACCCGCAACAGATTTCACATATTGAATATATAGAAAAAAAAGAGAAAATTCGTGCCTAACCCGCATCAGATTGAATATTAAATATGAATAATAAATACAATACAATACAAAAATAAATCTCAAAAAAAAAAAAAAAAAAGAAAAAAAAAAAGTTATAAAAAAAAAAATTATAAAAAAAAAAATATTTTATCGGAAAACAAAAGAAGAATAAACAAGAAGAATATACTAAGCAAAGTTATTACATTTCTGCGCCTAATCCGCAAGAAAACAGAAAACAGAAAAAAATAAAAAATAAAAAACACAAAAAACACAGATTTTTTTTTTTCTTCTCTCTTTTTTCTCTTCCCTCAACAGGAAGCAAATTAATAACTACTAACATACTAACGAAAGCAAGAGCATTCAGAATTTGTAAATTGTTAACTAAAATCAAGTATAACAAGTAAGGAAGCCTACGTTCGAGTGGAATCGAACATTAGATACTCAGCTGTATGCTTTCATTGTTTGTTTGCGTTTGATGGAAACACGGTGCACTTAATATAAAGCGAGTGCTGCATAAAATGGGCGTAGCCACGCCCAATTTCTAAATTTTTATCAGTCATCCAACTAAGCATATGAATATTATTGCAAAATTTCATTCCTTTATGACTTCTAGTTATAAATATGTCACGTTACAAATTCCCAAAGAGTGTTCCAGATATATCTTTCTTAAAAAGTAGGCGTGGTCATAAACCGATTTCAATAAATTTTTGCGTGGCTATTAACACATGTTATAAAAGTGTATAAACCAAGTTTCGTCATAATATCTCAATTATTTGTCGAGTTATAGGCTAAGAAATCTCGTATATCCCTTTGTGTAAAAAGAGGCGGTGCCACGCCCATTTTCCAAAATTTTTCTATTTGTTGTTTCCGGTCTATTGTAGAAATCATACCACAAAATTTCAATGAATTATCTTTACATTTGACAAAGATATCGCTTAAAATGTTTTTATTAGGTCACTTTATAGTTCCCATATATAAAAGTGGGCGTGGTCGTCAACCGATTTCGCTAAAATTTTCAACTTGTATTACCACAAGTAATAAAAGTGTAAACACCAAGTTTAGTCATTATATATAAATCATTTGTCGAGTTATGGGCTCAGAAATCTCGTATATTCCTGTTTATAAAAAGAGGCGGTGCCACGCCCATTTTCCAAAATTTTTGTGTTTTTCGTTTTATGTCCGCAGTTGGACTCCTGCTATAAAATTTCAATGATATATCTTTATATTTGACAGAGATATCGCTTAAAATGTTTTTATTAGGTCACTTTATAAGACCCATATATAAAAGTGGGCGTGGTCGTCAACCGATTTTGGCAATTTTTCGTCAAAACATTTGCCTAAGTAAGTATATCACGCCTACCAAATTTCATCGATATATCTTCAACGGTTTCTGAGTTATGACTCATAAAACTTTCAATGTTTGCCCCTTCATAAGTGGGCGTGGCACCGCCGATTTTCCAAAATTTCATCATATTTCTTCATAAGGGCCTGAGCTCAATACGTGTGTGAAATTTTATCACTCTAGCTCTATTAGTGACTGAGATACAAAATTTCCGATTTTTACTATATAGGGGAGGTGGGCGTGGTCATGGTCCGATTTCGCCCATTTTCAATACCATCCGTTCCTGTCTTGATACCAACTTACATTTCAAATTTCATCAAAATATCTCAATTTTTGCGCGAGTTATCGTGCGTACAGACGGACAGACGGACGGACATGGCTCAATCGATTTCTCTTTTCACCCTGATCATTTTGATATATATAAGTCTATATCTATCTCGATTATTTCATTCTGTTACAATCCACCGTTAGGAAATCAAAACTATAATACTCTGTGTACTAGTACAGCTGAGTATAATAAAAAAAGAGGTACATTTAGTTTTATACTAAAAATTAATTTTATAAAACATCTAGTTCTAAAAAAAAAAAACTCATCGATTATGTAAGCTTCACTTATTGTTATGGAAAAAGCAGAATAATAAAATTTTATATCCTTCCCTTACACCAACTATTTCAAATACACATTCCAATTTCACACTTTGGAAAAAAATTATTTTTTGGAAAATTTGCCATGTTTGTGTATGGATAACTCCCAACTGAAAACGATAGAAAGCTAAAAATTGGGCCAGAAGTGTAGAATTTTATAACAATACTGCGTTTTTATTTTGTTGAAAACATATATATAGTACTCCTATATTCGTAATACCTACGAGTTCCATCAGCCAACATTACAGTACAGACATATAAAAAAAGAAAGAGAAAACCGAGCAATCAAATTTGAAAAATGACATATGAATTCAAAATAAACCGCAGTGACGGCACATAAAAAAATTATAGTGAATTTACATATTTATTAAAAAATTAAAATTTGTCGAAGCGGTGCTATACTTGTGACAATAAAAGGGATAAAATAAATAAAATATCTTTACATACGTAATAGATAGATAGATAGATTTCTTACATAAATATGTATGTATACATATATACTTTTAAAAATCATATAATAATACAAATAAAATTTTAATTCTAGTATTTTAGCTTGCTGGTATTTTTGGCTTTATAGTCAGCATCGGGTTCGATGCATGCCGTGTACGCCTGACTTTGCACCAGTCCCATCTTGAGATGGGATGACAGTGCCCTGTTAGTATGTGACCGCCAGTCTGCTCCAGGAAAAAAACACTGCAGCTCCCACCCGTCCACCTTTTATCCGCTGTAAATATGTGGAACATATAGCGGTTGGTTCGTAGTCCTTTCTTTCATCCGTCTTGTTATATTATTACCTGTAGTCCCCTGTTGAGGTCGGTTTGGAGAGTAACGTAGTCTGAATTTTGGTCCTCATATGTTGCTGTGTCCAAAAGTTCGTTGTCTAAATTTTCCTGTTATTCAGTTTAGAAATTCGCAGTACTTTTGCTTAGATCACCGTGCTGGCGGCCTTCGAACGTACATACTTTACAAATATAACCCTCAAACGGCAAAAATCTACTTTTTGATATAATGCCCATGGATCGGACCACAGTATTTTAACATGGAACGCTTTCCGCCGCGATTCATAAAAATATGAGTGCATAGAAAATAGATTTTTCTAGAACATTTCCACTTATTTTCATAATAAAATTCACAAAAGTTTGCATCTTAAAATAAATGTGGCAAATTTCTTATATTAATTATAAACAAATTCAAAAACTAAAATCAAAGGGGTATAAGTCCCCTAGAACACAATGATGCCTTTCAATTTTTTTTCAAATGCCTCTGAACTCAATTGAATGTATTTGTCACACATATCACAGATGACATTAAATGTAATTGAGGCGCATGCGCAGAACTGCCAGTTGCACAAAATTTTTGGATGAATTCATACACATTGCACAGATAGAATACTATCAATATAGAAGTACTATATATATGGTTGAAAAACTCATTATTTAACAAGTAAGGAAGCCTAAGTTCGAGTGGAATCGAACATTAGATACTCAGCTGTATGCTTTCATTGTTTGTTTGCGTTTGTTCGATATAGGGTGTATTTTATATGAAACGAGTGCTGCATAAACAGGGCGCAGCCACGCCCATTTTCAAACTTTGTATCAATCATCCAAATAAGCATATAAATATTATTGTTAGTGCAAAATTGCATCCCTCTATGACTTTTAGTTACAAAGGCTTCACGTTACAAATTCCAAAAGGGTGTTCCAGAAATATCTTTGTTAAAAAGTAGGCGTGGTCATAAACCGATTTCAATACATTTTTGCGTGTCTATTAACACAAGTTATAAAAGTGTATAAACCAAGTTTCGTCATAATATCTCAGTTATTTGTCGAGTAATAGGCTCGTAGATTTCTTTGTATAAAAAGAGGCGGTGCCACGCCCATTTTATAAACTTTTTTTATTTTTTGTTTCCGGTCTATTGTAGAACTCATGTCACAAAATTTCAGTGATAGATCTTTATATTTGACAGAGATATCGCTTAAAATGTTTTTATAAGGTCACTTTATAATACCCATATATAAAAGTGGGCGTGGTCGTCAACCGATTTTGGTAATCTTTCGTCCACACATTTGGCTAAGCAAATATATCACGCGTACCAAATTTCATCGATATATCTTTAACGGTTCTGAGTTATGGCTTATAAAACTTTCAATATTTGCCCCTTAATAAGTGGGCGTGGCACCGCCCATTTTCCAAAATTTTTATATTTTTTGTTTTATGTCCCTAGTTGGACTCCTGCCACAAAATTTCAGTGATAGATCTTTATATTTGACAGAGATATCGCTTAAAATGTTTTTATTAGGCCCCTTTATAGTTCCCATATATAAAAGTGGGCGTGGCCGTCAACCGATTTTGATAATTTTTCGCAAAAACATTTGCCTAAGTAAGAAAATTACGCATATCAAATTTCATCGATATATCTTCAACGGTTTCTGAGTTATGACATATAAAACTTTCAATGTTTGACCCTTAATAAGTGGGCGTGGCACCGCCCATTTTCCAAAATTTTTGTACTTTTTGTTTTATGTCCGTCTTTGGACTCCTGCCACAAAATTTTAGTGATAGATCTTTATATTTGACAGAGATATCGCTTAAAATGTTTTTATTAGGCCCCTTTATAGTTCCCATATATAAAAGTGGGCGTGGCCGTCCACCGATTTTGATAATTTTTCGTCCACACATTTGGCTAAGTAAATATATTACGCGTACCAAATTTCATCGATATATCTTTAACGGTTTCTGAGTTATGACATATAAAACTTTCAATGTTTGACCCTTAATAAGTGGGCGTGGCACCGCCCATTTTCAAAAATTTTTGTATTTTTTGTTTTATGTCCGTAGTTGGACTCCTACCACAAAATTTCAGTGATAGATCTTTATATTTGACAGAGATATCGCTTAAAATGTTTTTATTAGGCCCCTTTATAGTTCCCATATATAAAAGTGGGCGTGGCCGTCCACCGATTTTGATAATTTTTCGTCAAAACATTTGTCTAAGTAAGCAAATTACGGATACCAAATTTCATCGATATATCTTCAACGGTTGCTGAGTAATGACATATAAAACTTTCAATGTTTGCCCCTTAATAAGTGGGCGTGGCACCGCCCATTTTCCAAAACTTCATCAAATTTCTTCATAAGGCCCTGAGCTCAATACGTGGGTAAAATTTTATCACTCTAGCTGTAGTAGTGGCTGAGATACCAAATATCCGATTTTTTCTATATAGGAAAAGTGGGCGTGGTCATGGTCCGATTTCGCCCATTTTCAATACCAACCGTCCCAGTCTCGATACCAACTTGCATTTCAAATTTCATCAAAATATCTCAATTTTTACGCGAGTTATCGTGCGTACGGACGGACGGACGGACGGACGGACGGACGGACGGACGGACGGACGGACGGACGGACGGACGGACATGGCTCAATCGATTTCTCTTTTCACCCTGATCATTTTGATATATATAAGTCCATATCTATCTCGATTATTTCATTATGTTACAATCCACCGTTATGAAATCAAAATTATAATACTCTGTGTACTAGTACAGCTGAGTATAAAAACTGAATTTTGAGCACGCTCGGCCGCAGTGTGCGTCGCATTTGCTGCCATAGTTACAAGCTGTTTGTTGGCCAACGACTATCTCATTTTCTAGTCAAGTTGTTTACTTTTCCTAGTCGTAGTCTAGTCAAGTTGCCAAAAAAAAACCACTAGCAACCGAATGAGCTAGTTGTTATTTCTGTTAAACGACTATGCGACTAGAATGCAATGTCGTATTTATGTTGCTTTGACTACTTGCTAGTCAGCAATTCAAACCATGATTACTACAAGTAATAAAAGTGTATAAACCAAGTTTCGTCATAATATCTCAATTATTTGTCGAGTTATAGGCTAAGAAATCTCGTATATTCCTGCTTCTAAAAGGAGGCGGTGCCACGCCCATTTTCCAAAATTTTTGTGTTTTGTGTTTTATGTCCACAGTTGGACTCCTGCCATAAAATTTCAATGATATATCTTTATATTTGACAAAGATATTGCTTAAAATATTTTTATTAGCTCACTTTGTAATACCCATATATAAAAGTGGGCGTGGTCGTCAACCGATTTTGGCAATTTATCGTGCAAACATTTGCCTAAGTAAGTATATCACGCGTACCAAATTTCATCGTTATATCTTCAACGGTTTCTGAGTTATGACACATAAAACTTTCAATGTTTGCCTCTTTCCAAAAGCCCATTTTCCAAAATTTTACCATATTTCTTCATAAGGGCCTGAGCTCAATAGGTGTGTGAAATTTTATCACTCCAGCTCTATTAGTGACTGAGATACAAAATTTCCGATTTTTACTATATAGGGGAAGTGGGCGTGGTCATGGTCCGATTTCGCCAATTTTCAATACGAACCGTCCCAGTCTTGATACCAACTTTCATTCCAAATTTCATCAAAATATCTAAATTTTTGCGCGAGTTAGAGTGCGCACAGGCGGTCAGACGGACGGACATAGCTCAATCGATTTCTCTTTCCACCCTGATTATTTTGATATATGATGAATTTCATATCAAAGGCTGAAAAAAACGAACATTTTGAACCCGACCCCCTCAGAATTTGATGAAATTTTGCATAGAGGTACATATTACCTACTCAAACACAACCTCATTTTTAGAAATTGCATTTTCGAAAAATTGTGGGCGTGGCAAGGTATCGAAATATTCGAAAATATCCGAAAATAATCGAAAAATGACGATAATAGGTACTTTTAAAGTGTGATTACTAGGGAACGGCTTTACCGATTTCAAAGATCTTCACACCATTAGAAAGGTATTGAAATTAGCTTTCAAAAAAATACACTGTAAAAATTTTTTTTGTTTTAGTACACTGAAAAAAAAATGTTTTCCAAAATAAAATTTGAAACTGAAAAAACACTTCAAAGATCAAGCGATTTTGAAAAATACAAATTTTGTTTAGAAAGGTCTATTTAATATATATAACATATCTGAAAACTAAAATGGCCTTCTTCTTTATTTTTTTTTTAAATTTATTTAAGTAAATGCATCTCTTGGCTTTCTTATATTTTGATATCACGCGTAAACTAATCAACCGATTTCAAAAATTTTTATACCATTAGAAAGGTATTAAAATCACCTTACGAAAACACACACTGTAAAAATTCTATATTACATATTACACTGAAAAAAAATTTTCAAAATTTTTTTTTTTCAAACTGGGAGAACACTTCAAAGACCAAGCGATTTTGAAAAATAAGAATGTTTTTTAGAAAGGTCTATTTAATATATATAACATATCTGAAAACTAAAATGGCCTTTTTCTTTATTTCTTTTTTAAATTTATTTAAGTAAATGCATCTCTTGGCTTTATTGTATTTTGATATCACGCGTAAACTAATCAACCGATTTCAAAAATTGTTATACTGTTAGAAAGGTATTAAAATCACCTTTTGAAAACATACACTGTAAAAATTCTGTATTACATATTACACTGAAAAAAAAAATTCAGTTCAGTTTGAAAAAAAAATGTTGAAAATTTTTTTTTAGGTGTAATATGTAATATAGAATTTTTACAGTGTACGTTTTCAAAAGGTGATTTTAATACCTTTCTAACGGTATACAAATTTTTGAAATCGGTTGATTAGTTTACGCGTGATATCAAAATATAAGAAAGCCAAGAGATGCATTTACTTAAATAAATTTAAAAAAAAAATAAAGAAAAAGGCTATTTTAGTTTTCAGATATGTTATATATATTAAATAGACCTTTCTAAAAAAAATGTGTATTTTTCAAAATCGCTTGATCTTTGAAGTGTTTTTTCAGTTTCAAATTTTATTTTGGAAAACATTTTTTTTCAGTGTACTAAAACAAAAAAAATTTTTACAGTGTATTTTTTTGAAAGCTAATTTCAATACCTTTCTAATGGTGTGAAGATCTTTGAAATCGGTAAAGCCGTTCCCTAGTAATCACACTTTAAAAGTACCTATTATCGTCATTTTTCGAATATTTTCGAATATTTTTGAATATTTCGATACCTTGCCACGCCCACAATTTTTCGAAAATGCAATTTCTGAAAATGAGGTTGTGTTTGGGTAGGTAAGATGTACCTCTGTGCAAAATTTCATCAAATTGTGAGGGGGTCGGGTTCAACGCATATTGGGTTTGATATGAAATTCATCATATCTATATAAGTCTATATATATTTCATATTTATTTATTTATATAGATTAGCACAATAACATCTCAAACGATCTTTTATAGTGTAACAAATGACAGATAACAATGAATAACCAAAAATTTAAAATTAACATGCATACACTGAGGGAAAAAGGCAATTGTAACAAGTAAGGAAGCCTAAGTTCGAGTAGAATCGAACATTAGATACTCAGCTGTATGCTTTCATTGTTTGTTTGCGTTTGTTCGATATAGGGTGTATTTTATATGACACGAGTGCTGCATAAACAGGGCGCAGCCACGCCCATTTTCAAAATTTGTATCAATCATCCAAATAAGCATATAAATATTATTGTTAGTGCAAAATTGCATCCCTCTATGACTTTTAGTTACCCGAGCTTCTCTCCCAATTCGAGGTGTGCTCCTTTTTGTTTTTTCCTACTAATTGGGTGGACCTACAGTTTTATGCCGGCTCCGAACGGCGAATGCATTTTTTGTGAGAAGCTTTTTCATGGCAGAAATACTCTCGGAGGGTATGCCGCCCACTGCCAAGAGGTGACCGCTGCTCTTAAAAAACCCAATAATTGGATTTTTACTAATTAGAAAAATTTGTTTGGCTCGGACCGTGGTTTGAACCCGAGACCTCTGGCATAGCAGGCGAGCACTCTACCCACTGCACCACAGCGGCCAACTAACACATGTTATAAAAGTGTATAAACCAAGTTTCGTCATAATATCTCAGTTATTTGTCGAGTAATAGGCACGTAGATTCCTTTGTATAAAAAGAGGCGGTGCCACGCCCATTTTCCAAACTTTTTTATTTTTTGTTTCCGGTCTATTGTAGAACTCATGTCACAAAATTTCAGTGATAGATCTTTATATTTGACAGAGATATCGCTTAAAATGTTTTTATTAGGTCACTTTATAATACCCATATATAAAAGTGGGCGTGGTCGTCAACCGATTTTGGTAATCTTTCGTCCACACATTTGGCTAAGTAAATATATCACGCGTACCAAATTTCATCGATATATCTTTAACGGTTTCTGAGTTATGGCTTATAAAACTTTCAATATTTGCCCCTTAATAAGTGGGCGTGGCACCGCCCATTTTCCAAAATTTTTATAATTTTTGTTTTATTTCCCTAGTTGGTCTCCTGCCACAAAATTTCAGTGATAGATCTTTATATTTGACAGAGATATCGCTTAAAATGTTTTTATTAGGCCCCTTTATAGTTCCCATATATAAAAGTGGGCGTGGCCGTCAACCGATTTTGATAATTTTTCGCCAAAACATTTGTCTAGGTAAGCAAATTACGCATACCAAATTTCATCGATATATCTTCAACGGTTTCTGAGTTATGACATATAAAACTTTCAATGTTTGACCCTTAATAAGTGGGCGTGGCACCGCCCATTTTCCAAAACTTCAACAAATTTCTTCATAAGGGCCTGAGCTCAATACGTGGGTAAAATTTTATCACTCTAGCTATATTAGTGGCTGAGATACCAAATTTCCGATTTTTTCTATATAGGAAAAGTGGGCGTGGTCATGGTCCGATTTCGCCCATTTTCAATACCAACCGTCCCAGTCTCGATACCAACTTGCATTTCAAATTTCATCAAAATATCTCAATTTTTACGCGAGTTATCCTGCGTACGGACGGACGGACGGACGGACGGACGGACGGACGGACGGACGGACGGACGGACGGACGGACATGGCTCAATCGATTTCTCTTTTCACCCTGATCATTTTGATATATATAAGTCCATATCTATCTCGATTATTTCATTATGTTACAATCCACCGTTATGAAATCAAAATTATAATACTCTGTGTACTAGTACAGCTGAGTATAAAAATAACTCCCAACGGTGACAATGTTACATTTTTCAATGTCGACTAATTTCTTGTTGAATCACACTTTTTTATAGTTAAAGTAAATATTTTTCTGTTAGTTTAAATGTAAAATAGTCAATTTAGCATTAATTCGTAGTGAAAAATAACTTAACAATATAAGCAATTTCATTACAACATCAACATTTCCAATTTGGCATGGCTACATTGTCAACTTAAAGTTGGCATTGTTGATCTGACGTTCAGAAATTTTACTCTGGTGTGGCTACATTGTCAGCTTAAGGTGGGCATTTTCGATTTGACGTTGAGAAATTTTAAATCGATATGGCTACATTTTCAACTTAAAGTGGGCATTGTTGATCTGACAAATTTCAAATGCAAACGTGTATACAATATCTAGCCGAAATTGAACGGCGTGCGTAAAAGGCAAACTCGACTCCCAATTTTTGTTTTGCGTGACAGTGGAATTTAAATTGTTTACAAACAAGTAAGGAAGCCTAAGTTCGAGTGGAATCGAACTTTAGATACTCAGCTGTATGCTTTCATTGTTTGTTTGCGTTTGATGGAAACACGGTGTAGGTACTTTATATAAATCGAGTGCTGCATAAAGTGGGCGTAGCCACGCCCATTTTCTAAATTTTTATCAGTCATCCAACTAAGCTTATGAATATTATTCTTTGTGCAAAATTTCATCCCTTTATGAGTTACAAAGATGTCACGTTACAAATTCCCAAAGGGTGTTCCAGAAATATCTTTGTTAAAAAGTAGGCGTGGTCATAAACCGATTTCAATAAATTTTTGCGTGTCCATTAACACAAGTTATAAAAGTGTATAAACCAAGTTCCGTCATAATATCTCAATTATTTGTCGAGTTATGAGCTCCGAAATCTCGTTGATTCCTTTGTCTGAAAAGAGGCGGTGCCACGCCCATTTTCCGAAATTTTTCTATTTTTTGTTTCCCATCTATTTTAGAACTCATGCCACAAAATTTCAATGAATTATCTTTATATTTGACAAAGATATCGCTTAAAATGTTTTTATTAGGCCACTTTATAATACCCATATATATAAGTGGGCGTGGTCGTCAACCGATTTCGCTAAAATTTTGAACATGTATTACTACAAGTAGTGAAAGTGTATACACCAAGTTTCGTCATAATATATCGATTATTTGTCGAGTTATGGGCTCAGAAATCTCGTATATTCCTCCTTCTAAGAGGAGGCGGTGCCACGCCCATTTTCCAAAATTTCTGTATTTTTTGTTATATGTCCATAGTTGGACACCTTCCATAAAATTTCAATGATATATCTTTATATTTGACAGAGATATCGCTTAAAATGTTTTTATTAGGTCACTTTATAAGACCCATATATAAAAGTGTGCGTGGTCGTCAACCGATTTTGGCAATTTTTCGTCAAAACATTTGCCTAAGTAAGTATATCACGCCTACCAAAATTCATCGATATATCTTCAACGGTTTCTGAGTTATGACATATAAAACTTTCAAGGTTTGACCCTTAATAAGTGGGCGTGGCACCGCCCATTTTCCAAAATGTCATCAAATTTCTTCCTAGGGACCTGAGCTCAACACGTGGGTAAAATTTCATCGCTCCAGCTATATTAGTGACTGAGATACCAAATTTCCGATATTTTCTATATAGGAAAAGTGGGCGTGGTCATGGTCTGATTTCGCCCATTTTCAATACCAACCGTCCCAGTCTCGATACCAACTTGCGTTTCAAATTTCATCAAAATATCTCTATTTTTGCGCGAGTTAGAGTGTTTACAGACGGACGGACAGACGGACGGACGGACAGACGGACATGGCTCAATCGATTTCTCTTTTCACCCTGATCATTTTGATATATATAAGTCTATATCTATCTCGATTATTTCACTCTGTTACAATCCACCGTTATGTGATTAAAACTATAATACTCTGTGTACTAGTACAGCTGAGTATAAAAATATCCTGGTTTCTTACGCTCTCATAATAAAAATCCTGTAACAAATATATTTCTTCAATAACTAATATTCCTTTATTAAAAACATATTATGTAAATATAATAGTAATAAAAATGCAAATTATGTAATATAAGATACTTAGGTGAATTTGGAAATTTCAGTGTAAAATTCAAAGGAAAACCTATAACCCTTCTGTTACATTTAGGTCATTTGATGACCTTTTTTTGTTTAATTTTCTCATAAATGCTAATATGAACAAAATTTTAGAATTTCCCTCAATGTATTTCTGTATTGAGGAAAATCCTTGGATTTTAGCACAACTTTATATCAACCAAACATTGGAGCGACTTGAAGAGCTAATGGGAAGCGGAGGCAAAACCAGGACAACCCGCTCCATCGACTGGCTAGGCTCAGCATGGAAATGGCTCGCAGGCTCACCTGATGCAACCGATTGGAACAATATTCTTCGTAGCCAAAACGAAATTATCGAGAGCAATAACCACCAATACAAAATAAACCAGAAGGTTTTCGTAGCCACCCAAGATGTATTGAAAAAAATTGAGGAGGTGGTAAATCGTACAAATTACATAACAAAGGAAATCGAGGCGGCGGAATTTGATCAAAACGCATTGCACCACATCTTGCTTCTTCGCGAAGAAATTACCGAAATTGTGCGAGCATGTCAACTTGCGAAGAGCGGAATTGTGAACACCAACCTACTTGATACAGACGAGGTCAACCATATCCTGTCAGAAATGGAGACTCTTCCATACCAAAATGTTATAGAGGCTATTGAGTACGGTCAACCATCGGTATACACAAATGGGACACTGCTTCTCTACGTGCTCTCAATGCCGAAGGTGACTACTAAGAAATATAATCTGCTAATTACCCGTGCTGGCATCTATGAAGACAAACAACTAGATTTACCATTCGAAAGGATGCTTGTCAGCCAAGAGGAAACATACGGGCTGATGGGAAATTGCATAGCTATCAGTTCATCTACAGTATGCAGATCAGAAGCATTGTCGAAATTGGAGGAAACAGCTGCATACCACGACTGCTAAAAGGGGGCGACGCTAGCTGCCAATTCACCAGACGAAACGGATCAATTATAGAATTGGTAAACGATAACACCATATTCCTCTCAAACTACCAAGGCGAAATCAGGGGTAACAATACCTCAAGTATCATAAACGGTACCTATGTCATCCAACTGAGTAGCGAAACAGTTAGGATCGGCGATCAAGTATTTTCTAGCAACGAGGCCATTACAGCACAAGCCCTACCAGCCGTCCTGTCTAATATCAAGCAGCATACCATGAAGATAAATCTTGAATACGTTCACGACATCACAATGGAGAACGTTAAGTATCTAGGGTACGTTAATGAAAAAACAAATTTTTCTATCATTACAGAAGCCTTAGCAATATGTGCTATTATTGTGGTCGCTGCTATTCTATGGAGATGCTACACTAGAAAGCCAGACCTTCCACAAATACCTGACCGTTGGACAAGTAGCACCAACACCAACGAGATCACAAAGAGCATATCCGCATTCAAACTCGATCACCCAGAGCCAAGCTCACCAACAGAAAGCCGTGACCACTCCATGCATATTGTAGCCCCCTCAGGTTTTTCGTTTGATCTGCGGGACGCAGATCTTTAAAGGGGGAAGAGTTATTCTAACCCTACCTATCGGCGCACCCTTTATTCACGTTGCCCAACACGTGACTCCACTGGTATAGTTAACGCTAACAGCGAAACTTTCGCTGCACGGCACACGCGCAAGCGATAGGTGACACCAATCAATAAACGCGTGCGAATCGCAGCATAAGCATAATTAGGTTTTAGTAATGATTGCGAAATGCTAAATGTGGGAACTGCAAAGTTAGCAGTATAACTCTAGGCTAAGAAGTTAGTTGGTAAGAAAATATTATTGTAAAAGTTAGTCTGAATTGGGAGCGCAACGATAGCGCTAATAAACCGCGAGTTGTAATATTAAAAATTGTGTTTGTTTAATGAACTGGTGAACGGTTGGTTCACCGCAACTTTAATTTTTTTGTGGTTTCCCCTAAGGAAACCTTAAGTTGGAATAGTGCAGATCTCTGTACTCTTGACAGCACAGCGGATACTGGTGCAGAGCCACCTACCGGCCAATAGTAGAAACTCAATATCGGCAGTACGAAAGATGGCAGCTGCCACCTGCTGATCTGCACAGCTGATATTGAAGAATTGTCGGCAATGCAGTTCACCGGAAATGTCACACCAGCTGATCCGACCTTCAAACGAATTTGACAGCGCCACCTGCCGGTACAGCACTTCAGATGCACGGGACAAAAAGTTTCAGTATATATGTACGTACGTATTTATTTATGTACTAGCTGGCCCGGCAGACGTTGTTCTGCCTAAAATTTATTCCTATAAAGTTATAAAACTGTCAATTCTCTGAACAAAAGAGATATACATATATTCGCCGCGACAAACCTAATTTCCCCTATCTCTATCTCTATCTCTATCTCTATCTCTATCCCCATTCCTATCCCTATCTCAAAATGTATGGGAAAATATTTTTTTTTTGCATTTTTCGGGAATTTTATTGGATATTCTCCTATTCTGGCCAGAGAACAATCTGAATTTGTCTCAATCATCCAAATCAGTGCAGGCGTTCTTGTGTTATACGCGTTTGTACTAACGCCACTTCCTTTTATATATATAGATATACAAAATATATGGGAAAAAAATTTTTTTTTTGCATTTTTCGGGAATTTTATTGGATATTCTCCTATTCTGGCCAGAGAACAATCTGAATTTGTCTCAATCATCCAAATCGGTGCAGGCGTTCTTGAGTTATACGCGTTTGTACTAACGCCACTTCCTTTTATATATATAGATATACAAAATATATGGGAAAATATTTTTTTTTTTTTGCATTTTTCGGGAATTTTATTGGATATTCTCCTATTCTGGCCAGAGAACAATCTGAATTTGTCTCAATCATCCAAATCGGTGCAGGCGTTCTTGTGTTATACGCGTTTGTACTAACGCCACTTCCTTTTATATATATAGATATACAAAATATATGGGAAAAAAATTTTTTTTTTGCATTTTTCGGGAATTTTATTGGATATTCTCCTATTCTGGCCAGAGAACAATCTGAATTTGTCTCAATCATCCAAATCGGTGCAGGCGTTCTTGAGTTATACGCGTTTGTACTAACGCCACTTCCTTTTATATATATAGATATACAAAATATATGGGAAAATATTTTTTTTTTTGCATTTTTCGGGAATTTTATTGGATATTCTCCTATTCTGGCCAGAGAACAATCTGAATTTGTCTCAATCATCCAAATCGGTGCAGGCGTTCTTGAGTTATACGCGTTTGTACTAACGCCACTTCCTTTTATATATATAGATATACAAAATATATGGGAAAATATTTTTTTTTTTGCATTTTTCGGGAATTTTATTGGATATTCTCCTATTCGGGCCAGAGAACAATCTGAATTTGTCTCAATCATCCAAATCGGTGCAGGCGTTCTTGAGTTATACGCGTTTGTACTAACGCCACTTCCTTTTATATATATAGATTTATATATGTATGTATATATCGGAAAGTATTTATTGAAACTAAATAGTTTTAAAATACTTATCTTTTTTGTTTTTTTTTCACAACTTCGTCGGAGGGAAATCGCTTCCCACGTATCGGCACCGATTTTATCAAAAACCCGATTAAAAAATCGAGTAGAAACGCAAATTTACAATAAAAAAACACGGAGCGATGCCAGTTTTTTTTTGTAGTGTTACTAACAGCATTATCTCCTGTGCAACCTATTCTTGTTGGCTTCTTTAACTCGGTTCAAATTATGACCACATTTAATTCTGGTATCGCAACCCCTTCCCGAGATATAGGCCAAAATATGGACCCAGATGCCTACAAAATATGTCTGACCAATATTGGTATCAAATTAAAAGTATCAATCAGACCTTCAATACAGAGTTCATTCCATTTCAATTTTCCAGTCGGTTCCCCAGATAGAGACCAAAAACTTGGACCTGGGTCTCCATATATATTTAACGCTATACGGATATCTCAATCGGTACCCGAAATTGAAGCCCAAACCTGAAGCGAAATAGCTCGAAACATTTTTGAGCAATATTGGTATCAAAATACATATAGTGTGTTCTCCCCATGGATTATGTCCTGTAATCAACCCCGCAAGGGCCCGAAGCTCCCTCCCTTATGTAATGTTACTACCACCATTATCTCCGGCGCAAAAGATAAACCCCTTTTTGTTGGTTTCCTTAACTCGGTTCTCAGAGGTTAAATAACATCTTTTACAGAATGTGGTGTGAAACTGTAGTGTGTATGGAAATCACGAATTGAATATTTCGTAAGCGGATCAGAACGATCCCGTAGGTATCGCATTGAACCCACTTCTCTGTATCTTCCAGCGTAGTCCACAAATTATATGTATACATACATATCGTCGTTTAAAGTGCAAAGTCGCGTATCGACCAAGTACAAACCGCCTAGATGCCATTTTGCCAAAAAATGAGGTTTCCCCAAAAATAAATTCCCGGAGTCCGACTTCATCCATTCATACAAGAATTTTAACATTGGGACAATGCGTCAATGCAGTTTAAACGACGATATGTATGTACATATGTATGCAGCAATTATTTTGTTTGTTCAAAATATTAATTTTTTTGACAAAAAAAAAATTAAAAAAGATGTCAAAATCATTCATTAAAAATTTAAGTAAAGAATTTTCCGTACTTAACTTTAAATGTCGTTAAGGGCTATTAATGAAACATTAACTGACTCTGAGAGTGAGCTTTTTGAAATCTTTACTAAGGAATGCCTTAAGTAATCATTAAACGACTCTGAGTGCGGCTGTTGGGCTGTGAAATTCAAGATTATTTTAAAGCAAGAAATTGTATTCTTCTATATAGGATAATGGTAGAAAGAGTGCCTGCCTACTTGTATGTTAAATTAAAATTTACAAAATCTGTACGTGTTAATGATTTGATTGTTCCTAAGTATAATTATCTAAGCTCTGCAAGGCTATTTTTTGTCAATGCTATCTGCATATGGAACTCTATATCTGGGTACATCCTCAGTAGCATGAATAAGAGCAACTTCAAAAATGTTATATATATGTTTTTCCGTGAACATATAAAATAAAATAATAATAATAAATAAATAAATGATATATTAGATGCTGAGTTTTCGCTATCTACTTAAATAAACTAGTCAAATGTTGTTTTTCGGTCTTGTCATAGTCATATTATGTATATTTGTTCATTTATCAACTTTTCATCTTTATTTGTAGTTTTAGTGTCATATATATTATTTCTAATTGGTGATTAATAAATATCCCTTTTTCTGCTCACATAATTTACCAAAATTAATAAGTAAGGCATCGTTTTAAAGGTATTAATTAGCTATGCATGCGACACGGTGTTTTATTGGGCGTGGTACTTTATATGAAAAGTAAGGGGGGTAAAAGGGGGGTTTACCCCCGCAGCGGGGAGTGTTATGGAACCCACATAAAATGTATATCAAACTAAAGGGATTCAAAATACCTATCGAATGGTATACAAATATTTGAAATCGGTTCAGTAGTTTTTAAGTAATTGCAATTTAAAAATGCATAATATAAACTTTGACCTTTAATAACTTTGGTTGTTGTTGTTTCCAAAAAAAAAAATCACTTTTATACTCAACTTAGCCTGTTTATCAATCCTCATACTTGGTTTTTTTTATTTCATAATTGTAGAAATTTCACATTTGTACCAGATTGTGCTATTTTTTCCACTTTTTGGGGCTGAGGGCACCTCTAAATATGCGAGTAGGTCAATAAAATTTTAAAGGCTTATTACTGGGCTAGAAAGGTGCCGTTCTGGCTTTGGAACAAATTGAATTTCCAAAAAAAAATTTTTCACTCCACCTTAATATATAAGAGTATATCAAAACGATCAGGATGAAAAAAATGATTGAACCATGTCCGTCCGTCCGGCCGTATACACTCTAACTTGCGCGAAAATAGAAATATTTTAATGAAATTTGGTACATAGATTCTAATGGGAACATAGAAAATTGGGGTTGAAAACAAGGCATATGTGTGTATTTCGAAAAGCACGTAAAACATGATAATTCAATCACTAATAAAGCCCGAGTGATGAAATTACTTTATGCAGTTATGAGGAAACGTGCTGAAATTTTGAAAAATGGGCCAAGAGGAGCAAATTTTCAAAGATTTATAAGTCAAAACTCAGGAACTGTAGCAGATAAATCGATTAAGCCAAGGCAAACGTGTGGAAAAAAATTACCCAAGTCGGCAAGAACCACATACGCACATAAAAATATATATAAAATATATAAAAATATATTGCACATACCTATATAGGAATAATAAAAACATTGTATGCGATATCTTTGTCAAACATATATCTAGGTAATTCATTGAAAGTTCCATAAGGTCCACCAAACCAAATAAATAATAAGTTTTTTAAATGGGCGTGACAGCACAAACCATACCGACTGGCGCCACGTATGTTTTGTTATTTTTGCGCAAGATGCGCACGGGTCCGGCTAGTTAGTTATAATATATCCTAAGATATGTGCGTCTATATGTATTATGTCTCTATAAGCTTAAGCATACACTGATGGAAAAAACAACGTATAGGTATCCAACAAAAACGACTTCAACTCAACAAAAAACAGTCATGATAGTCAGCCTACCTTGAAAATTGTTGCATCGACTATAAAATTGTTATTTTACAAATATTACAATGAAAACAACCGCATTTATATTTAATATGACTGTGACGATTGCCAATTTAACATATCATGTGAGTGTATAATGCATCAGGACATTGACAATTTAAACAAATTCCATTATGAAAGAACAACTAAAATTTTAATTCAACGTTTTATTGTTCGATGCAAAGTAGGTATCGCAGTTATTTCAAAGTGAATATTATTTGAAACAACATTAAAATGTCAATTTGAAATTGTTGTGATGTTAGGTAAAAGCGCTTTTATTGTTGGGTCAACAATGATACGTTGATGTAACGTAGCTGTCGTAGTTATTTCAAAGTGAAGATTATTTGTAACAGCATTAAAATGTCAATTTGAAATTGTTGTGATGTTAGGTAAAAGCGCTTTTATTGTTGGGTTAACAAAGATACGTTGATGTAACATAGCTATCGTAGGTATTTCAAAGTGAAGATTATTTGAAACAACATTAAAATGTCAATTTGAAATTATTTTGATGTTAGGAAAAAGCACTTTTATTGATTGGTTAACAATGATACGGTGATGCAACGTAGGAATCGTGGTTATTTTAAAGTGAAGATTCTTTGAAACAAAATTGAATTGTCAATTTGAAATTGTTATAATGTTAGGTGAAAGCTCTTTTATTGATGGGTTAACAAACGGCATTGTTGACTAGGTTAATATTAAATATAAATCTATTTTCAATTTAAAAACGCAGAGTGTTTGTTATTTTGATGGGCACTCTAATATACATACATACAGATAGCAAGTGGAAATTGTGCAGATCATAGGCGATTGAACTCAGCGCGATAGGTGACAGCGAACACACAAGCGCACGTGCATGCAAGCGCAGCCGCTGGCCAACAGAAAACCCGAGTCAACGCAGCGTTACAGCGAACACACAAGCATACATGTATTCAAGCGCAGCCACTGCCAATAGAAAAACCCACCACCGCATTTAGGCAAACAAGAGAAGGCCCGCACAAAGAAGGAAAGGAATAAAGCTAAGGCAACGATATACAAACAAACATACATATATTAAACTAAGATTAAGTTAAAATAATAGCGTTTTCGATTCTGAACCAAAATGCTGCATTATTACAAGGCAACATTATCAACATGCGCCCTGAGCCCTAAGAAAATGTTGCACTTTTCATGTGATGTATGAAACAAAAATAATGCAACCCCTTGGTCATATTAAGGGCAGAAAATGCTGCCCTGTGGTCGGGCAGAGGACGACATTTTTGTCAATAGAACAAGCAACCCTGAAAAAATGTGTGGAATCTATGTGGAATAGAACAAACAAATTTGACAGCCCGATAAAAATGCAGAATAAGTGCGACATTTTTGCCAGAATCGAAAACGCCATAAGTCAATATATAACAGTGATGCACACCGCCGACTGCGCTACTTACACAAGCGCAACATATTTCTGCATTAGTGTGCGCGTATAAGCAGAGCACTGCAAGAATTTCGCTGTGGTGATTTTCATAGTGGCGTTTAAAATTGTATTATTTTATTGAACTAAAAATTTTAAAGCAAATTATGCATTGACGCTCATAAGAAGGGTTCAAATAAAAAAAATATTTCAATTCCGATTGAACTTTGAATTCTAATTCGGTCATTTTGTTGTCGCATACCTATTGCTCAGAAAAAAATTCTTTGCGCGATCGATGCACACAGCATGAAATTCAAGCGCAGACTAATAGCCCAGTTAGTCGAGAACGTAAACCCGTGTACCGTGTCAGCTGATCCAACCTATTTAATGGGATTTATATGTAACCGATTATTCAACGACGTACGACGCAGAAGCCCGTACCGCAGAAATCAAAATCATTTTGATTTTTTACGTAAAAACGTGGCAGCTGATCGCTCGCATGGTTGCAAGGTAGAAGGGTTGCCAGTTGAACATTTTTAGTTATTAAATATTTAAACAGTAATTTTCACAGCATTATACAACTAACTCAACAAGATTGTAAAATGTTATCGAATATACATATATGTGTTCACATGGAAAAAATAGTATGTCTACTTAAACGAACCATTTATTATTACTTTAATTTTTAAAAAGAAAGGAAAGAAAACGTTTATAAATTTTTTTTTAAATCCCAAACAAAATGTAAATATATATATATATATAAATTAATAACAAGATAATAGCTTTGTTCAACAACTTTACTTGAAAGTACTTGCAAAAAGAGCGTCAATGTCAAATTAAGAGTAAAAACGAGAAAAGAGAAAATTATCAACCAAAGTAATTGAACACAAAATCGTAAACATTCGCAAGAAAACAGCTGATACGCTGCTTTGACAATTTGATTTTTAAGTTAGGTTGTAATTGAAATTTTTGAAATTGGAAATAACTGAATTAGGAAAACAAAAATCTACTTTGGCTATTCCACAACATCGTCAAGATACATTTTTGCGTTAATTTATTTAGTACACAATTAGAAATTTGCATTTAAAATGTTTGTATATTTCCAATTGAAATTTTTGTGATCATATATTTTTGACACTTCTATTTTTTTTTAAAGCTGCAAGTAGTTCCAAGTGAAAATTTTACTGGCATCTTTTATCAACTCTCTCGAGGTCTTACTCTCTCAATTTGGCTCTCTTTTGCGAATTTTTTGGGTTACTGAACATAAATTCGTAACTATTCGTAAAAATATGTAAAAATTTTGAGATATTGAACACTCCTAATAAATAAATATATTACCGAAAATTAAAGCAAAAATTGTATTTATCCACAATGGTGGCGGTATTTTCTTAATTGATAACTCTTGGTGGTCTTCTTCTGCAATTTTTCCAAATTAAAAGGTTATAAATTGCCACAATAAATCTGAGTTTCTGTAACAAAATCAATTAAAGTGATGTCACACTAATACCATCCACACCACCATGTCACCACCTATTTATACTAGAAAAGATATGAGTTACAGAAACTCAGTACAAATTTCTTAATTAAACACAGATTTTTGTGAGAATCTTGTTGCTTCCCAATATAATTTTTTTTATGGATTTTCAATTGTAAATTTAATGTTCTGACTGTGTTTTTTGTTATTTTATGTTTTAGTCCTTGATAACTATCACCAAGGTGTGATGGAAATATATTGGGCAGCAACAAAATTACAAGAAAAATGTGTTTTAATTACCAACTAAGCCGTAAAAAAGTAACTAAATTAATAAAAAAAAAAGTCGTCAACGACAACTTTAAAAACGATTAAATTAGTATTTTATTGTCATTTGGCAAATAATGCACAGTTGTGTATTGAAGAGTAATCCGCATAACACTTTGAAGATTAGTAAAAATCTTGTTTGTTCAAAAATGACTAAATGGCAACCCTGCCAAATGAAAACAAACTATATATATATGTAAATATGTGTGAGTAAAACAGCTGATTGCTACGGGCTCAAAAAATCCTAAAAATTGCATACGGGCGTTTGCGTCAGCGAGCGGACCACACGTTCTCGACTAACTGGGCTATAATTGGTTGTAGGCGTCGCAATTGCTTGCTAGCGGCACACACACGACTCGTATGTGTAGCCGAGCAGCTGCGTTTTGCTCGGGCGAGCATTTTGAAGAGGAGATCAGTTGCAGTAATAGGCTGTAACTAGTAGTTAGGTATACTGTCCGAGGTTCTGACTTCCGACAATTGTAGCTCGACTGAGGTTTTAACTCCACTCGAGCTTAGTATATACATATATTCGCTGAGGTTCTTACTTCAGTGGGTCGGAAGGCTAGCGAAGGTTTTCACCGCGCCACCTTTAAGTAGAGCTTAGTATATATATTCGCTGAGGTTTTCACTTCAGTGGGTCGGAAGGTTAGCGAGGGTTTTCACCGCGCCACCTTTAAGTAGAGCAGGAGTAGTACTGTAGAGAACTAGATAATGTATTTAATAAATAATCATTGAAATTTAGAAAAGGAAGAAAACCAATTTATTCATATTTCCGGGAAAAGGGAAGGAAAGCTTTTTACTTTCAGGAACCCTGGACGGACTGAACTACTCGAGCTGCAAAAGGCAAAGTCCGTCACAAGATTACACAGTCAACATATTTACAAAAATTTCACTCAACACGAACAAACCGATAGTAATACATATGTAATAGTTTTGGCTCAGATTTCTGCTTACCAAAAGGGTCGGCTTTACATTAAGGAACCACAGTTCGAGAAAAACAAAAGTCTTACCTGCCGGACGCTTTTAGCTGAGGAGATAAAGTAATTTGTGTGTTGTAATTTTCCCGTTGGCGGCCTTTGGTTGCGCTTTAAAAAATAACTCTCAGCCGGTAATATCTATAGACCCATTCAACTACCAACAAATTACCAACAAATATCTCGTGAACTATAAGCCTCCGGCAAATTTTGATTTCGGTTTTGATATCTGTGAGAGCCCCCTGAAAAAGTCATTTTTCTCGGATCGTGGTTCTTTAATGTAAAGCCGACCCTTTTGTTAGGCCTTCTAGAATTCATTTAAAAAGCTCCACCAAGGCATGCTCATTCACAGCAATCGCCAACACTTTAAATCCACCCAATAATATGCCACCAATCTGTATTAATATGCCTTTCAGTTTTCCCTTGGCATCCGCCGCATGATTCTCCACCTCACTCATTGCCGGAACAAGATAGAAAATCCGAGGAAACTTTGTTATTTTGTAGAATATATAACACACACGATATCGAAAGGAAGTGCTTAATTTTTATACTCAGCTGTACTAGTACACAGAGTATTATAGTTTTGATTTCCTAACGGTGGATTGTAACAGAATGAAATAATCGAGATAGATATAGACTTATATATATCAAAATGATCAGGGTGAAAAGAGAAATCGATTGAGCCATGTCCGTCCGTTTGTCCGTCTGTCCGTCTGTACGCACGATAACTCGCGCAAAAATTGAGATATTTTGATGAAATTTGAAATGTAAGTTGGTATCAAGACAGGAACGGATGGTATTGAAAATGGGCGAAATCGGACCATGACCACGCCCATCTCCCCTATATAGTAAAAATCGGAAATTTTGTATCTCAGTCACTAATAGAGCTAGAGTGATAAAATTTCACACACGTATTGAGCTCAGGCCCTTATGAAGAAATATGATGAAATTTTGGAAAATGGGCGGTGCCACGCCCACTTATTAAGGGGCAAACATTGAAAGTTTTATGAGTCATAACTCAGAAACCGTTGAAGATATATCGATGAATTTTGGTAGGCGTGATATACTTACTTAGGCAAATGTTTTGACGAAAAATTGCCAAAATCGGTTGACGACCACGCCCACTTTTATGTATGGGTCTTATAAAGTGACCTAATAAAAACATTTTAAGCGATATCTCTGTCAAATATAAAGATATATCATTGAAATTTTATGGAAGGTGTCCAACTATGGACATATAACAAAAAATACAAAAATTTGGAAAATGGGCGTGGCACCGCCTCCTCTTAGAAGCAGGAATATACGAGATTTCTGAGCCCATAACTCGACAAATAATCGATATATTATGACGAAACTTGGTGTATACACTTTCACTACTTGTAGTAATACATGTTCAAAATTTTAGCGAAATCGGTTGACGACCACGCCCACTTATATATATGGGTATTATAAAGTGGCCTAATAAAAACATTTTAAGCGATATCTTTGTCAAATATAAAGATAATTCATTGAAATTTTGTGGCATGAGTTCTAAAATAGATGGGAAACAAAAAATAGAAAAATTTCGGAAAATGGGCGTGGCACCGCCTCTTTTCAGACAAAGGAATCAACGAGATTTCGGAGCTCATAACTCGACAAATAATTGAGATATTATGACGGAACTTGGTTTATACACTTTTATAACTTGTGTTAATGGACACGCAAAAATTTATTGAAATCGGTTTATGACCACGCCTACTTTTTAACAAAGATATTTCTGGAACACCCTTTGGGAATTTGTAACGTGACATCTTTGTAACTCATAAAGGGATGAAATTTTGCACAAAGAATAATATTCATAAGCTTAGTTGGATGACTGATAAAAATTTAGAAAATGGGCGTGGCTACGCCCACTTTATGCAGCACTCGATTTATATAAAGTACCTACACCGTGTTTCCATCAAACGCAAACAAACAATGAAAGCATACAGCTGAGTATCTAAAGTTCGATTCCACTCGAACTTAGGCTTCCTTACTTGTTTGTAAACAATTTAAATTCCACTGTCACGCAAAACAAAAATTGGGAGTCGAGTTTGCCTTTTACGCACGCCGTTCAATTTCGGCTAGATATTGTATACACGTTTGCATTTGAAATTTGTCAGATCAACAATGCCCACTTTAAGTTGAAAATGTAGCCATATCGATTTAAAATTTCTCAACGTCAAATCGAAAATGCCCACCTTCAGCTGACAATGTAGCCACACCAGAGTAAAATTTCTGAACGTCAGATCAACAATGCCAACTTTAAGTTGACAATGTAGCCATGCCAAATTGGAAATGTTGATGTTGTAATGAAATTGCTTATATTGTTAAGTTATTTTTCACTACGAATTAATGCTAAATTGACTATTTTACATTTAAACTAACAGAAAAATATTTACTTTAACTATAAAAAAGTGTGATTCAACAAGAAATTAGTCGACATTGAAAAATGTAACATTGTCACCGTTGGGAGTTATTTTTACAATTGCCTTTTTCCCTCAGTGTATGCATGTTAATTTTAAATTTTTGGTTATTCATTGTTATCTGTCATTTGTTGCACTATAAAAGATCGTTTAAGATGTTATTGTGCTAATCTATATAAATAAATAAATATGAAATATATATAGACTTATATAGATATGATGAATTTCATATCAAACCCAATATGCGTTGAACCCGACCCCCTCAGAATTTGATGAAATTTTGCACAGAGGTACATCTTACCTACCCAAACACAACCTCATTTTCAGAAATTGCATTTTCGAAAAATTGTGGGCGTGGCAAGGTATCGAAATATTCAAAAATATTCGAAAAATGACGATAATAGGTACTTTTAAAGTGTGATTACTAGGGAACGGCTTTACCGATTTCAAAGATCTTCACACCATTAGAAAGGTATTGAAATTAGCTTTCAAAAAAATACACTGTAAAAATTTTTTTTGTTTTAGTACACTGAAAAAAAATGTTTTCTAAAATAAAATTTGAAACTGAAAAAACACTTCAAAGATCAAGCGATTTTGAAAAATACACATTTTTTTTAGAAAGGTCTATTTAATATATATAACATATCTGAAAACTAAAATAGCCTTTTTCTTTATTTTTTTTTTAAATTTATTTAAGTAAATGCATCTCTTGGCTTTCTTATATTTTGATATCACGCGTAAACTAATCAACCGATTTCAAAAATTTGTATACCGTTAGAAAGGTATTAAAATCACCTTTTGAAAACATACACTGTAAAAATTCTATATTACATATTACACCTAAAAAAAAATTTTCAACATTTTTTTTTCAAACTGAACTGAATTTTTTTTTTCAGTGTAATATGTAATACAGAATTTTTACAGTGTATGTTTTCAAAAGGTGATTTTAATACCTTTCTAACAGTATAACAATTTTTGAAATCGGTTGATTAGTTTACGCGTGATATCAAAATACAATAAAGCCAAGAGATGCATTTACTTAAATAAATTTAAAAAAGAAATAAAGAAAAAGGCCATTTTAGTTTTCAGATATGTTATATATATTAAATAGACCTTTCTAAAAAACATTCTTATTTTTCAAAATCGCTTGGTCTTTGAAGTGTTCTCCCAGTTTGAAAAAAAAAAATTTTGAAAATTTTTTTTCAGTGTAATATGTAATATAGAATTTTTACAGTGTGTGTTTTCGTAAGGTGATTTTAATACCTTTCTAATGGTATAAAAATTTTTGAAATCGGTTGATTAGTTTACGCGTGATATCAAAATATAAGAAAGCCAAGAGATGCATTTACTTAAATAAATTTAAAAAAAAAATAAAGAAAAAGGCCATTTTAGTTTTCAGATATGTTATATATATTAAATAGACCTTTCTAAACAAAATTTGTATTTTTCAAAATCGCTTGATCTTTGAAGTGTTTTTTCAGTTTCAAATTTTATTTTGGAAAACATTTTTTTTTCAGTGTACTAAAACAAAAAAAATTTTTACAGTGTATTTTTTTGAAAGCTAATTTCAATACCTTTCTAATGGTGTGAAGATCTTTGAAATCGGTAAAGCCGTTCCCTAGTAATCACACTTTAAAAGTACCTATTATCGTCATTTTTCGATTATTTTCGGATATTTTCGAATATTTCGATACCTTGCCACGCCCACAATTTTTCGAAAATGCAATTTCTAAAAATGAGGTTGTGTTTGAGTAGGTAATATGTACCTCTATGCAAAATTTCATCAAATTCTGAGGGGGTCGGGTTCAAAATGTTCGTTTTTTTCAGCCTTTGATATGAAATTCATCATATATCAAAATAATCAGGGTGGAAAGAGAAATCGATTGAGCTATGTCCGTCCGTCTGACCGCCTGTGCGCACTCTAACTCGCGCAAAAATTTAGATATTTTGATGAAATTTGGAATGAAAGTTGGTATCAAGACTGGGACGGTTCGTATTGAAAATTGGCGAAATCGGACCATGACCACGCCCACTTCCCCTATATAGTAAAAATCGGAAATTTTGTATCTCAGTCACTAATAGAGCTGGAGTGATAAAATTTCACACACCTATTGAGCTCAGGCCCTTATGAAGAAATATGGTAAAATTTTGGAAAATGGGCTTTTGGAAAGAGGCAAACATTGAAAGTTTTATGTGTCATAACTCAGAAACCGTTGAAGATATAACGATGAAATTTGGTACGCGTGATATACTTACTTAGGCAAATGTTTGCACGATAAATTGCCAAAATCGGTTGACGACCACGCCCACTTTTATATATGGGTATTACAAAGTGAGCTAATAAAAATATTTTAAGCAATATCTTTGTCAAATATAAAGATATATCATTGAAATTTTATGGCAGGAGTCCAACTGTGGACATAAAACACAAAACACAAAAATTTTGGAAAATGGGCGTGGCACCGCCTCCTTTTAGAAGCAGGAATATACGAGATTTCTTAGCCTATAACTCGACAAATAATTGAGATATTATGACGAAACTTGGTTTATACACTTTTATTACTTGTAGTAATCATGGTTTGAATTGCTGACTAGCAAGTAGTCAAAGCAACATAAATACGACATTGCATTCTAGTCGCATAGTCGTTTAACAGAAATAACAACTAGCTCATTCGGTTGCTAGTGGTTTTTTTTTTGGCAACTTGACTAGACTACGACTAGGAAAAGTAAACAACTTGACTAGAAAATGAGATAGTCGTTGGCCAACAAACAGCTTGTAACTATGGCAGCAAATGCGACGCACACTGCGGCCGAGCGTGCTCAAAATTCAGTTTTTAAATAATGAGTTTTTCAACCATATATATAGTACTTCTATATTGATAGTATTCTATCTGTGCAATGTGTATGAATTCATCCAAAAATTTTGTGCAACTGGCAGTTCTGCGCATGCGCCTCAATTACATTTAATGTCATCTGTGATATGTGTGACAAATACATTCAATTGAGTTCAGAGGCATTTGAAAAAAAATTGAAAGGCATCATTGTGTTCTAGGGGACTTATACCCCTTTGATTTTAGTTTTTGAATTTGTTTATAATTAATATAAGAAATTTGCCACATTTATTTTAAGATGCAAACTTTTGTGAATTTTATTATGAAAATAAGTGGAAATGTTCTAGAAAAATCTATTTTCTATGCACTCATATTTTTATGAATCGCGGCGGAAAGCGTTCCATGTTAAAATACTGTGGTCCGATCCATGGGCATTATATCAAAAAGTAGATTTTTGCCGTTTGAGGGTTATATTTGTAAAGTATGTACGTTCGAAGGCCGCCAGCATGGTGATCTAAGCAAAAGTACTGCGAATTTCTAAACTGAATAACAGGAAAATTTAGACAACGAACTTTTGGACACAGCAACATATGAGGACCAAAATTCAGACTACGTTACTCTCCAAACCGACCTCAACAGGGGACTACAGGTAATAATATAACAAGACGGATGAAAGAAAGGACTACGAACCAACCGCTATATGTTCCACATATTTACAGCGGATAAAAGGTGGACGGGTGGGAGCTGCAGTGTTTTTTTCCTGGAGCAGACTGGCGGTCACATACTAACAGGGCACTGTCATCCCATCTCAAGATGGGACTGGTGCAAAGTCAGGCGTACACGGTATGCATCGAACCCGATGCTGACTATAAAGCCAAAAATACCAGCAAGCTAAAATACTAGAATTAAAATTTTATTTGTATTATTATATGATTTTTAAAAGTATATATGTATACATACATATTTATGTAAGAAATCTATCTATCTATCTATTACGTATGTAAAGATATTTTATTTATTTTATCCCTTTTATTGTCACAAGTATAGCACCGCTTCGACAAATTTTAATTTTTTAATAAATATGTAAATTCACTATAATTTTTTTATGTGCCGTCACTGCGGTTTATTTTGAATTCATATGTCATTTTTCAAATTTGATTGCTCGGTTTTCTCTTTCTTTTTTTATATGTCTGTACTGTAATGTTGGCTGATGGAACTCGTAGGTATTACGAATATAGGAGTACTATATATATGTTTTCAACAAAATAAAAACGCAGTATTGTTATAAAATTCTACACTTCTGGCCCAATTTTTAGCTTTCTATCGTTTTCAGTTGGGAGTTATCCATACACAAACATGGCAAATTTTCCA
Source organism: Urophora cardui (assembly GCA_960531455.1). Classification (NCBI taxonomy): domain Eukaryota; kingdom Metazoa; phylum Arthropoda; class Insecta; order Diptera; family Tephritidae; genus Urophora; species Urophora cardui. Next base: position 14,040,954 of record OY482675.1, on the reverse strand, counting down.
AAAAATAATTTTTTTTCCAAAGTGTGAAATTGGAATGTGTATTTGAAATAGTTGGTGTAAGGGAAGGATATAAAATTTTATTATTCTGCTTTTTCCATAACAATAAGTGAAGCTTACATAATCGATGAGTGTTTTTTTTTAGAACTAGATGTTTTAAAAAATTAATTTTTAGTATAAAACTAAATGTACCTCTTTTTTTATTATACTCAGCTGTACTAGTACACAGAGTATTATAGTTTTGATTTCCTAACGGTGGATTGTAACAGAATGAAATAATCGAGATAGATATAGACTTATATATATCAAAATGATCAGGGTGAAAAGAGAAATCGATTGAGCCATGTCCGTCCGTCTGTCCGTCTGTCCGTCTGTACGCACGATAACTCGCGCAAAAATTGAGATATTTTGATGAAATTTGAAATGTAAGTTGGTATCAAGACAGGAACGGATGGTATTGAAAATGGGCGAAATCGGACCATGACCACGCCCACCTCCCCTATATAGTAAAAATCGGAAATTTTGTATCTCAGTCACTAATAGAGCTAGAGTGATAAAATTTCACACACGTATTGAGCTCAGGCCCTTATGAAGAAATATGATGAAATTTTGGAAAATCGGCGGTGCCACGCCCACTTATGAAGGGGCAAACATTGAAAGTTTTATGAGTCATAACTCAGAAACCGTTGAAGATATATCGATGAATTTTGGTAGGCGTGATATACTTACTTAGGCAAATGTTTTGACGAAAAATTGCCAAAATCGGTTGACGACCACGCACACTTTTATATATGGGTCTTATAAAGTGACCTAATAAAAACATTTTAAGCGATATCTCTGTCAAATATAAAGATATATCATTGAAATTTTATGGAAGGTGTCCAACTATGGACATATAACAAAAAATACAGAAATTTTGGAAAATGGGCGTGGCACCGCCTCCTCTTAGAAGCAGGAATATACGAGATTTCTGAGCCCATAACTCGACAAATAATCGATATATTATGACGAAACTTGGTGTATACACTTTCACTACTTGTAGTAATACATGTTCAAAATTTTAGCGAAATCGGTTGACGACCACGCCCACTTATATATATGGGTATTATAAAGTGGCCTAATAAAAACATTTTAAGCGATATCTTTGTCAAATATAAAGATAATTCATTGAAATTTTGTGGCATGAGTTCTAAAATAGATGGGAAACAAAAAATAGAAAAATTTCGGAAAATGGGCGTGGCACCGCCTCTTTTCAGACAAAGGAATCAACAAGATTTCGGAGCTCATAACTCGACAAATAATTGAGATATTATGACGGAACTTGGTTTATACACTTTTATAACTTGTGTTAATGGACACGCAAAAATTTATTGAAATCGGTTTATGACCACGCCTACTTTTTAACAAAGATATTTCTGGAACACCCTTTGGGAATTTGTAACGTGACATCTTTGTAACTCATAAAGGGATGAAATTTTGCACAAAGAATAATATTCATAAGCTTAGTTGGATGACTGATAAAAATTTAGAAAATGGGCGTGGCTACGCCCACTTTATGCAGCACTCGATTTATATAAAGTACCTACACCGTGTTTCCATCAAACGCAAACAAACAATGAAAGCATACAGCTGAGTATCTAATGTTCGATTCCACTGGAACTTAGGCTTCCTTACTTGTTTTAAATATTTTTTTTCAAAATGGATTTTTTTTTAATTTGCGCAAAAAAGTAGTAAATGTAAAAATGCAGCAGCAAAATATGATCCTTTGTGACAAAGAATTCGAGTTCAGAACCAAAAGCAAAGTGCGCATTTTAAAAAAAAGTGAGTTTAAAAATTGCATTCCAATTTTAGATAAAAAAAAAACACCTATATCTGGTTGAATTTGATTCTGTTCTATCTTAAATTTAGTTGATCCATTATTTACTGGTTACTTTAATTACAAATTGTGGTTAATGCTACTTGCCAAGCCAGGTTTCTTTAATTTAGACTTGTAAGTTGGATTACAATATGAGTTCTTTGAAGCACAAGTTGTGTTCTCCAATTTTGTTTTTTTTATGTCAGGCATGAAAATGTGTGGGGAAATACGTGTTCTGCTTAAAACGCTAACGGTGAAACTCCTAATTCCCATATAAACATTCTTGTGACAACAGAAAATTTTTAATATCTCGAAACAAAAAATTGGAGAAAACCATTTTTGTATACATGCATACATATGTACCTGCACCTGCATATTTCATCAATGGGTTAATAAATAGTCGCTAATGGGTTAATACAATACACATTGGCTATTTTTGTACAGACATACTAATATAATAATAATATAATACAATGGCGCTATTATGACTCTGAGGAGTTTTATGGCCGAGCTTCTCTCCCAATTCGAGGTGTGCTCCTTTTGTTTTTCCTACCAATTGGGTGGACCTACAGTTTTATGCCGGCTCCGAACGGCGAATGCATTTTTTGTGAGAAGCTTTTTCATGGCAGAAATACTCTCGGAGGGTATGCCGCCCAATGGGTTAATTCATGACCGTTTTAATGGGTTAAGATTCCAAAGATTACTAGTTTTAGTGTAGATACAACTAATATGATTTAAATATTTTAATCTAAGAATTAAGTGAAAAAATTTGGTTAAATATGGGTTAATGCGTGGTCGTTAAGGGGTTAAAATTCTTGGGATTTACTATTTTAGTATCGATATACCGATTCTGATTCAAGAAAATTAAACTCGAAACTAAAATAAAAAACATAGGTCACCAACGGGTTAACTCATGACCGTCAATGGGTTAAGATGCTATAGATTAACTGCTTTAGTGCAGATAAAGCGATTCTGATGTAAAAAAGTTGATTTCAGAATTTTGAGCGTCCTCATATATATAAGTGGCCCCAATGTGCGACGGCGCGCAATTTGTAGTTTTTAGTCGCAGTTCTTTTCTCAATAATCAACTATACCCGGGTACCAGAGTAATGCCCGGAAGGAAGTACAGGCAAAACAGGCTAGGAACCTTAATATTACCCTATAATATGGGTATCAAACGAAAGGGGATGGCCCTAGGTTTCATTTGGATGCCAATATTGTAGTGTAATATTAATGTTTTTGGGCAATCACAATTTGACCGATAACTCAGTTATCGATAAATTTATCGAAATATGTCGACGTCCAAATAAAACCTGGTGCATTCCCCTTTTGTTTGATACCCATATTGTAGTGTAATTTTAATGTTTTTGGGCAATCACATTTTGACCGATAACTCAGTTATCGATAAATTTATCGAAATATATCGAAGTCCAAATGAAACTTGGGGCCATCCCCTTTCATTTGATGCCCATATTGTAGGGTAATATTTAGGTTTTTGCGCAATCGCATTTTGACCGATAACTCAGTTTTCGATAAATTTATCGAAATATGTCGTAGTCCAAATGATACCTGGGGCCATCCCCTTTCGTTTGATACCCATATTGTAGGGTAATATTAAGGTTCCTAGTAGGGTCGGAACCCCCAAAATAAAAAAATAAAAATTGCCTGTACTTCCTTCCGGGCATTACTCTGGTACCCGGGTATATGTATACACATTTTCATAGTTGATTATTGAGAAAAGAACTGCGACTAAAAACTACAAGTTGCGCGCCGTCGCATTTAGGGATGGCAAAAAAAATTTAATAATCGATTAATCGTTTTTTAGGTTAATCGAAAGGGTTCGATTATTAATCGCGAATAATCGTAGGGAATTAACCGATTATAACCGTTTTTCGATTACAATTACTGATAAATTAATACGTAGTACCCCAAGAGGACAAACAAGCTAATTTTTATACATACTATGTATGTGTGTTCGTTTTTATTATAATAATAAAAAATCGTAATTTCAGCGAAAAAATCGTCAATACTGAAAACACGTTATAAACAAAAAAGTGTCGGCTTTCCACTAAGAAAGCGCACCACGAAAAAAAAATACTTTTTCAGGGGCTCTCAGATATCTCAAAACTGAAATCAAAACTTGCAGGAAGTTTACAGTTTACGAGATAATTGTCGTTAAGGTTAGATGGGTCCATAGATATTACCCCAGAGAATTATGTCGGCTGAGGATTATTTTTTTTAAAGCGCGGCTGAAGGCTGCCAACGCAAAATATTGTTCTACACACATACATATATGCATTTTCTCGTTTTAATACGTGCTTTTATCTCGGAAATAAATCGTAGTTTTCGTGTTTTGTTTGGTAAATTTTAAAATCTTAACAACAAATATCTTGTAAACTACAAGCCTCCGGAAATTGTTGATTTCAGTTCCAAGTCCTGTGAGAGCCCCTCTACCCCCCTGAAAAAGTCATTTATTTCTGGGCGTTGTTCCTTAATGGAAAATGTTCCCAAAACAATTTTAAGGAGGTACGAATTAATACAAATTCGTATATAAATGAAATCATATTTAAAAAAGCTGTGCACATTTATCTGCACATTGCGCTTACTTAAATAACATCATCAATCATTCATTAATACTAACATTTTGCCTTGAAAAATAATTTACAAAATATAAGGATTTATTTCATGAAGATAACCATTTAATTATTGTACTGAGATGGTTTAAATTTTTAATAATGCCACTTTCCTTAAAAAAATATACAATAAACGAAAAAATCGTCATTTATTGAGAAAAATCGTCAAATTATTGCACAAAATCGTCAATACGGCAACGCTGGCTGGAGGGAACGTATATTGCGATTTTTTGGATATACAAAACCGTAGGTAACTGAATTCGGACTCGAATGAAAAGGCGGTAATTCTCGATTAGTTTCGAATTTAGACGAAAAAGGTTAATCGAAAAAATAATCAAAAGGAAAAAACCGATACATTTTAACCTTTAACCGAAAGAAATTAACCGATTATAATCGTTTTTCCGGTTATAGTTGCCATCCCTAGTCGCATTTGCTGCCATAGTTACAAGCTGTTTGTTGGCCAACGACTATCTCATTTTCTAGTCAAGTTGTTTACTTTTCCTAGTCGTAGTCTAGTCAAGTTGCCAAAAAAAAACAAGTAAAAGCGCGGCTGTCTTTGCCCGTACCGAAGACTTCATACCTTTCATGAGTGGGGAAATGAATGTATGTACATAGCCGGATTAAGTTTAATTTATAATTTTAATTCTGTGGGTTATTTATGGAAAGATTTATTAGAAACAAGTAAGAGCGCGGCTGTCTTCGGCCGTACCGAAGACTTCATACCTTTCATGAGTGGGGAAAGGAAAAGCTACCTATGTATGTTGTACATAGCCTGATTTAGTATAATTTATAATTTCAATTTTGTGGGTTATTTATGGAACGATTTATTAGAAACAAGTAAGGAAGCATAAGTTCGAGTGGAATCGAACATTAGATACTCAGCTGTATGCTTTCATTGTTTGTTTGCGTTTGATGGAAACACGGTGTATTTTATATAAAGCGAGTGCTGCATAAAGTGGGCGTAGCCACGCCCATTTTCAACATTTTTATCAGTCTATCAACTAAGCATATGAATATTATTCTTTGTGCAAAATTTCATTCCTTTTTGACTTCTAGTTACAAAGACTTCACGTTACAAATTCCAAAAGGGTGTTCCAGAAATATCTTTGTTAAAAAGTAGGCGTGGTCATAAACAGATTTCAATAAATTTTTGCCTGTATATTACCACAAGTTATAAAACGTATAAACAAAGTTTCGTCATATCTCAATTATTTTTGGAGTTATAGGCTAAGAAATCTCGTATATTCCTGCTTCTAAAAGAAGGCGGTGCTACGCCCATTTTCCAAAATTTTTCTATTATTTGTTTCCGGTCTATCGTGGAACTCATGCCACAAAATTTCAATGAATAATCTTTATATTTGACAAAGATATCGCTTAAAATGTTTCTATTAGGTCACTTTATAATACCCATATATAAAAGTGGGCGTGGTCGTCTACCGATTTCGCTAAAATTTTGAACATGTATTACCACAAGTAATAAAAGTCTACAAACCAAGCTTCGTCATAATATCTCAATTATTTGTCGAGTTATAGGCTAAGAAATCTCGTATATTCCTGCTTCTAAAAGAAGGCGGTGCCACGCCCATTTTCCAAAATTTTTACAGTTTTTGTCTTATGTTCATAGTTAGACTCCTGCCATAAAAGTTTAACGATATATCTTTATATTTGACAGAGATATCGCTTAAAATGTTTTTATTAGGTCACTTTATAAGACCCATATATAAAAGTGGGCGTGGTCGTCAACCGATTTAGGAAATTTTTCGTTCAAACATTTGCCTAAGTAATTATATCACGCGTACTAAATTTCATTGATATATCTTCAATGGTTTCTGAGTGATGACTCATAAAGCTTTCAATATTTGCCCCTTAATAAGTGGGCGTGGCACCGCCCATTTTCCAAAATTTTTGTGTTTTTTGTTTTATGTCCATAGTTGGACTCATGCCACAAAATTTCAGTGATAGATCTTTATATTTTACAGAGATATCGCTTAAAATGTTTTTATTAGGTCACTTTATAAGACCCATATATAAAAGTGGGCGTGGCCGTCAACCGATTTTAACAATTTTTCGTCCAAACATTTACCTAAGTAAGTATATCACGCGTACCAAATTTCATCGATATATCTTCAATGGTTTCTGAGTTATGGCTTATAAAACCCTCAATGTTTGACCCTTAATAAGTGGGCGTGGCACCGCCCATTTTCTAAAATTTCACCAAATTTCTTCATAGGGGCCTGAGCTCAACACGTGGGTAAAATTTCATCGCTCTAGCTATATTAGTGGCTGAGATACCAAATTTCCGATTTTTTCTATATAGGAAAAGTGGGCGTGGTCATGGTCCGATTTCGCCCATTTTCAATACCAAACGTCCCCGTCTCGATACCAACTTGCATTTCAAATTTCATCAAAATATATCAATTTTTGCGCGAGTTAGAGTGTTTACAGGCGGACGGACAGACGGACGGACGGACGGACGGACAGACGGACGGACGGAAGGACATGGCTCAATCGATTTCTCTTTTCACCCTGATCATTTTGATATATTTAAGTCTATATCTATCTCGATTATTTCATTCTGTTACAATCCACCGTTATGTGATTAAAACTATAATACTCTGTGTACTAGTACAGCTGAGTATAAAAATGGTGTCTGGGCTATTTAAATGGAGGAGTTATATGACAAAATGTGCATATCTGAACAATCGGTTGTATGGGAGCTACATGTTATAGTGGTCTGATCTTGACAATTTTCGGTAACTATATTTGGGCCGATATGGGTACAAGTACTTTAAAGTTTCATATCATTATCTGTTAAAATGGAGAAGTTATATCCCAAAATTTACATATCTGAACAATCGGTTGTATGGCAGCTATATGTTATAGTGGTCCGATATTGATAATTTTCGGTAACCTTCTTTGGGTCAATATGGGTACAAATATCCCAAAGTTTCGTGTCCTTAGCTGTAAAAAGGGAGAAGTTATACCCCAAAATGGGGTTAATGTTTATAAACAAGCAGTGTGGAGACATTTTCCTAAAAGTATGCTGTGGATATTAGCTAAGGTTTGTTATACTCAGCTGTACTAGCAAAGAATATTATAGTTTTAATCACATAACGGTGGATTGTAACATAATGAAATAATCGAGATAGATATAGACTTATATACATCAAAATGATCAGGGTGAAAAGAGAAATCGTTTGAGCCATATCGGTCCGTCCGTCCGTCCGTCTTTAAACACTCTAACGCGGAAAAATTGAGATATTTTGATGAAATTTGGAATACAAGTTGGTATCGAGACTGGGTCGGTTGGTATTGAAAATGGGCGAAATCGGACCATGACCACGCCCACTTTTGCTATATGGTAAAAATCGGATATTTTGTATCTCAGTCACTAATAGAGCTGGAGTGACAAAATTTAACCTTCGTATTCAGCTCAGGCACTTATGAAGAAATATGGTGAAATTTTGGAAAATGGGCGGTGCCACACCCACTTATTAAGGGGCAAACATTGAAAGTTTTATAGGTCATAACTCAGAAACTGTAGCAGATATATCGACGAAATTTGGTACGCGTAATTTACTTACTTAGGAAAATGTTTGGACGAAAAATTTCCAAAATCGATTGACGACCACGCCCAAATTTATATATAGGAACTCTTAAGGGGCATAATAAAAATATTTTAAGCGATATCTATGTCAAATATAAAGATATGTCATTGAAATTTTGTTTGATGAATCCAACTATAGACATAAAACAAAAAATAGAAAAATGTTGGAAAATGGGTGTGGCACCGCCTCTTTTCAGACGAAGGAATCTACGAGATTTCGGAACCCATAACACTAAAAATAATTAAGATGTTATGACGAAAATCAGTTTGTACACTTTAATAACTTGTGGTAATACATGCTCAAAAATTTAGCGAAGTCGGTTTATGACCACGCCTACTTTTTAGCAAAGATATTTTTTGAACACCCTTTGGAAATTTGTAACGTGACATCTTTGCAACTAGAAATCATAAAGGAATGAAATTTTGCACAAAGAATAATATTCATATGCTTAGTTGAATGACTGATAAAAATGTTGAAAATGGGCGTGGCTACACCCACTTTATGCAGCACTCGCTTTATATAAAGTACACCGTGTATGTATTTGATGGAAATACAAACAAACCATGAAAGCATACAGCTGAATATCTAATGTTCGATTCCACTCGAACTTAGGCTTCCTTACTTGTTAGTTTTAGTTTAAATACAGATAAAATGCAATGAATTGAGATTTAAAAGGTGCCTTTATTTAATGTGTACATACGTAAGTCCACTCCCCAAACATAAATTTAAGTAAAAATTGTCTGGACGAGTTTTAAGTATTTTTTTTTAATTTTCCGTTGGATATTGAAAACGCCCCCCCCCCCAAAATTTTTTTCTGTGTGCGCCACTGAGGGGAGCTATAGGTTATAGTGGTCCGATCTTGACAATTTCCGGTAACCCTGTTTGGGCCCATATGGGCACAAATACTTAAAAATTTGATGCCGTTAGCTGTTAAAATGGAGGAGTTATACACCAAAATGTCCATATCTGAACAATCGGTTGTAGGGAGCTCATTGGCGTAGTAACGGGGGGGGGACAAACCCTCCATCCCCCCGAAAGATTCGTTTTGACCATAAAGCCATCTTTAACTAAGCATAGCATACATTTCTTTTTCAGGAAAAAATCAATGAGAATAGTAATTTTTCGAAATTGGTAATTCGAAATTTAGCGCTTTTTCACGAAGTATTATTTATAATTCTAGCGTTTGTTGAGCCGTAGGAAAGTGCAAGAACCGCAGGAATTTTACCACAATTTACATTCTTTGTAATTATATTCGCTCTTTTGTGGTAAAATTCCTACGGTTCCTGCACTTTCATACGGCTCGACAAACGCTACAATTATTATACGGTATTGCTGTTGCTTTTGTTGTTGATTTGCTGTTAACATGCTAATAACAGAAGAGTAACGCCAATTATTCAAATTTAAAGTTTTCTTTCAAATATTTATCATCTTAATCAAATAATATTGATATAAACTACAATGGGAATTAGCACAATAGATCTCATTGAAGGTCGCGGTGCAGTATTGCCCTATAATAATAATAAAATGGGAATAAATATGCAATGTATAAGAGTATCTGAACTTGAGATTTTACTTAATGTCTGTCAAAATGGAATATTAAAAAACTAAATTATATAAGAAAATTATTATTTATAACCGTAGCACATAGGTAGATTTTCAAGTTTTATGCGGCCAATAATATTTTATTGTGTACATCTATTCCAAATTAATTGTTTAATGCAAAATTTTAATAATTTGTGTTAAAAGTCGATTTTATTGAAAAATATATACAGTGACTCAAAAAAAAATCATACGCCAGAGTTTTTAAATTTATTTCAAAGAGTTCTGTCGAAAATTTGACTCTCTTATTTTCGTTTCAAAATGTAAACAATTTTTCAATAAAAATCGCCTTAAGCAGGATTTCTAAGCTTATGGGGAAAAATCCGAAAAATCGTAGAAATTTCTAAAAGTGGATTAAAAATTTCAAAGCGAGGCCACAATTTATAGAAGATTTTGAGGAGATTTCTAAGTGTACTGTTATATAGCCAACCAATTTTAGTGTAAAAAGTGCAATTCTCAATGCTGTAAAAATTTCCGTCGATTTTAGAAATTTTTTTCTGTAGGGTGTTTGCCTTATATGTACGTGAGACCGTTCCAATTAAAATTTCCGAAAAGCCAATCAAATTTTTCAAAAAGTTGAATGTTGCATATTATTATATTACAATTGAATGGGCTGCAAAATTGCATACTCAAAAATCTTCTAAAAAACGTAGGTTTATAATTCTTAGCCCTTGACTTTGAAAAATTGGAAATACTAAAAATACTACCTAAAAAGTTAACAATAATCGCTGCTAAATATCTGGGTTACTTTTGAGCATCACCTACATTAACCAAGATATGCGTTAGAAATATAAACATTAAAATCATATATAAAACACAAAAAAAGGAAATTATTGTAGGTACATATGAAAAACCCTGTGTCTAGTAGTGAAGTGCGGCTTTGTGTGACGTAATTTTTTGTCGGCAAAACACTAATTGTACTAGATATCATGTCCGAGGGTTAATTTGACTGAGTCTGACAGAGCAACATAACAAAATCAATTTTTAACATGAAAAAGAGTGATAATTTTTTTTAAATATCCCAACTTTAAAAGCTTAAAACTATAAACTTAGAATTAGGATATTATTGAAAAGTTTTAATAATTACTTGAAGCTTTAGGATTTATCACGATTACTTAAATGAAATGCTTTAAATAATAAATATTCAAGTTGAAACTAGCACTTAAAAATATGTAAGAAAAAAAAAAACAAAAAAATTAACTTCAGATATGCCAAGTTTCAACCATCTGGGGCAAGTGCAGAGTATGGGGTCGCGAAAAAAGCGATGAATTATTGTTCCCCAGTCTATTTCTAATATGTGGGTATCTTTTTTACAAAATTCAATTTTGGCCGCATAAAACTTGAAAATCTACCTATGCGCGTAGATTTCCAGAAGAGAATAAGAGACTTACTTTTGCCCTTGGCAACTGACAATCTGGCATGTCAAGCAGTGTGTATGTGTGAGTTTTTTTGTGTGCGTTAATGCAATCGGCAGTCGTCGTGCTACACGTTCTTGTTCGGGCTCGCGTTGATGAGAATCAAATCTTTTAGATATTTGCGTCAATCAGCCGACACTCACACATATGTATACACTTCTTAACATTCCAGATTTTAAGTGGCCAAGGGCTTTAAGAGTTTGATATACGTATTATAAGCGATATTTGTGTACTAAAATGTTAAATTATAGTCTGAAAAAATTACATTTCGCTAGCTTAGAGTGCAAACTGTGTAAGTCCACTTTTATGAAAAAGTGTATTTTTATGTAGAACGCTAGAGAAATCAAATACGCACCGCGCTAAACAAGTCTGAGATACTTGTCATATTTCTACTCGTTGTTATTCAGTGATACGCAAATTGTGTAAGTCCAAAAAGCGAAAGAAATTGTGTAAGTGCAAAATATTTATATGAACAGAATTTTTTTTCATTTCGAATTTTTTTTTCTTTTTTGTTTTTTGTCTCTCCTACAAAGTTTTAAAAAAGGACTAAAAAGCTATTGCGGCAAAAATAGTCTCCAAACAAAAGTTTTCAATTGTTTCTGCTTATATACCCCCAAGTAAAACTTTCCATATTAATAATCTAGACAACGTTTTCTCTTCAGTTAGTCAACCCTCTCTGATCACAGGCGATTTCAATGCTTGGCACTCTGATTGGGGCTCTGTGAGAAACAACAAGAGGGGAACAATACTGTCAAACTACATTCATAGTTCAAATTTCATTCTCCTAAATGATGGCTCACCTACTCATCTTAGCACTCACAACTCTCACACCCATATAGATCTAACCTTTTGTTCTTCTGCTCTTAGACTCCATTGCACTTGGAAAACTGAAAATGACACCCACAGCAGTGACCATTACCCCATTATCTCAACTCTTTTTTATTCTCAATACTCTCCTCTCCTAAAAGCTCGGCCCCATTTCATAACAAAGCGCGCTGATTGGGTTAACTACTCAAGCTCTTGCTCAAAGCTCAACGAAATAATACCTGTAAGCTCAAACATAAATAAATAAACTGCTACGATTAAGAAAATAATTCTAAAGAGTGCTAATTTATCTATTCCACAATCCAAAGCTAAACCAAACAAAAACGTTCCCTGGTGGAATAGCGAATTGCAAAAATTAAAAAACAACAAAAAATATTACTGGCGACTACTTAACAGCTCCATCACAACCCAAAATGTTATCGAATATAAGAGAGCAAACTCTATATTCAAAAAGCAACTCAAAATCGCTAAAAGAAATTCTCTTCTAAAATTAACCTCTGAAATTACACCCAACACACCCTCAGATAAAATTTGGACCAACATTAAGCTTCTTAACGGTCTATAAAAACCAAAAGCTATCCACTGTTTAACAACTCCTCATCCCTCCCTTCCTAACATTGTAAATCCAGATGCAATTGCTGAAGAGTTCTGTAAATATTGGTCACAAAATTCAGATGACTCAAATTTTCCAACAACATTTCAAAGCGCCAAAAACCAATACTTATCATCACAACCAACCTACATCCCATGCAAAAAGGCTAAACATTTAGAAAATCCAATTACCTTCTTAGAGTTGTCGTGCGCTATTAGAAGCCTAAAAGGTAAAACACCTGGAATGGATAGGATTAGCTACCCTGTGGTTAAGAATTTACCAGTAACATGTCAAGTTAGACTGTTGAGATATACAATTTAATTTTTGACTCATATATCCCACAATCGTTCAAAACGAGCACTAAAATTCCTATTCTTAAACCCAACAAAAATAAAACTTTGATAACTTCATATAGACCAATATCACTTAACCCTTGTTGTGCTAAAATAATGGATAAAATTATCGCTCAACGGCTATGGTGGTTTATATCCCAAGATAAACGCATCAATAGCCATCAATTGGGTTTCAGGAGGGGAAGGTCTGTCGATGATTGTCTGGCATATCTGGATTATCTGATAGCAGGCTCCTTAGCCCGTAAAAACCACGTATCAATAATCTCTTTGGACTTCGCAAACGCATTTGATAAAATAGGTATACATGCCATCATTGACCAGCTTTCCAGTTGGAAATTAGGCCCAAAAATTATTAATTACGTAAAAAACTTCCTAACAAACCGTAAAATCATAATTTAAAACTCATCCTACTATTCCTCAGTCCGTCCGCTCTCAAATGGCATACCTCAAGGTTCACCACTCTCTGTAGTTCTTTTCATAATAGCTGTTTGGGAACCACTGACTAAAGTACTGCACCGTAAGAAATAGCTTGGGAATCTCTGGCCTATCACCACGGGTTGGGAGCCACTGCCTACATTACCTACAACGGCTTCTTCATACTAGCACAATCATACGGTTCAGCTGTTGGTTTCTCATCAGCCAGCCAGCATATACCTATCAACATACACACAAACAAATGCATTGGCTAGTCAAATGCACCTAGCAAGACAGGTTCAAGGGCAGCAGCAGCATCGCATGAGTTTACCGCTACACCTTTGTTACAGTCCACTTCTTTCTATTATTCTTTGCTATTTACCTTTGTTAATATTTACATAATAGCCTTTAATAAAGTTAGCGATATTATCTCGTCCCACAAAAATTTCGAATTTATTGCCTACGCTGACGATTTTAATATAATCAAAAAACTTGGGAAAAATAAAAAGTATCAATTGACCTGCAAAATATAATCACTGGTATATCAGAATGGTGCGAATACTCTGGCGCTCGGTTATCGCCTGATAAATGTAAACACCTACATATTTGTCGCAAACGTGATTGCACTTGCACCATCGTCACAAACAATACAAATATACCTAATTCTACTCAATTAAAAATTTTAGGCGTCCTGTTCAACCAAAAATACAATTGGAACGATCATATATCTTACTTGCGCGATTCTCTAATAAATAAGTTAAATATCATAAAATTTCTCTCTTCATCAAAATACAATTGTAATATATCATCTATATTATCCACAATACACGCGATAATAATATCAAAAATTAATTATGGCATTTTTCTGTATGGATTTGCACCTAAAACTCAATTACGTAAAATTCAAACTGTTCTTAACTCTGCGGTCCGCTTATGTTTCGGCGCGTTAAGGTCGACTCCCATCAGTAACTTACTTTTTGAAGCCAATATTAAACCTTTAGATATGCAACGCGATATGTCAATTTTGAAATTGTCCAAATTAATTATAAACAGTCAACACTCTCCGCTTTTCAAAATAGTCAAAAAAAACTGTAAAACATAAAAGAATATACAACAAAAATCATCCAGTTCTATATAAAATTTTTAAAACTTGCAAAGACATGGATATCCCTATACCTCCCATCAGACAAACAAATTCCTCAAGCCCACCGTGGCTCATTAACAACACACGTATTGATACCTCCCTCCACAAATTTTGTAAACAAACTACCTCACCCGATATTTTCCGTAGACTTTTTAATGAATTAGCTAGTAATTTTATTGATTACTCGTTCACATATACAGACGGATCAAAAACTAACCTCACTACATCCTACAGTGTAACTACAATAAACCATATTCTTTCAACATCCTTACTACCTAATTATACCTCCGCTTTTACATCAGAAATAATTGCTATATTTCAAGCAATTTCTCTTCTGATAAAACGTAATGGTAAACATGTTGTCTGTACAGATTCCCTATCGTCAATTGAAGCCATTAAAAATATAAACAATACCAATCACTACGCGACCTCCATCAGAAATCTAATGATAAATTACCACCCGAAAACAGCACTACTATGGATACCCGGACACGTCTTAATTCCCGGAAATGAATTTGCTGATACAATAGCAAAATCCGCTATATCTTCTCCGCTAATATCATCTCAAAATTGCTACTATAGAGACATAAATAAACACATAAAAAATCATTTTTCATCTGTACATCAAAATTCCTTCACACAAACCTCAAACTGGTATCAGGAAATTAACGTAAGCAAATCTTCCCCTAAAAGCTTTTACACACCAAAAACAAGACTTGATATTATCAAATTTGAACGACTGAGACTAGGCCATACAAAATTAACACACCAACATTACCTAACCCAATCACCTTATACTAATTGCTTTTTTTGTGACTCAATTTCAATAGACATAATTCACTTTTTAAATGAGTGTCCGAAGTACACTTATTTCAGAAACTTAATCTTATATTATAAATGAGGAGGTTCATAACAAAACGCAATAATTCCACTTTTCAAATTTTTTGGGTTTTTAACTAAATCCAGTTCTACGCATTAAAACCTATGTAACCATTGCTATAAAACATACCAAAGGTCAATAATTTTACAGTTATTCAACACCAAAAATATTAGTTCAGACCAAAATGAAACATTTCCATATCTATCCAATTAAATTAATTTTATTTTTATGGTTGTTAGAAATATTCTTTGATTAAACTACCTTTGTGAATAACTACTTTGCATTTAATATTGTAAACACATTTGCTAATTCTTTTTATGCTAAATATTTTGAGAAAACTTTGGCGAACAGTGGTCCAAAATATCTGAGTTGTAGTATTATACCAAGATATATTTAGATCAGTAGGGAAATAGTGCCAATGGAACAGATGATATAACTTTATGTAATTATTTGGAGGAGGACACTGCAATGAAAGTGTAATATAATGTGAATTTATTGTAATACAGTGATATAGTGATTTAAATGCAATAAAAACCGTTGATATAAAACAGTTTTTAATTTTCCTATAGAATATGTATAAGCATTTAAAATAAAAAAAAATATTTAAAGCAAAAAGCCAAAATTCCAAACCTAGTTTATATCAAAACGCAACATTTCCATACATGTTCAGAACAAAATGAAATAAATACTATTGGACGGACCAAAACGCAACATTTCCATTTTTTTAATCTAAATAACTTAAAAACTAATTGCCAGACAAAAATTTTTTTTTTATGATTTGTATTGTTTTTAGATAACTATTAAACTACAACAACAGTTTAAAAAAAATATATATCCTATTGACTTAAATTAGTTTTTTTCGTTTATCCAAAAAATTGTTTTGGTGGAATTATTGCGTTTTGTTATGGACCTCCTCAAATGTGAAATGGAAATTGTGTTTAAACTCAATTGGAGAGAAAACCGCTGAACGGATCCTCACGAAACTTTGCACACCTAGGTATTTTCACCCAGTAATTGCTATAGGCATATTTTTAATCTGATTAAAAGTCAAGGATGGGCACCTCTTGAAATATTTGTACTAGAATAATGAAAATTTTTTTGAAGGAATAATACAAAAATATATACTCAACGGATAAACAATTTAGGTCTTGGTAAAGCAGGGATGGGCACTCTCCTCCCATATAAACTGAAACTTTCACAGCGAATATCTCTGGATATATTTGTAGTAGGGTACTGAAAACTGGCGTGAGGGCATGTGAGATAACTACGTATTAAACGGGTAAAACTTCTAGGTCTTGGTAAAGCAGGGATGGGCACCTCCCATACAAACTGAAATTTTCACATCGAATATCTCTGGAAATATTTATAGTAGGGTACTGAAAATTGGTGTGAGGGCATGTGAGATAACTATGTATTAAACGGATAAAAACGCTAGGTCTTGGTAAAGCAGAGATGGGCACCTCCCATACAAACTGAAACTTTCACAGCGAATATCTCTGGATATATTTGTAGTAGGGTACTGAAAACTGGTGTGAGGGCATGTGAGATAACTATGTATTAAACGGGTAAAAATTCTAGGTCTTGGTAAAGCAGGGATGGGCACCTCCCATACAAACTGAAACTTTCACAGCGAATATCTCTGGATATATTTGTAGTAGGGTACTGAAAATTGGTGTGAGGGCATGTGAGATAACTATGTATTAAATGGGTAAAAACGCTAGGTCTTGGTAAAGCAGGGATGGGCACTTCCCATACAAACTGAAACTTTCACAGCGAATCTCTCTGGAAATATTTGTAGTAGGGTACTGAAAACTGGTGTAAGGGCATGAGAGATAACTATATATTAAACGGGAAAAACACTAGGTCTTGGTAAAGCAGGGATGGGCACCTCGCATACAAACTGAAACTTTCACAGCGAATATCTCTGGAAATATTTGTAGTAGGGTACTGAAAAGTGGTGTGAGGGCATGTGAGATAACTATGTATTG
This sequence comes from Urophora cardui, assembly GCA_960531455.1. Taxonomy (NCBI): domain Eukaryota; kingdom Metazoa; phylum Arthropoda; class Insecta; order Diptera; family Tephritidae; genus Urophora; species Urophora cardui. The sequence continues at coordinate 14,023,651 of OY482675.1, read as the reverse complement.
AACGGGTAAAAACGCTATGTCTTGGTAAGGCAGGGATGGGCACCTCCCATACAAACTGAAATTTTCACATCGAATATCTCTGGAAATATTTGTAGTAGGGTACTGAAAATTGGTGTGAGGGCATGTGAGATAACTATGTATTAAACGGGTAAAAACGCTAGGTCTTTTTGTTTAAGCAGGGATGGGCACCTCCCATACAAACTGAAACTTTCACAGCGAATATCTCTGGCAATATTTGTAGTAGGGTACTGAAAACTGGTGTGAGGGCATGTGAGATAACTATGTATTAAACGGGTAAAAATGCTAGGTCTTGGTAAAGCAGGGATGGGTACCTCCCATACAAACTGAAATTTTCACATCGAATATCCCTGGAAATATTTGTAGTAGGGTACTGAAAATTGGTGTGAGGGCATGTGAGATAACTATGTATTAAACGGATAAAAACGCTAGGTCTTAGTAAAGCATAACTATGTATTAAACGGACAAAAAAAATAAAAATGATATTTTTCTATGTAACTTTTTTGGACTAACTCAATATGCTAATATTTTTAAAAGCACGTGGTGTGAAACCCGCGGGTAACCTCTAGTTTTTAATAATATTCAACCATCATCACTTCTTTCCAGTACAACAAATGAAGAAAATGTTAATAAGATATGCTCTTTTTTAAAACGAACTAAATTATATCACCTAATCTAATGTTAATACAACAAAATATTAATATAATATACATGTAAATATGAATTGTTAACATAAGAAATATATAAACAAATGTACATTTACTTTAAAGTTTAAGTATCTATGTATATTAAATGAGCGGAAGGCCTTCGTTGCTATTGCTCTTATATTCTAGCTTGTAATTTATAATTATAGGTCTAGTTGTTGAATAAATAAATAAATAAATGATTGTATGGAAAATGTATGTAACGCGATAACTCAAAAAGTACTGGACCGATTTTAATAATTCTTTTTTTAAAATGTCATAAATTGTGAATTCTCGACAGCCATGTACTTTTTTTGCGCATTTCTGAAACTTTAATACCTTTTTCCCGGTTTTAAATTTCAAAAAACTCAAAAAAGCGCAAGCATAAACAGATTCGTTTGGTCAATTGCCGTGTTCAGTGGACGCGTCGCAGTCGTGCCAGGCAGAGCAGCGCAGGCGACTCATATGTTTGTTTTTGCACAGTTTGTTGTTTGTCTCGGTGGCAATCAAAAACCTGTTTACAAGTGCATAATATGCTATAACTCAAGAACGCCTGCACCTACGCCTACGATATTGGCATTAAATGAAAGGTGTTGAGCTGGACTTCAACACAGAGTTATTTTCATTGTGATGCCTAGACATCCTTTCCAGATATGGGTTAAAATGTGGACCCGGATGACTCCGGAATGTTTTTGAACGATATTGGTATGAAATTAAAGGTATTAAGCAGGTCTTTAATACATAGCTATGTATTTTCATTGTTATTTTCATGCCGGGTCTCCAGATATGGGCCGAGACGTGGACGCGGATGGTCCCGGAATGTGTCTGAGCGATATTGGTATCGAATGAAAGGTCTTGATGAGGATTTCGACATAGAACTATTTTATATGTGATGCCTAGGACGGGTTCCCAAATATGGGTCAAAATGTGACCCCGGATTAACCCGGAATGTTTCTGAGCAATATTGGTATCAAATGAAAGGTTTTGAGCAGGGATTTTACATGGAGCTCTATTCATAATAATTCCTAGGCCGGGTCCCCAGATATGGGTGGAAACGAAGATCCGGGTGGCCCGGAATGTTTCTGAAATCTTGAATTTAACTACCACTAAATTTGAGTGGTAGTTAAATCTTGAATTTAACTACCACTAAATTTGAGTGGTAGTTAAAACTTGAATTTAACTACCACTCAAATTATATATTTAGGCAGTGAAATCATTGAGAAGTTAATCAACACATCAGCTTGTGGTGAAATGTACAAACATACATATGTATGTTAGTATATGTGAGTCGTTAGTTTTGAAATTGGCATAAGTCCATTTTTAGGTGTGTCGAGATATTGAAGGGTTTGCGTTTTTACTGATTCAAAAATATTGAACTTGAATTGAACTAGAGGTGAACTAGAGATGAACTGGAAGTGAACTAGAGGTGAACTAAAGGTGTACTAGAGGTGAAGTAGAAATTGAAATAGGGGTAAACTAGAAATTGAAATAGGGGTGAACTAGGAAGTGAACTAGAAATTTAACTAAAACGAACTAGTAGATGAACTTGAATATCTACAAATACTATTGCAATGCACATTAAGCCGTATCACGAAAAAAAGTTTTGCGTGTGTCAGTTTTATTTGAACACTAATGTCGAAAAAATATTTTCGGTGTAAAATTTTTTTTTTCAGGGCCGCGTTAAAAACAGCTAAATCGCGTTTTTTGTAATAACTTCCTTATTTGATGTCGGATCTCTATCATCTTAATGTCGCTGAAAAGGTATCGCCGAGCACTATATTTTGCCCATATAAAGTTTCGACCTCAAAGGTTGTTCTGAGTTTTACCTTTAAAAGTTTTGGAGTTACTATCCCTAGATTTTTTTATTTTTATCACTATTACAAAGCTCTCAAAAAACCATGAGGACACCGCTAAAAAAGTTGTAGCCTTTATTCACAAACAAAAAAGTTATACCGTTTTAAAATCAGGGAACCTGTGTTTTTTGAAAAATTATCCCAAGTTCTTATTTATATGAGGCAGTAACGCCATATAGTATGAGTTTTTGATTAAAAAGTATTCTAAGTCCTCGCTTGACTTGAGTATGCTGTACCGCGATGGAACAGCTACCAATACTGGACACATGATATGCAAAAAATTATTGATGATTGGACTATTCGTGCTGATCAACGTTATTTATATTGAATGATAATGGCTGTAGTGAAGATTTGGCAAGTATTCAAGTGGGACCTTTAAGCACAGCGCGCTGGCTTACAACGGCTTCACGATTTCTGCATCCGTGCGTATCGTAAAATCATCCAAGTTATTTAGAAAAACTGCTAGAGTTCGTTGTAAAATTATACGCGCCTAAAGAGACAGCGGAAGTCTAAATGTGTTATCAATACTTGCGCTGGGTGCGTCGTCCGCCCCTAGAAATGCAGTTAATTATTCAGCCTACAATTGAAAACAACGCATTTTACTTTAATCCCGAAAACATCTTCTTGTCTATGATAACCGAGACCGAAAATGACGATGCCTCCAAATTTTGAGATATTTATGAAAGAAGTTTCAGAGCTCTGAAAGTGAATTCTTCGTCGCTTATATTACTTTGCTCACACTCAAAAAAAAAATTACTCAGTTATGGAAAAATGGTAATCATTTCATTGTTTTGAATACAAATTTCTTTCAAAACGTGGTTTTTATTCCTTGATTTAAAGAAAATTGTACATCAAAACAATGAAAATATGTCTTTAGCGCCGAAACATTCCCATTTTTCCATAATCTGAGTAAGTTGTTTTTTCAGTGCAGGTTTCGAACGTTTAAAACAAATTGGAATTTATGTGCAGGGTATTCTCTTCCCTCTCATATGCATTTTATATACATATATATACGTATATACTATGAACGATACTAAAAGCAGTTTTCCCCTTTTCTTTATTTTTATTACCTCAACAATAGTTACTCATACGCCCCCCCCCCCCCCCCATCGGATCGCTTTGTATGTGAAAACTGAAGATTCTTTTTTAAATATCTCGAAAACGGGAGCTAATCCGGATTTTCTAAAGACGCCATCATAATCTGGAGCCAAAAATTAAAAACCCGTCTCCACATAACTTGTTTCGCCAACAAAACATCTAGCAAAACATCTCGCTAAATAACCCGTCTCCACGTGGATGATCGTGATTCAGTTTAACATTTCTCTTTGTTGTTCTTCTTAAATGTTTGTATGTTTGCTTATTTTTGCGTTTTTGTTTTGGCCTGTGTGAGATTTCGATAGATTTTCGATACAAAATTAGAGAAGGCATCGATATCATCGCGTTTGGCAAGAGGATTGAGAACGAAAGTAGTGTTTCAATCTTCACTCGCTCTCAGAAATTTGTATGGAAATTGGCGAGTTTCGGCACTCGTTTTGAAGTCGAAACAAGATTGAGAGAGCGATTGCAGAAAAAAAGAGCGAAACACGTTATGTGGAGACATGGTATAAGCTGACGTGTTTCGCCGTTTCTCTGTGGTAATTTTTTATAAAAAAAAACAAGGGTTTCATTTTACAACGTTATAACTTTTTTGTTTGTGAATAAAGGCTAGAATTTTTTTGGGGGATTTCTCATGGTTTTTTGAGAGCTTTGTATTAGTGATAAAAATAAAAAAATCTAGTGATGGTAACTCCAAAATTTTTAAAGGTAAAACTCAGGACAACCTTTGAGGTCGAAACTTTATATGGGCCAAATATAGTGCTGAGCGAGACCTTTTCTGCGACATTAAGATCATAGAGATCCGACATCAAATAGGGAAGTTATTACAAAAAACGCGATTTAGCTGTTTTTAACGCGGGCCTAAAAAAAAAATTTTTACACCAAAAATATTTTTTCGACATAAGTGTTCAAATAAAACTGACACACACTCAACTTTTTTTTTGCCCATATAACGTGATACGGCTTAATGCACATGTCCTTCCCTTGAATTTTGTATATTTAATGTACATACATATGCATAAGTTATACGCATACATATACATATGTATGTATGTAAGTTTTTCCATAAGCTTTTTTGGGGTTTGACTGACTTCTTTGCACTTTTGCTACCAACACTAAAGTTGAGTGGTAGTTGAAAATTTAACTACCACTCAAGATTTAACTACCACTCAAATTTAGTGGTAGTTAAATTCAAGATTTAACTACCACTCAAATTTAGTGGTAGTTAAATTCAAGATTTATCTACCACTCAAATTTAGTGGTAGTTAAATTCGAGATTTAACTACCACCCAAATTGAGTGGTAGTTAAAATCAGATATTTAACTACCACTCAGATTTGAGTGGTAGTTGCAGGCTGAGTGCACTCAAAATTAGTTGAATCATGCCCAACCCTGCTTAACTTAACTTAACTTGACTTGACGTGACTTGACTTGACTTGACTTGACTTGACTTGACTTGACTTGACTTGACTTGACTTGACTTGACTTGGCCTGACTTGACTTGACTTGACTTGACTTGACTTGACTTGACTTGACTTGACTTAAATTGACTTGACTTGACTTGACTTGACTTAACTTGACTTGGATTACCTATTATTCGTCATTGTGAAGCAACGGGTATTTGCTAGTTATTATTATAATTTATGAAGCTTGAAACTGGTTTGAACCGAACTTTTTTTGCCAAATTAAAGTACTTCAAAACGCAACTTCTTTATTTATTAATTTAGTAAAGCCATTTAAAGGCAATATTATCATGAAATTTGAAGTACTTTCATTTAGGAAAACCAAAAGGATAATTTATAGACGTAAAAATAAGTTAACTGACCCAACTATGTCCAAATGGCTTCAGAGTTCAAAAGGACATTAGAGGGAAACAGTGGCGTAGTAAGAGAATTTTTCCGTGGGGGTTCACAACCAATGTAAAAAATTTACCAAAATTTAAATTACCAAAAAAAACTACAATTTTTTTTACAAATGATAAAAATCGCTAGCTTAGAATGCAAATTGTGTAAGTCCTTTTTTAAAACTTTGTAGGAGAGACAAAAAACAAAAAAGAAAAAAAATTCGAAATGAAAAATAATTTCTGTTCATATAAATATTTTGGACTTACACAATTTTCTTCGCTTTTTGGACGTACATAATTGCGTATAACTGAATAACAACGAGTAGAAATATGACAAGTATCATAAACTTGTTTAGCGCGGTGCGTATTTGATTTCTCTAGCGTTCTACATAAAAATACACTTTTTCATAAAAGTGGACTTACACAGTTTGCACTCTAAGCTAGCGAAATGTAATTTTTTCAGACTATAATTTAACATTTTAGTACACAAATATCGCTTATAATACGTATATCAAACTCTTAAAGCCCTTGGCCACTTAAAATCTGGAATGTTAAGAAGTGTATACATATGTGTGAGTGTCGGCTGATTGACGCAAATATCTAAAAGATTTGATTCTCATCAACGCGAGCCCGACAACAAGAACGTGTATCACGACGACTGCCAATTGCACTAACACACACAAAAAAACTCACACATACACACTGCTTGACATGCCAGATCGTCAGTTGCCAAGGGTCTTTAACTATACTTCAAAAGTAAGTCCCATATTCTCTTCTGGAAATCTACGAGCATAGGTCGATATTCAAGTTTTATGCGGCCAAAATTGAATTTTGTAAAATTGTTACAATTACAGAAAAAAAACATAAACACATATTGGAAATAGAATGGGGAACAATAATTCATCGCTTTTTTTCCCGACCTCATACTCTGCACTTGTCCCAGATGGTCGGAACTTAGCATATCTGAAGTTAATTTTTTTGTTTTTTTCTTACATATTTTTAAGTCCTAGTTTCAACTTGAATATTTATTATTTAAAGCATTTCATTTAAGTAATCGTGATGAATCCTAAAGCTTCAAGTAATTATTAACACTTTTCAATAATATCCTTGGTTTCCAATAATTCTAAGTTTTTAGTTTTAAGCTTTTAAAGTTGGGTTATTAAAAAAAAATTATCACTCTTTTTTATGTTCAAAATTGATTTTGTTATATTGCTCTGTCAGACTCAGTCAAATTAACCCTCGGACATGATATCTAGTACAATTACACCTTTTTCAGTTGAAATTCAGAAAGTTCCAATTGAGATTCAGAATTTCCATTTGAAATTAAGAAAATTACAATTGAAATTCAGAATTTCCCTTTGAAATTCAGAAAGTTACAATTGAAATTCAGAAATTCCATTTGAAATCCAGAAAATTGCATTTGAAATTCAGAAAATTACAATTGAAATTCAGAAAATTTGATATGAAATTCGGAAAATTACATTTGAAATTCAGAAGCCTCCTCACAGTACTCAAAAAGTTTTCTGAATTTCAATTGTAATTTTCTGAATTGCAAATGTAACTTTCTGAATTTCAAATGTAATTTTCTGAGTTTCAAATGTAACTTTCCGAATTTCAATTGTAATTTTCTGAATTTCAAATGGAAGTTTTGAATTTCAATTGTAACTTTATGAATTTGAAACGGAAATTCTGAATTTCAGTTTTAATTTTCTGAATATCAATTGGAACTTTCAGTATATAGACTGAAAAAGGTGTAGTATTTTTCCGGCAAAACATTACTTTGCACAAAGCCGCACTTCACTACTAGATACAGGGTTTTTCATATGTACCTGCAATAATTTTATTTTTTGTGTTTTATATTTGATTTTAATGTTTATATTTCTAACGCATATCTTGGTTAATGTAGGTGATGCTCGAAAGTAACCGCGATATTTATCACCGATTATTGTTAACTTTTTTGGCAGTATTTTTAGTATTTCCAATTTTTCAAAGTCAAGGAAATACTTATCATAAAAAGGGGCTAAGAATTCTAAAGCTACATTTTTAGAAGATTTCTGAGTATGCAATTTTGCAGCTCATTCAATTTTAATATAATAATATGCAACATTCAACTTTTTGAAAATTTTCATTGGCTTTTCGGAAATTTTAATTGGAACGGTCTCACGTACATATAAGGCAAACACCCTACAGAAAAAAACTTATAAAATCGACGGAATTTTTCACAGCATTGAGAATTTAATTTTTTACACTAAAATTGGTTGGCTACATAACAGTACACTTATAGATCTCCTCAAAATCTTCTATAAATTTTGGCCGCGCTTTGAAATTTTTAATCCACTTTTAGAAATTTCTACGATTTTTCGGATTCTTTCCATAAGCTTAGAAATCCTGCTTAAAACGATTTTTATTGAAAAATTGGCTATATTTTTAAACGAAAATAAGAAAGTAATATTTTCTTTGAAATAAATTTAAAAACTCTGGCGTATGATTTTTTTTTGAGTCACTGTATATATTTTTCAATAAAATCGATTTTTAATTAGTAAAATTTTGCATTAAACAAGCAATTTGGAATAGATGTAGAAAATAAAATATTTTTGGCCGCATAAAACTTGAAAATCTACCTATGTGCGTCTGAGCACCAATACCTGCTTATAATACATAGTACATACGACAAAAAAATTTTTCATTATTGGGTATGTTAGTGTCTAGCACGAAATTATTATTTTTAATTTTAATTTTTATACTTTGGAATAAGCGGAAAAATCCAATTAGCTCATACAGCGATGGTAGATGTGATAGTCTGATGATAAAGAAAGTGGTTTTTCTTCGAAATAGCTATCACATCTACGATCGCTGTATGAGCTAATTGGATTTTTCCGTTTATTCCAAAGTATAAAAAAAAAATTTTTCATTTTCCAAACCGGAATGGCCATGAAGATCACATTTTTTGAGATATCGACTTGAAATTTGGCAGTTGAAAATATTTTGACGGTCGTTTAATTATTTGTCGGAATCCACCACATCGGACTAAAATAAGATATAACTCCCATACAACTGATTGTTCTGACATACATAGCTGTTTTCGGGTATAATTTCCGTATTTAAGAAACAAATTATACTAAACTTTGCAATAATTGGTAAGTATTATACTAAAATAAAATATTTCAGTGAAAATCATTCAGATCGGATCACTATAACCTATAACTCCGATACAATATTTTGGTTTATTCTCAGTAGCTCAGCGGCACATACGATATACATATCGCACCCTAAATCAAAAAGTGGCACAACTCAAAATTTTTCGAAATCGAGTTTTTTTCATAAACGGGTATACGGAACATATCTCTAGCGATTGCCAAAAAAAACTTTTGAATAACTGTCTCTTTCGACCGAAAAATAACCATTATACCTTGCCCTTTGCCATACGATTGCTTGTAATGAAAAAAAGTTTTTTGGCTCTCCTGAAAATTTTAGAATTTTGAGTTGTTCCACTTTATGATTTAGGGTGCGATATGTTTAAAATAAAAAAAAAAATACTAAAAAAATGGAAATGGAAATTTGTCGTATGTTGTGACATACGACAAAAGCATTCCCAAATGGTTGTAATTTTTTAACATATGACAAATGCATACTAAATAACTCAATAAGTAAAAGATTCAGTCAATCTACATGAAAAACTAGAAATCGTCGATTTTTACATACGACTTTCGTTTTCGCAGGCGACGATTTATTAACACCACTTGAATGAACCCAGTGGCGTAGTAACGGGGGGGGGGGGGGGGGGGTTTGGGGTATAAACTACAATGGGAATAAATATGCAATGTATAAGAGTATCTGAACTTGAGATTTTACTTAATATCTGTGAAAATGGAATATTAAAAAACTAAATTATATAAGAAAATTATTATTTATAACCGTAGCACATAGTTATAATAATAATAATACAATGGCGCTATTATAACTCTGACGAGTTTTATGGCCGAGCTTCTCTCCCAATTCTAGGTGCGCTCCTTTTTGGTTTTCCTACTAATTGGCACATAGTTAGAAATATTTTATTGTGTACATCTATTCCAAATTGCTTGTTTAATGCAAAATTTTAATAATTTGTGTTAAAAGTAGAGCTCTCGATTTTTTTTGGAACATTTTCGAGTAGCCCGAACAGTTGTTGTTCAAATGCTCGAAGAGTTGTTTGTTTGTTTATTACCCGTTTTTGTACGGGCATTTGAACAATTCGGGTATTTTGAGGTTTGTTTTTTTTTCTTTTGTTTATTATTTTTTTTTTCTTTATATGTAGTTTATTTTATTTTTGTTTTTCCGATACACATTTTTTTTGTTTGTAAGCTCGAATCGTCGAATGTTTGTACGGGCATTTGAACAACAAACGGGCTTCAAACAAAAACGATCAGATCGAATTGCTCGATACCCGGGTATCTAGGGCTCTAGTTAAAAGTCGATTTTATTGAAAAATATATACAGTGACTCAAAAAAAATCATACGTCAGAGTTTTTAAATTTATTTCAAACAGTTCTGTCGAAAATTTGACTCTCTTATTTTCGTTTAAAAATGTAAACAATTTTTCAATAAAAATCGCCTTAAGCAGGATTTCTAAGCTTATGGAAAAATCCGAAAAATTGTAGAAATTTCTAAAAGTGGATTAAAAATTTCAAAGCGCGGCCAGAATTTATAGAAGATTTTGAGGAGATTTCTAAGTGTACTGTTATGTAGCCAACCAATTTTAGTGTAAAAAGTGCTATTCTCAATGCTGTAAAAATTTCCGTCGATTTTAGTAATTTTTTTCTGTAGGGTGTTTGCGTTATATGTACGTGAGACCGTTCCAATTAAAATTTCCGAAAAGCCAATTAAATTTTTCAAAAAGTTGAATGTTGCATATTATTATATTACAATTGAATGAGCTGCAAAATTGCATACTCAAAAATCTTCTAAAAAATGTAGCTTTATAATTCTTAGCCCCTTTTTATGATAAGTACTTCCTTAACTTTAAAAAATTGGAAATACTAAAAATACTGCTAAAAAAGTTAACAATAATCGCTGCTAAATATCTGGGTTACTTTCGAGCATCACCTACATTAACCAAGATATGCGTTAGAAATATAAATTAAAATTAAATATAAAGCACAAAAAGAAAATTATTGTAGTTACATATGAAAAACCCTGTATCTAGTAGTGAAGTGCGGCTTTGTGCGACGTAATTTTTTGTCGGCAAACTAATAATTGTACTAGATATCATGTCCGAGGGTTAATTTGACTGAGTCTGACAGAGCAACATAACAAAACCAATTTTTAATATGAAAAAGAGTGATAATTTTTTTTAAATATCCCAACTTTAAAAGCTTAAAACTATAAACTTAGAATTATTGGAAACCAAGGATATTATTGAAAAGTGTTAATAATTACTTGAACCTTTAGGATTCATCACGAATGAAATGCTTTAAATAATAAATATTCAAGTTAAAACTAGCACTTAAAAATATGTAAGAAAAAACAAAAAAATTAACTTCAGATATGCTAAGTTACGACCATCTGGGGCAAGTGCAGAGTATGGGGTCGGGAAAAAAGCGATGAATTATTGTTCCCCATTCTATTTCCACTATGTGGGTATCTTTTTTTCTGTAATTGTAACAATTTTACAAAATTCAATTTTGGGCGCATAAAACTTGAAAATCTACCTATGCGCGTAGATTTCCAGAAGAGAATATGAGACTTACTTTTGAAGTATAGTTAAAGGCCCTTGGCAACTGACAATCTGGCATGTCAAGTAATGTGTATGTGTGAGTTTTTTTGTGTGCGTTAGTGCAATCGGCAGTCGTCGTGCTACACGTTCTTGTTCGGGCTCGCGTTGATGAGAATCAAATCTTTTAGATATTTGCGTCAATCAGCCGACACTCACACATATGTATACACTTCTTAACATTCCAGATTTTAAGTGGCCAAGGGCTTTAAGAGTTTGATATATGTATTATAAGCGATATTTGTGTACTAAAATGTTAAATTATAGTCTGAAAAAATTACATTTCGCTAGCTTAGAGTGCAAACTGTGTAAGTCCACTTTTATGAAAAAGTTTATTTTTATGTAGAACGCTAGAGAAATCAAATACGCACCGCGCTAAACAAGTCTGAGATACTTGTCATATTTCTACTCGTTGTTATTCAGTGATACGCAAATTGTGTAAGTCCAAAAAGCGAAAGAAATTGTGTAAGTGCAAAATATTTATATGAACAGAATTTTTTTTTCATTTCGAATTTTTTTTTCTTTTTTGTTTTTTGTCTCTCCTACAAAGTTTTAAAAAAGGACTTACACAATTTGCATTCTAAGCTAGCGATTTTTATCATTTGTAAAAAAAATTGTAGTTTTATTTGGTAATTTTAATTTTGGTAATTTTTTTACATTGGCTGTGACCCCCCCGAAAAATTCTCTTACTACGCCACTGGGGGAGCTATAGGTTATAGTGGTCCGATCTTAACAATTTTCGGAAATCCGGTTTGGGCCCATATGGGTACAAATACTTCAAAATTTCACGCCGTTAGCTGTTAAAATGGAGGAGTTATACACCAAAATGTCCATATCTGAACAATCGGTTGTAGGGGAGCTATATGTTATAGTGGTCCGATCTTGACAAATTTCGGTAACCCTGTTTGGGCCCATATGGCTACAAATACTTCAAAATTTCACGCCGTTAGCTGTTAAAATGGAGGAGTTATACACCAAAATGTGTATATCTGAACAATCGGTTGTAGGGGAGCTATAGGTTATAGTGGTCCGATCTTAACAATTTTCGGCAATCCCGTTTGGGTCCATATGGGTACAAATACTTCAAAATTTCACGCCGTTAGATGTTAAAATGGAGGAGTTATACACCAAAATGTCCATATCTGAACAATCGGTTGTAGGGGAGCTATATGTTATAGTGGTCCGATCTTGACAATTTTCGGTAACCCTGTTTGGGCCCATATGTGTACAAATACTTCAAAATTTCACGCCGTTAGCTGTTAAAATGGAGGAGTTATACACCAAAATGTGTATATCTGAATAATCGGATGTTGTGGAACTATATGTTATAGTGGTCCGATCTTGACAATTTTTGGTAACCTTGTTTGGGCCAAAATGGGCACGTCTACTTCAAAGTTTCATGTCCTTAGCTGTTTAAATGGGGAAGTTATGCACAAATTACATCCAAAAATTTCATGTATATCTGAATAATCGGTTGTTTTCTATATGTTATAGTGGTCCGATTCGGCCGGTTCCGACAAATGATCAGCTGCATATAACAACATACCTGTATTCCGAATTTCATTCAGATATCTCAAAAACTGAGGGACTAGTTTGCGTTCACACAGACGGACGGACGGACAGACGGACAGACGGACATGGCTTAATCGACTCAGCTCGTGATTCTGATCATATCGGTATATATTTTGGTGTGTCTCCAACGCTTCCTTCTGGTACTTTCGACAAAAATTTTTTGGCACTAAGTTATAATACCATTTCATTCTCATGAAAGGTATAAAAATATATAACAAGTAAAAGCGCGGCTGTCTTCGGCCGTACCGAAGACTTCATACCTTTCATGAGTGGGGAAATGAAAAGTTACCTATGTATGTACATAGCCGGATTAAGTTTAATTTATAATTTTAATTCTGTGGGTTATTTATGGAAAGATTTATTAGAAAAAATGGTGTCTTTACTATTTAAATGGAGGAGTTATACACCAAAATGTGCATATCTGAACAATCGGTTGTATGGGAGCTATATGTTATAGTGGTCCGATCTTGACAATTTTCGGTAATCCCGTTTGGGCCCATATGGGTACAAATACTTCAAAATTTCACGCCGTTAGCTGTTAAAATGGAGGAGTTATACACCAAAATGTCCATATCTGAACAATCGGTTGTAGGGAAGCTATATGTTATAGTGGTCCGATCTTAACAATTTTCGGTAATCCCGTTTGGGCCCATATGTGTACAAATACTTCAAAATTTCACACCGTTAGCTGTTAAAATGGAGGAGTTATACACCAAAATGTGCATATCTGAACAATCGGTTGTATGGGAGCTATATGTTATAGTGGTCCGATCTTGACAATTTTCGGTAATCCCGTTTGGGCCCATATGGGTACAAATACTTCAAAATTTCACGCCGTTAGCTGTTAAAATGGAGGAGTTATACACCAAAATGTCCATATCTGAACAATCGGTTGTATGGGAGCTATATGTTATATTGGTCCGATCTTGACAATTTTCGGTAACCCTGTTTGGGCCCATATGGGTACAAATACTTCAAAATTTCACGCCGTTAGCTGTTAAAATGGGGGAGTTATACACCAAAATGTGTATATCTGAATAATCGGATGTTGTGGAACTATATGTTATAGTGGTCCGATCTAGACAATTTTCGGTTACCTTGTTTGGGCCAAAATGGGCACGTCTACTTCAAAGTTTCATGTCCTTAGCTGTTTAAATGGGGAAGTTATGCACAAATTACTTCCAAAAATTTCATGTATATCTGAATAATCGGTTGTTTTCTATATGTTATAGTGGTCCGATTCGGCCGGTTCCGACAAATGATCAGCTGCATATAACAACATACCTGTATTCCGAATTTCATTCAGATATCTCAAAAACTGAGGGTCTAGTTTGCGTTCACACAGACGGACGGACGGACAGACGGACAGACGGACAGACGGACATGGCTTAATCGACTCAGCTCGTGATTCTGATCATATCGGTATATATTTTGGTGGGTCCCCCACGCTTCCTTCTGGTACTTTCGACAAAAATTTTTTGGCACTAAGTTATAATACCATTTCATTCTCTTGAAAGGTATAAAAATTTGACCTCCCTGATGTGTATACTACTATTATTTTCGCAAGCTATTTTTGTTTGGTGCTTAAGAAAAATAATATTCATTATGTAGATAAAGAGTAATAGGTATGTTATTTTATTTTCTTTTTGTTCACCTTTCGTCTAATCAGTGGGCGCTGTAAGGTGTCTCGATTCCACTTATTTGCTTACCCGAATTGGTTAACATATTATTTGTTAACTGGTGTCATTGCTCTCCATATGTATATATAATAATATAATACAATGGCGCTATTATAACTCTGACGAGTTTTATGGCAGAGCGTCTCTCCCAATTCGAGGTGTGCTCCTTTTGTTTTTCCTACCAATTGGGTGGACCTACAGTTTTATGCCGGCTCCGAACGGCGAATGCATTTTTTGTGAGAAGCTTTTTCATGGCAGAAATACTCTCGGAGGGTATGCCGCCCAATGGGTTAATTCATGACCGTTTTAATGGGTTAAGATTCCAAAGATTACTAGTTTTAGTGTAGATACAACTAATATGATTTAAATATTTTAATCTAAGAATTAAGTGAAAAAATTTGGTTAAATATGGGTTAATGCGTGGTCGTTAAGGGGTTAAAATTCTTGGGATTTACTATTTTAGTATCGATATACCGATTCTGATTCAAGAAAATTAAACTCGAAACTAAAATAAAAAACATAGGTCACCAACGGGTTAACTCATGACCGTCAATGGGTTAAGATGCTATAGATTAACTGCTTTAGTGCAGATAAAGCGATTCTGATGTAAAAAAGTTGATTTCAGAATTTTGAGCGTCCTCATATATATAAGTGGCCCCAATGTGCGACGGCGCGCAACTTGTAGTTTTTAGTCGCAGTTCTTTTCTCAATAATCAACTATACCCGGGTACCAGAGTAATGCCCGGAAGGAAGTACAGGCAAAACAGGCTAGGAACCTTAATATTACCCTATAATATGGGTATCAAACGAAAGGGGATGGCCCTAGGTTTCATTTGTAGTGTAATATTAATGTTTTTGGGCAATCACAATTTGACCGATAACTCAGTTATCGATAAATTTATCGAAATATATCGACGTCCAAATAAAACCTGGTGCATTCCCCTTTTGTTTGATACCCATATTGTAGTGTAATTTTAATGTTTTTGGGCAATCACATTTTGACCGATAACTCAGTTATCGATAAATTTATCGAAATATATCGAAGTCCAAATGAAACTTGGGGCCATCCCCTTTCATTTGATGCCCATATTGTAGGGTAATATTTAGGTTTTTGCGCAATCGCATTTTGACCGATAACTCAGTTTTCGATAAATTTATCGAAATATGTCGTAGTCCAAATGAAACCTGGGGCCATCCCCTTTCGTTTGATACCCATATTGTAGGGTAAGGTTTTTGCGCAATCGCATTTTGACCGATAACTCAGTTATCGATAAATTGATCGAAATATATCGAAGTCCAAATGAAACTTGGGGCCATCCCCTTTCATTTGATGCTCATATTGTAGGGTAATATTAATGTTTTTGGGCAATCACATTTTGACCGATAACTCAGTTACCGATAAATTTATCGAAATATATCGAAGTCCAAATGAAACCTGGGGCCATCCCCTTTCGTTTGATACCCATATTGTAGGGTAATATTAAGGTTCCTAGTAGGGTCGGAACCCCCAAAATAAAAAAATAAAAATTGCCTGTACTTCCTTCCGGGCATTACTCTGGTACCCGGGTATATGTATACACATTTTCATAGTTGATTATTGAGAAAAGAACTGCGACTAAAAACTACAAGTTGCGCGCCGTCGCATTTAGGGATGGCAAAAAAAATTTAATAATCGATTAATCGTTTTTTAGGTTAATCGAAAGGGTTCGATTATTAATCGCGAATAATCGTAGGGAATTAACCGATTATAACCGTTTTTCGATTACAATTACTGATAAATTAATACGTAGTACCCCAAGAGGACAAACAAGCTAATTTTTATACATACTATGTATGTGTGTTCGTTTTTATTATAATAATAAAAAATCGTAATTTCAGCGAAAAAATCGTCAATACTGAAAACACGTTATAAACAAAAAAGTGTCGGCTTTCCACTAAGAAAGCGCACCACGAAAAAAAAAAACTTTTTCAGGGGCTCTCAGATATCTCAAAACTGAAATCAAAACTTGCAGGAAGTTTACAGTTTACGAGATAATTGTCGTTAAGGTTAGATGGGTCCATAGATATTACCCCAGAGAATTATGTCGGCTGAGGATTATTTTTTTTAAAGCGCGGCTGAAGGCCGCCAACGCAAAATATTGTTCTACACACATACATATATGCATTTTCTCGTTTTAATACGTGCTTTTATCTCGGAAATAAATCGTAGTTTTCGTGTTTTGTTTGGTAAATTTTAAAATCTTAACAACAAATATCTTGTAAACTACAAGCCTCCGGAAATTGTTGATTTCAGTTCCAAGTCCTGTGAGAGCCCCTCTACCCCCCTGAAAAAGTCATTTATTTCTGGGCGTTGTTCCTTAATGGAAAATGTTCCCAAAACAATTTTAAGGAGGTACGAATTAATACAAATTCGTATATAAATGAAATCATATTTAAAAAAGCTGTGCACATTTATCTGCACATTGCGCTTACTTAAATAACATCATCAATCATTCATTAATACTAACATTTTGCCTTGAAAAATAATTTACAAAATATAAGGATTTATTTCATGAAGATAACCATTTAATTATTGTACTGAGATGGTTTAAATTTTTAATAATGCCACTTTCCTTAAAAAAATATACAATAAACGAAAAAATCGTCATTTATTGAGAAAAATCGTCAAATTATTGCATAAAATCGTCAATACGGCAACGCTGGCTGGAGGGAACGTATATTGCGATTTTTTGGATATACAAAACCGTAGGTAACTGAATTCGGACTCGAATGAAAAGGCGGTAATTCTCGATTAGTTTCGAATTTAGACGAAAAAGGTTAATCGAAAAAATAATCAAAAGGAAAAAACCGATACATTTTAACCTTTAACCGAAAGAAATTAACCGATTATAATCGTTTTTCCGGTTATAGTTGCCATCCCTAGTCGCATTTCCTGCCATAGTTACAAGCTGTTTGTTGGCCAACGACTATCTCATTTTCTAGTCAAGTTGTTTACTTTTCCTAGTCGTAGTCTAGTCAAGTTGCCAAAAAAAAACAAGTAAAAGCGCGGCTGTCTTTGCCCGTACCGAAGACTTCATACCTTTCATGAGTGGGGAAATGAATGTATGTACATAGCCGGATTAAGTTTAATTTATAATTTTAATTCTGTGGGTTATTTATGGAAAGATTTATTAGAAACAAGTAAGAGCGCGGCTGTCTTCGGCCGTACCGAAGACTTCATACCTTTCATGAGTGGGGAAAGGAAAAGCTACCTATGTATGTTGTACATAGCCTGATTTAGTATAATTTATAATTTCAATTTTGTGGGTTATTTATGGAACGATTTATTAGAAACAAGTAAGGAAGCATAAGTTCGAGTGGAATCGAACATTAGATACTCAGCTGTATGCTTTCATTGTTTGTTTGCGTTTGATGGAAACACGGTGTATTTTATATAAAGCGAGTGCTGCATAAAGTGGGCGTAGCCACGCCCATTTTCAACATTTTTATCAGTCTATCAACTAAGCATATGAATATTATTCTTTGTGCAAAATTTCATTCCTTTTTGACTTCTAGTTACAAAGACTTCACGTTACAAATTCCAAAAGGGTGTTCCAGAAATATCTTTGTTAAAAAGTAGGCGTGGTCATAAACAGATTTCAATAAATTTTTGCGTGTATATTACCACAAGTTATAAAACGTATAAACAAAGTTTCGTCATATCTCAATTATTTTTGGAGTTATAGGCTAAGAAATCTCGTATATTCCTGCTTCTAAAAGAAGGCGGTGCCACGCCCATTTTCCAAAATTTTTCTATTATTTGTTTCCGGTCTATCGTGGAACTCATGCCACAAAATTTCAATGAATAATCTTTATATTTGACAAAGATATCGCTTAAAATGTTTCTATTAGGTCACTTTATAATACCCATATATAAAAGTGGGCGTGGTCGTCTACCGATTTCGCTAAAATTTTGAACATGTTTTACCACAAGTAATAAAAGTCTACAAACCAAGCTTCGTCATAATATCTCAATTATTTGTCGAGTTATATATATAGTTATAGTGAGTTATAGGTCATAACTCAGAAACTGTAGCAGATATATCGACGAAATTTGGTACGCGTAATTTACTTACTTAGGAAAATGTTTGGACGAAAAATTTCCAAAATCGATTGACGACCACGCCCAAATTTATATATAGGAACTCTTAAGGGGCATAATAAAAATATTTTAAGCGATATCTATGTCAAATATAAAGATATGTCATTGAAATTTTGTTTGATGAATCCAACTATAGACATAAAACAAAAAATAGAAAAATGTTGGAAAATGGGTGTGGCACCGCCTCTTTTCAGACGAAGGAATCTACGAGATTTCGGAACCCATAACACTAAAAATAATTAAGATGTTATGACGAAAATCAGTTTGTACACTTTAATAACTTGTGGTAATACAGGCTCAAAAATTTAGCGAAGTCGGTTTATGACCACGCCTACTTTTTAGCAAAGATATTTTTTGAACACCCTTTGGAAATTTGTAACGTGACATCTTTGCAACTAGAAATCATAAAGGAATGAAATTTTGCACAAAGAATAATATTCATATGCTTAGTTGAATGACTGATAAAAATGTTGAAAATGGGCGTGGCTACACCCACTTTATGCAGCACTCGCTTTATATAAAGTACACCGTGTATGTATTTGATGGAAATACAAACAAACCATGAAAGCATACAGCTGAATATCTAATGTTCGATTCCACTCGAACTTAGGCTTCCTTACTTGTTAGTTTTAGTTTAAATACAGATAAAATGCAATGAATTGAGATTTAAAAGGTGCCTTTATTTAATGTGTGCATACGTAGGTCCACTCCCCAAACATAAATTTAAGTAAAAATTGTCTGGACAAGTTTTAAGTATTTTTTTTTTATTTTCCGTTGGATATTGAAAACGCCCCCCCCCCAAAATTTTTTTCTGTGTGCGCCACTGAGGGGAGCTATAGGTTATAGTGGTCCGATCTTGACAATTTCCGGTAACCCTGTTTGGGCCCATATGGGCACAAATACTTAAAAATTTGATGCCGTTAGCTGTTAAAATGGAGGAGTTATACACCAAAATGTCCATATCTGAACAATCGGTTGTAGGGGAGCTCATTGGCGTACTAACGGGGGGGGGGACAAACCCTCCATCCCCCCGAAAGATTCGTTTTGACCATAAAGCCATCTTTAACTAAGCATAGCATACATTTCTTTTTCAGGAAAAAATCAATGAGAATAGTAATTTTTCGAAATTGGTAATTCGAAATTTAGCGCTTTTTCACGAAGTATTATTTATAATTCTAGCGTTTGTTGAGCCGTAGGAAAGTGCAAGAACCGCAGGAATTTTACCACAATTTACATTCTTTGTAATTATATTCGCTCTTTTGTGGTAAAATTCCTACGGTTCCTGCACTTTCATACGGCTCGACAAACGCTACAATTATTATACGGTATTGCTGTTGCTTTTGTTGTTGATTTGCTGTTAACATGCTAATAACAGAAGAGTAACGCCAATTATTCAAATTTAAAGTTTTCTTTCAATTATTTATCATCTTAATCAAATAATATTGATATAAACTACAATGGGAATTAGCACAATAGATCTCATTGAAGGTCGCGGTGCAGTATTGCCCTATAATAATAATAAAATGGGAATAAATATGCAATGTATAAGAGTATCTGAACTTGAGATTTTACTTAATGTCTGTCAAAATGGAATATTAAAAAACTAAATTATATAAGAAAATTATTATTTATAACCGTAGCACATAGGTAGATTTTCAAGTTTTATGCGGCCAATAATATTTTATTGTGTACATCTATTCCAAATTAATTGTTTAATGCAAAATTTTAATAATTTGTGTTAAAAGTCGATTTTATTGAAAAATATATACAGTGACTCAAAAAAAAAAATCATACGCCAGAGTTTTTAAATTTATTTCAAAGAGTTCTGTCGAAAATTTGACTCTCTTATTTTCGTTTCAAAATGTAAACAATTTTTCAATAAAAATCGCCTTAAGCAGTATTTCTAAGCTTATGGGGAAAAATCCGAAAAATCGTAGAAATTTCTAAAAGTGGATTAAAAATTTCAAAGCGAGGCCACAATTTATAGAAGATTTTGAGGAGATTTCTAAGTGTACTGTTATATAGCCAACCAATTTTAGTGTAAAAAGTGCAATTCTCAATGCTGTAAAAATTTCCGTCGATTTTAGAAATTTTTTTCTGTAGGGTGTTTGCCTTATATGTACGTGAGACCGTTCCAATTAAAATTTCCGAAAAGCCAATCAAATTTTTCAAAAAGTTGAATGTTGCATATTATTATATTACAATTGAATGGGCTGCAAAATTGCATACTCAAAAATCTTCTAAAAAACGTAGGTTTATAATTCTTAGCCCTTGACTTTGAAAAATTGGAAATACTAAAAATACTACCTAAAAAGTTAACAATAATCGCTGCTAAATATCTGGGTTACTTTTGAGCATCACCTACATTAACCAAGATATGCGTTAGAAATATAAACATTAAAATCATATATAAAACACAAAAAAAGGAAATTATTGTAGGTACATATGAAAAACCCTGTGTCTAGTAGTGAAGTGCGGCTTTGTGTGACGTAATTTTTTGTCGGCAAAACACTAATTGTACTAGATATCATGTCCGAGGGTTAATTTGACTGAGTCTGACAGAGCAACATAACAAAATCAATTTTTAACATGAAAAAGAGTGATAATTTTTTTTAAATATCCCAACTTTAAAAGCTTAAAACTATAAACTTAGAATTAGGATATTATTGAAAAGTTTTAATAATTACTTGAAGCTTTAGGATTTATCACGATTACTTAAATGAAATGCTTTAAATAATAAATATTCAAGTTGAAACTAGCACTTAAAAATATGTAAGAAAAAAAAACAAAAAAATTAACTTCAGATATGCCAAGTTTCAACCATCTGGGGCAAGTGCAGAGTATGGGGTCGCGAAAAAAGCGATGAATTATTGTTCCCCAGTCTATTTCTAATATGTGGGTATCTTTTTTACAAAATTCAATTTTGGCCGCATAAAACTTGAAAATCTACCTATGCGCGTAGATTTCCAGAAGAGAATAAGAGACTTACTTTTGCCCTTGGCAACTGACAATCTGGCATGTCAAGCAGTGTGTATGTGTGAGTTTTTTTGTGTGCGTTAATGCAATCGGCAGTCGTCGTGCTACACGTTCTTGTTCGGGCTCGCGTTGATGAGAATCAAATCTTTTAGATATTTGCGTCAATCAGCCGACACTCACACATATGTATACACTTCTTAACATTCCAGATTTTAAGTGGCCAAGGGCTTTAAGAGTTTGATATACGTATTATAAGCGATATTTGTGTACTAAAATGTTAAATTATAGTCTGAAAAAATTACATTTCGCTAGCTTAGAGTGCAAATTGTGTAAGTCCACTTTTATGAAAAAGTGTATTTTTATGTAGAACGCTAGAGAAATCAAATACGCACCGCGCTAAACAAGTCTGAGATACTTGTCATATTTCTACTCGTTGTTATTCAGTGATACGCAAATTGTGTAAGTCCAAAAAGCGAAAGAAATTGTGTAAGTGCAAAATATTTATATGAACAGAATTTTTTTTCATTTCGAATTTTTTTTTCTTTTTTGTTTTTTGTCTCTCCTACAAAGTTTTAAAAAAGGACTAAAAAGCTATTGCGGCAAAAATAGTCTCCAAACAAAAGTTTTCAATTGTTTCTGCTTATATACCCCCAAGTAAAACTTTCCATATTAATAATCTAGACAACGTTTTCTCTTCAGTTAGTCAACCCTCTCTGATCACAGGCGATTTCAATGCTTGGCACTCTGATTGGGGCTCTGTGAGAAACAACAAGAGGGGAACAATACTGTCAAACTACATTCATAGTTCAAATTTCATTCTCCTAAATGATGGCTCACCTACTCATCTTAGCACTCACAACTCTCACACCCATATAGATCTAACCTTTTGTTCTTCTGCTCTTAGACTCCATTGCACTTGGA
The DNA here is from genome assembly GCA_960531455.1 of Urophora cardui. Taxonomy (NCBI): domain Eukaryota; kingdom Metazoa; phylum Arthropoda; class Insecta; order Diptera; family Tephritidae; genus Urophora; species Urophora cardui. The sequence continues at coordinate 14,001,122 of OY482675.1, read as the reverse complement.
AAACTGAAAATGACACCCACAGCAGTGACCATTACCCCATTATCTCAACTCTTTTTTATTCTCAATACTCTACTCTCCTAAAAGCTCGGCCCCATTTCATAACAAAGCGCGCTGATTGGGTTAACTACTCAAGCTCTTGCTCAAAGCTCAACGAAATAATACCTGTAAGCTCAAACATAAATAAAGAAACTGCTACGATTAAGAAAATAATTCTAAAGAGTGCTAATTTATCTATTCCACAATCCAAAGCTAAACCAAACAAAAACGTTCCCTGGTGGAATAGCGAATTGCAAAAATTAAAAAACAACAAAAAATATTACTGGCGACTACTTAACAGCTCCATCACAACCCAAAATGTTATCGAATATAAGAGAGCAAACTCTATATTCAAAAAGCAACTCAAAATCGCTAAAAGAAATTCTCTTCTAAAATTAACCTCTGAAATTACACCCAACACACCCTCAGATAAAATTTGGACCAACATTAAGCTTCTTAACGGTCTATACAAACCAAAAGCTATCCACTGTTTAACAACTCCTCATCCCTCCCTTCCTAACATTGTAAATCCAGATGCAATTGCTGAAGAGTTCTGTAAATATTGGTCACAAAATTCAGATGACTCAAATTTTCCAACAACATTTCAAAGCGCCAAAAACCAATACTTATCATCACAACCAACCTACATCCCATGCAAAAAGGCTAAACATTTAGAAAATCCAATTACCTTCTTAGAGTTGTCGTGCGCTATTAGAAGCCTAAAAGGTAAAACACCTGGAATGGATAGGATTAGCTACCCTATGGTTAAGAATTTACCAGAAACATGTCAAGTTAGACTGTTGAGATATACAATTTAATTTTTGACTCATATATCCCACAATCGTTCAAAACGAGCACTAAAATTCCTATTCTTAAACCCAACAAAAATAAAACTTTGATAACTTCATATAGACCAATATCACTTAACCCTTGTTGTGCTAAAATAATGGATAAAATTATCGCTCAACGGCTATGGTGGTTTATATCCCAAGATAAACGCATCAATAGCCATCAATTGGGTTTCAGGAGGGGAAGGTCTGTCGATGATTGTCTGGCATATCTGGATTATCTGATAGCAGGCTCCTTGGCCCGTAAAAACCACGTATCAATAATCTCTTTGGACTTCGCAAACGCATTTGATAAAATAGGTATACACGCCATCATTGACCAGCTTTCCAGTTGGAAATTAGGCCCAAAAATTATTAATTACGTAAAAAACTTCCTAACAAACGGTAAAATCATAATTTAAAACTCATCCTACTATTCCTCAGTCCGTCCGCTCTCAAATGGCATACCTCAAGGTTCACCACTCTCTGTAGTTCTTTTCATAATAGCTGTTTGGGAACCACTGACTAAAGTACTGCATAAGAAATAGCTTGGGAATCTCTGGCCTATCACCACGGGTTGGGAGCCATTGCCTACATTACCTACAACGGCTTCTTCATATTAGCACAATCATACGGTTCAGCTGTTGGTTTCTCATCAGCCAGCCAGCATATACCTATCAACATACACACAAACAAATGCATTGGCTAGTCAAATGCACCTAGCAAGACAGGTTCAAGGGCAGCAGCAGCATCGCATGAGTTTACCGCTACACCTTTGTTACAGTCCACTTCTTTCTATTATTCTTTGCTATTTACCTTTGTTAATATTTACATAATAGCCTTTAATAAAGTTAGCGATATTATCTCGTCCCACAAAAATTTCGAATTTATTGCCTACGCTGACGATTTTAATATAATCAAAAAACTTGGGAAAAATAAAGAGTATCAATTGACCTGCAAAATATAATCACTGGTATATCAGAATGGTGCGAATACTCTGGCGCTCGGTTATCGCCTGATAAATGTAAACACCTACATATTTGTCGCAAACGTGATTGCACTTGCACCATCGTCACAAACAATACAAATATACCTAATTCTACTCAATTAAAAATTTTAGGCGTCCTGTTCAACCAAAAATACAATTGGAACGATCATATAACTTACTTGCGCGATTCTCTAATAAATAAGTTAAATATCATAAAATTTCTCTCTTCATCAAAATACAATTGTAATATATCATCTATATTATCCACAATACACGCGATAATAATATCAAAAATTAATTATGGCATTTTTCTGTATGGATTTGCACCTAAAACTCAATTACGTAAAATTCAAACTGTTCTTAACTCTGCGGTCCGCTTATGTTTCGGCGCGTTAAGGTCGACTCCCATCAGTAACTTACTTTTTGAAGCCAATATTAAACCTTTAGATATGCAACGCGATATGTCAATTTTGAAATTGTCCAAATTAATTATAAACAGTCAACACTCTCCGCTTTTCAAAATAGTCAAAAAAAAACTGTAAAACATAAAAGAATATACAACAAAAATCATCCAGTTCTATATAAAATTTTTAAAACTTGCAAAGACATGGATATCCCTATACCTCCCATCAGACAAACAAATTCCTCAAGCCCACCGTGGCTCATTAACAACACACGTATTGATACCTCCCTCCACAAATTTTGTAAACAAACTACCTCACCCGATATTTTCCGTAGACTTTTTAATGAATTAGCTAGTAATTTTATTGATTACTCGTTCACATATACAGACGGATCAAAAACTAACCTCACTACATCCTACAGTGTAACTACAATAAACCATATTCTTTCAACATCCTTACTACCTAATTATACCTCCGCTTTTACATCAGAAATAATTGCTATATTTCAAGCAATTTCTCTTCTGATAAAACGTAATGGTAAACATGTTGTCTGTACAGATTCCCTATCGTCAATTGAAGCCATTAAAAATATAAACAATACCAATCACTACGCGACCTCCATCAGAAATCTAATGATAAATTACCACCCGAAAATAGCACTACTATGGATACCCGGACACGTCTTAATTCCCGGAAATGAATTTGCTGATACAATAGCAAAATCCGCTATATCTTCTCCGCTAATATCATCTCAAAATTGCTACTATAGAGACATAAATAAACACATAAAAATCATTTTTCATCTGTACATCAAAATTCCTTCACACAAACCTCATACTGGTATCAGGAAATTAACGTAAGCAAATCTTCCCCTAAAAGCTTTTACACACCAAAAACAAGACTTGATATTATCAAATTTGAACGACTGAGACTAGGCCATACAAAATTAACACACCAACATTACCTAACCCAATCACCTTATACTAATTGCTTTTTTTGTGACTCAATTTCAATAGACATAATTCACTTTTTAAATGAGTGTCCGAAGTTCACTTATTTCAGAAACTTAATCTTATATTATAAATGAGGAGGTTCATAACAAAATGCAATAATTCCACTTTTCAAATTTTTTGGGTTTTTAACTAAATCCAGTTCTACGCATTAAAACCTATGTAACCATTGCTATAAAACATACCAAAGGTCAATAATTTTACAGTTATTCAACACCAAAAATATTAGTTCAGACCAAAATGAAACATTTCCATATCTATCCAATTAAATTAATTTTATTTTTATGGTTGTTAGAAATATTCTTTGATTAAACTACCTTTGTGAATAACTACTTTGCATTTAATATTGTAAACACATTTGCTAATTCTTTTTATGCTAAATATTTTGAGAAAACTTTGGCGAACAGTGGTCCAAAATATCTGAGTTGTAGTATTATACCAAGATATATTTAGATCAGTAGGGAAATAGTGCCAATGGAACAGATGATATAACTTTATGTAATTATTTGGAGGAGGACACTGCAATGAAAGTGTAATATAATGTGAATTTATTGTAATACATACTTGTATGTTAATATAGTGATTTAAATGCAATAAAAACCGTTGATATAAAACAGTTTTTAATTTTCCTATAGAATATGTATAAGCAATTAAAATAAAAAAAAAATATTTAAAGCAAAAAGCCAAAATTGCAAACCTAGTTTATATCAAAACGCAACATTTCCATACATGTTCAGAACAAAATGAAATAAATACTATTGGACGGACCAAAACGCAACATTTCCATTTTTTTAATCTAAATAACTTAAAAACTAATTGCCAGACAAAAATTTTTTTTTTATGATTTGTATTGTTTTTAGATAACTATTAAACTACAACAACAGTTTAAAAAAAATATATATCCTATTGACTTAAATTAGTTTTTTTCGTTTATCCAAAAAATTGTTTTGGTGGAATTATTGCGTTTTGTTATGGACCTCCTCAAATGTGAAATGGAAATTGTGTTTAAACTCAATTGGAGAGAAAACCGCTGAACGGATCCTCACGAAACTTTGCACACCTAGGTATTTTCACCCAGTAATTGCTATAGGCATATTTTTAATCTGATTAAAAGTCAGGGATGGGCACCTCTTGAAATATTTGTACTAGAATAATGAAAATTTTTCTGAAGGAATAATACAAAAATATATACTCAACGGATAAACAATTTAGGTCTTGGTAAAGCAGGGATGGGCACTCTCCTCCCATATAAACTGAAACTTTCACAGCGAATATCTCTGGATATATTTGTAGTAGGGTACTGAAAACTGGCGTGAGGGCATGTGAGATAACTACGTATTAAACGGGTAAAACTTCTAGGTCTTGGTAAAGCAGGGATGGGCACCTCCCATACAAACTGAAATTTTCACATCGAATATCTCTGGAAATATTTATAGTAGGGTACTGAAAATTGGTGTGAGGGCATGTGAGATAACTATGTATTAAACGGGTAAAAACGCTAGGTCTTGGTAAAGCAGAGATGGGCACCTCCCATACAAACTGAAACTTTCACAGCGAATATCTCTGGATATATTTGTAGTAGGGTACTGAAAACTGGTGTGAGGGCATGTGAGATAACTATGTATTAAACGGGTAAAAATTCTAGGTCTTGGTAAAGCAGGGATGGGCACCTCCCATACAAACTGAAACTTTCACAGCGAATATCTCTGGATATATTTGTAGTAGGGTACTGAAAATTGGTGTGAGGGCATGTGAGATAACTATGTATTAAATGGGTAAAAACGCTAGGTCTTGGTAAAGCAGGGATGGGCACTTCCCATACAAACTGAAACTTTCACAGCGAATCTCTCTGGAAATATTTGTAGTAGGGTACTGAAAACTGGTGTAAGGGCATGAGAGATAACTATATATTAAACGGGAAAAACACTAGGTCTTGGTAAAGCAGGGATGGGCACCTCGCATACAAACTGAAACTTTCACAGCGAATATCTCTGGAAATATTTGTGGTAGGGTACTGAAAAGTGGTGTGAGGGCATGTGAGATAACTATGTATTGAACGGGTAAAAACGCTATGTCTTGGTAAGGCAGGGATGGGCACCTCCCATACAAACTGAAATTTTCACATCGAATATCTCTGGAAATATTTGTAGTAGGGTACTGAAAATTGGTGTGAGGGCATGTGAGATAACTATGTATTAAACGGGTAAAAACGCTAGGTCTTTTTGTTTAAGCAGGGATGGGCACCTCCCATACAAACTGAAACTTTCACAGCGAATATCTCTGGCAATATTTGTAGTAGGGTACTGAAAACTGGTGTGAGGGCATGTGAGATAACTATGTATTAAACGGGTAAAAATGCTAGGTCTTGGTAAAGCAGGGATGGGTACCTCCCATACAAACTGAAATTTTCACATCGAATATCCCTGGAAATATTTGTAGTAGGGTACTGAAAATTGGTGTGAGGGCATGTGAGATAACTATGTATTAAACGGATAAAAACGCTAGGTCTTAGTAAAGCATAACTATGTATTAAACGGACAAAAAAAATAAAAATGATATTTTTCTATGTAACTTTTTTGGACTAACTCAATATGCTAATATTTTTAAAAGCACGTGGTGTGAAACCCGCGGGTAACCTCTAGTTTTTAATAATATTCAACCATCATCACTTCTTTCCAGTACAACAAATGAAGAAAATGTTAATAAGATATGCTGTTTTTTAAAACGAACTAAATTATATCACCTAATCTAATGTTAATACAACAAAATATTAATATAATATACATGTAAATATGAATTGTTAACATAAGAAATATATAAACAAATGTACATTTACTTTAAAGTTTAAGTATCTATGTATATTAAATGAGCGGAAGGCCTTCGTTGCTATTGCTCTTATATTCTAGCTTGTAATTTATAATTATAGGTCTAGTTGTTGAATAAATAAATAAATAAATGATTGTATGGAAAATGTATGTAACGCGATAACTCAAAAAGTACTGGACCGATTTTAATAATTCTTTTTTTAAAATGTCATAAATTGTGAATTCTCGACAGCCATGTACTTTTTTTGCGCATTTCTGAAACTTTAATGCCTTTTTCCCGGTTTTAAATTTCAAAAAACTCAAAAAAGCGCAAGCATAAACAGATTCGTTTGGTCAATTGCCGTGTTCAGTGGACGCGTCGCAGTCGTGCCAGGCAGAGCAGCGCAGGCGACTCATATGTTTGTTTTTGCACAGTTTGTTGTTTGTCTCGGTGGCAATCAAAAACCTGTTTACAAGTGCATAATATGCTATAACTCAAGAACGCCTGCACCTACGCCTACGATATTGGCATTAAATGAAAGGTGTTGAGCTGGACTTCAACACAGAGTTATTTTCATTGTGATGCCTAGACATCCTTTCCAGATATGGGTTAAAATGTGGACCCGGATGACTCCGGAATGTTTTTGAACGATATTGGTATGAAATTAAAGATATTAAGCAGGTCTTTAATACATAGCTATGTATTTTCATTGTTATTTTCATGCCGGGTCTCCAGATATGGGCCAAGACGTGGACGCGGATGGTCCCGGAATGTGTCTGAGCGATATTGGTATCGAATGAAAGGTCTTGATGAGGATTTCGACATAGAACTATTTTATATGTGATGCCTAGGACGGGTTCCCAAATATGGGTCAAAATGTGACCCCTGATTAACCCGGAATGTTTCTGAGCAATATTGGTATCAAATGAAAGGTTTTGAGCAGGGATTTTACATGGAGCTGTATTCATAATAATTCCTAGGCCGGGTCCCCAGATATGGGTGGAAACGAAGATCCGGGTGGCCCGGAATGTTTCTGAAATCTTGAAATTTAGTGGTAGTTAAAACTTGAATTTAACTACCACTCAAATTATATATTTAGGCAGTGAAATCATTGAGAAATTAATCAACACATCAGCTTGTGGTGAAATGTACAAACATACATATGTATGTTAGTATATGTGAGTCGTTAGTTTTGAAATTGGCATAAGTCCATTTTTAGGTGTGTCGAGATATTGAAGGGTTTGCGTTTTTACTGATTCAAAAATATTGAACTTGAATTGAACTAGAGGTGAACTAGAGATGAACTGGAAGTGAACTAGAGGTGAACTAAAGGTGTACTAGAGGTGAAGTAGAAATTGAAATAGGGGTAAACTAGAAATTGAAATAGGGGTGAACTAGGAAGTGAACTAGAAATTTAACTAAAACGAACTAGTAGATGAACTTGAATATCTACAAATACTATTGCAATGCACATGTCCTTCCCTTGAATTTTGTATATTTAATGTACATACATATGCATAAGTTATACGCATACATATACATATGTATGTATGTAAGTTTTTCCATAAGCTTTTTTGGGGTTTGACTGACTTCTTTGCACTTTTGCTACCAACACTAAAGTTGAGTGGTAGTTGAAAATTTAACTACCACTCAAGATTTAACTACCACTCAAATTTAGTGGTAGTTAAATTCAAGATTTATCTACCACTCAAATTTAGTGGTAGTTAAATTCGAGATTTAACTACCACTCAAATTGAGTGGTAGTTAAAATCAGATATTTAACTACCACTCAGATTTGAGTGGTAGTTGCAGGCTGAGTGCACTCAAAATTAGTTGAATCATGCCCAACCCTGCTTAACTTAACTTAACTTGACTTGACGTGACTTGACTTGACTTGACTTGACTTGACTTGACTTGGCCTGACTTGACTTGACTTGACTTGACTTGACTTAAATTGACTAGACTTGAGTTGACTTGACTTAACTTGACTTGGATTACCTATTATTCGTCATTGTGAAGCAACGGGTATTTGCTAGTTATTATTATAATTTATGAAGCTTGAAACTGGTTTGAACCGAACCGAACCATTTTTTGCCAAATTAAAGTACTTCAAAACGCAACTTCTTTATTTATTAATTTAGTAAAGCCATTTAAAGGCAATATTATCATGAAATTTGAAGTACTTTCATTTAGGAAAACAAAAAGGATAATTTATAGACGTAAAAATAAGTTAACTGACCCAACTATGTCCAAATGGCTTCAGAGTTCAAAAGGACATTAGAGGGAAACAGTGGCGTAGTAAGAGAATTTTTCCGTGGGGGTTCACAACCAATGTAAAAAATTTACCAAAATTTAAATTACCAAAAAAAACTACAATTTTTTTTACAAATGATAAAAATCGCTAGCTTAGAATGCAAATTGTGTAAGTCCTTTTTTAAAACTTTGTAGGAGAGACAAAAAACAAAAAAGAAAAAAAATTCGATTTTCAAGTTTTATGCGGCCAAAAATATTTTATTTTCTACATCTATTCCAAATTGCTTGTTTAATGCAAAATTTTAATAATTTGTGTTAAAAGTAGAGCTCTCGATTTTTTTTGGAACATTTTCGAGTAGCCCGAACAGTTGTTGTTCAAATGCTCGAAGAGTTGTTTGTTTGTTTATTACCCGTTTTTGTACGGGCATTTGAACAATTCGGGTATTTTGAGGTTTGTTTTTTTTTCTTTTGTTTATTATTTTTTTTTCTTTATATGTAGTTTATTTTATTTTTGTTTTTCCGATACACATTTTTTTTGTTTGTAAGCTCGAATCCTCGAATGTTTGTACGGGCTTTTGAACAACAAACGGGCTTCAAACAAAAACGATCAGATCGAATTGCTCGATACCCGGGTATCTAGGGCTCTAGTTAAAAGTCGATTTTATTGAAAAATATATACAGTGACTCAAAAAAAATCATACGTCAGAGTTTTTAAATTTATTTCAAACAGTTCTGTCGAAAATTTAACTCTCTTATTTTCGTTTAAAAATGTAAACAATTTTTCAATATTTTTGTAGGGTGTTTGCGTTATATGTACGTGAGACCGTTCCAATTAAAATTTCCGAAAAGCCAATTAAATTTTTCAAAAAGTTGAATGTTGCATATTATTATATTACAATTGAATGAGCTGCAAAATTGCATACTCAAAAATCTTCTAAAAAATGTAGCTTTATAATTCTTAGCCCCTTTTTATGATAAGTACTTCCTTAACTTTAAAAAATTGGAAATACTAAAAATACTGCTAAAAAAGTTAACAATAATCGCTGCTAAATATCTGGGTTACTTTCGAGCATCACCTACATTAACCAAGATATGCGTTAGAAATATAAATTAAAATTAAATATAAAGCACAAAAAGAAAATTATTGTAGTTACATATGAAAAACCCTGTATCTAGTAGTGAAGTGCGGCTTTGTGCGACGTAATTTTTTGTCGGCAAACTAATAATTGTACTAGATATCATGTCCGAGGGTTAATTTGACTGAGTCTGACAGAGCAACATAACAAAACCAATTTTTAATATGAACAAGTAAGGAAGCCTAAGTTCGAGTGGAATCGAACATTAGATACTCAGCTGTATGCTTTCATTGTTGTTTACGTTTGATGGAAACACGGTGTATTTTATATAAGCGAGTGCTGCATAAAGTCATCCAACTAAGCATATGAATATTCTTTGTGCAAAATTTAATTCCTTTATGACTTCTAGTTACAAAGATGTCACGTTACAAATTTCCAAAGGGTGTTCCAGAAATATCTTTGTTAAAAAGTAGGCGTGGTCATAAACCGATTTCAATAAATTTTTGCGTGTCTATTAACACAAGTTATAAAAGTGTATAAACCAAGTTTCGTCATAATATCTCAATTAGTTGTCGAGGTATGGGCTCCGAAATCTCGTAGATTCCGTTGTCTAAAAAGAGGCGGTGCCATGCCCATTTTCCAAAATTTTTATACTTTTTGTTTCCGGTCTACTGTAGAACTCATGCCACACAATTTCAATGAATTATCTTTATATTTGACAAAAATATCGCTTAAAATGTTTTCATTAGGCCCCTTTATAGTTCCCATATATAAAAGTGGGCGTGGTCGTCAACCTATTTCGCTAAAATTTTGAACATGTATTACTACAAGTAATAAAAGTGTACACACCAAGTTTCGTCATTATATATAAATTATTTGTCGAGTTATGGGCTAAGAAATCTCGTATATTCCTGTTTCTAAAAAGAGGCGGTGCCACGCCCATTTTCCAAAATTTTTGTGTTTTTTGTTTTATGTCCATAGTTGGACTCCTGCCATAAAATTTCAATGATATATCTTTATATTTGACAGAGATATGGCTTAAAATGTTTTTATTAGGCCACTTTATAATACCCATATATAAAAGTGGGCGTGGTCGTCAACCGATTTTGGCAATTTTTCGTCCAAACATTTGTCTAAGTAAGTATATCACGCCTACCAAATTTCATCGATATACCTTCAACGGTTTCTGAGTTATGACTCATAAAACTTTCAATGTTTGCCCCTTAATAAGTGGGCGTGGCACCGCCCATTTTCCAAAATTTCACCACATTTCTTCATAAGGGCCTGAGGTCAATACGTGGGTGAAATTTTATCACTCCAGCTCTATTAGTTACTGAGATACAAAATTTCCGATTTTTACTATATAGGGGAGGTGGGCGTGGTCATGGTCCGATTTCGCCCATTTTCAATACCGTCCGTTCCTGTCTTGATACCAACTTGCATTCCAAATTTCATCAAAATATCTCAATTTTTGCGCGAGTTATCGTGCGTACAGACGGACAGACGGACGGACGTACGGACGGACATGGCTCAATCGATTTCTCTTTTCACCCTGATCATTTTGATATATATAAGTCTATATCTATCTCGATTATTTCATTCTGTTACAATCCACCGTTAGGAAATCAAAACTATAATACTCTGTGTACTAGTACAGCTGAGTATAAAAAGAGTGATAATTTTTTTTAAATATCCCAACTTTAAAAGCTTAAAACTATAAACTTAGAATTATTGGAAACCAAGGATATTATTGAAAAGTGTTAATAATTACTTGAACCTTTAGGATTCATCACGAATGAAATGCTTTAAATAATAAATATTCAAGTTAAAACTAGCACTTAAAAATATGTAAGAAAAAACAAAAAAATTAACTTCAGATATGCTAAGTTACGACCATCTGGGGCAAGTGCAGAGTATGGGGTCGGGAAAAAAGCGATGAATTATTGTTCCCCATTCTATTTCCACTATGTGGGTATCTTTTTTTCTGTAATTGTAACAATTTTACAAAATTCAATTTTGGGCGCATAAAACTTGAAAATCTACCTATGCGCGTAGATTTCCAGAAGAGAATATGAGACTTACTTTTGAAGTATAGTTAAAGGCCCTTGGCAACTGACAATCTGGCATGTCAAGTAATGTGTATGTGTGAGTTTTTTTGTGTGCGTTAGTGCAATCGGCAGTCGTCGTGCTACACGTTCTTGTTCGGGCTCGCGTTGATGAGAATCAAATCTTTTAGATATTTGCGTCAATCAGCCGACACTCACACATATGTATACACTTCTTAACATTCCAGATTTTAAGTGGCCAAGGGCTTTAAGAGTTTGATATATGTATTATAAGCGATATTTGTGTACTAAAATGTTAAATTATAGTCTGAAAAAATTACATTTCGCTAGCTTAGAGTGCAAACTGTGTAAGTCCACTTTTATGAAAAAGTGTATTTTTATGTAGAACGCTAGAGAAATCAAATACGCACCGCGCTAAAAAAGTCTGAGATACTTGTCATATTTCTACTCGTTGTTATTCAGTGATACGCAAATTGTGTAAGTCCAAAAAGCGAAAGAAATTGTGTAAGTGCAAAATATTTATATGAACAGAATTTTTTTTTTCATTTCGAATTTTTTTTTCTTTTTTGTTTTTTGTCTCTCCTACAAAGTTTTAAAAAAGGACTTACACAATTTGCATTCTAAGCTAGCGATTTTTATCATTTGTAAAAAAAAATTGTAGTTTTTTTGGTAATTTTAATTTTGGTAATTTTTTTACATTGGCTGTGACCCCCCCGAAAAATTCTCTTACTACGCCACTGGGGGAGCTATAGGTTATAGTGGTCCGATCTTAACAATTTTCGGCAATCCCGTTTGGGTCCATATGGGTACAAATACTTCAAAATTTCACGCCGTTAGATGTTAAAATGGAGGAGTTATACACCAAAATGTCCATATCTGAACAATCGGTTGTAGGGGAGCTATATGTTATAGTGGTCCGATCTTGACAATTTTCGGTAACCCTGTTTGGGCCCATATGTGTACAAATACTTCAAAATTTCACGCCGTTAGCTGTTAAAATGGAGGAGTTATACACCAAAATGTGTATATCTGAATAATCGGATGTTGTGGAACTATATGTTATAGTGGTCCGATCTTGACAATTTTTGGTAACCTTGTTTGGGCCAAAATGGGCACGTCTACTTCAAAGTTTCATGTCCTTAGCTGTTTAAATGGGGAAGTTATGCACAAATTACATCCAAAAATTTCATGTATATCTGAATAATCGGTTGTTTTCTATATGTTATAGTGGTCCGATTCGGCCGGTTCCGACAAATGATCAGCTGCATATAACAACATACCTGTATTCCGAATTTCATTCAGATATCTCAAAAACTGCGGGACTAGTTTGCGTTCACACAGACGGACGGACGGACAGACGGACATGGCTTAATCGACTCAGCTCGTGATTCTGATCATATCGGTATATATTTTGGTGTGTCCCCCACACTTCCTTCTGGTACTTTCGACAAAAATTTTTTGGCACTAAGTTATAATACCATTTCATTCTCATGAAAGGTATAAAAATATATATAAAAATTTGACCTCCCTGATGTGCATACTACTATTATTTTCGCAAGCTATTTTTGTTTGGTGCTTAAGAAAAATAATATTCATTATGTAGATAAAGAGTAATAGGTATGTTATTTTATTTTCTTTTTGTTCGCCTTTCGTCTAATCAGTGGGCGCTGTAAGGTGTCTCGATTCCACTTGTGTAATCAACACAGTATTGGGGTCCTCCGTGGTCCAAAGATTCCTATGCACTGGCCGATGGCCGAAAACAGTTCCTTTTATTCGAAAGAAAGTGTGAAAATCTTGCACATACGATTGATGTTCAACGACTTTATGTTGTCGACTTTACTCCATGAACAATTATTTCTTATGATTATAGCAAAAAAATGAACGGCTCAAAGCAGGCCTGTGCTATTGTATTCCTGAATATGTACATATGTATGTACATAAGAGCAACGAAAACTGTTGGCGAGAGCCTATTGCATGTATACTTACAATAAAACGGAATGCAGAGCGGGCCATTGGAATTATGCCGCTACCGGTACTCACTATTTCTTTATGTAGGTACAATAGCACAGTTCAGCTATGAGTAGATATGTATAAATATGTACATATGTATTTATGTATAGAATATAATATACATATAAATAAAAGTGGATATATTAGGGTGGACCGAATATGTTCGCCGAATATATTTGAGATCTTCTATGCCGGAGTGATGTATGTATGTAGGTATTCGATGCAGATTGTACATGCCGGCCCCGATGCTGAGCTCAGCATTATGAATTATAATAGTGGTTATTAAACTTAGGCATTTTCGGAGTTTGGTATCGGCAATCTGCAAATTTTCGAAATGGATCGCTTGTAGAGGCCGTGCTGCGTGCGGACCGTGACGACCCGAACAAGGTTATCCGATCCTGGATGAAGATCCGTAATGCGACCTAACAACCATTGATTGGGTGGTAACCGATCATCCTTTATCAAAACTAGTTCTCCTATGGATAGATTTGGTTCTTGTTGTTTCCATTTAGGACGCGCTTGGAGATGAGAAAGCCAGTCTGAAGACCATCTCGACCAAAATTGCTGAACCAAACGCTGGAGTTCAAAGTACTGCGATGATAACGATTTATTTTCAACTGGTGCCTCTGGCGGAGCTAGCAACGAATCCCCTATCAAAAAATGTCCAGGGGTGAGCACCAACAGATCATCGGGATCGGCGGTGAGTGGGCATAGTGGCCTTGAGTTAAGGCATGCTTCAATTCGAACCAATACAGTTGATAGTTGTTCATAGGTCAATCGCGTTCCACCAACAGCCCGCTTCAAGTGATATTTTACGGACTTTACATTGGCCTCCCAAATGCCTCCAAAGTTTGGGGAATGCGGTGGATTGAAGTGCCACTGAATATTTTGTTCCGTCAGTTTAGGAATGATTTCGTGCTCCATATCAGCTCGAAATTTTTTATAGTTGGTTTTGAGAATAGAATCTGCTCCAATGAAGTTGGTACCACAGTCACTGTATATGTCGTGGCAAATTCCACGTCGCCCGATAAAACGCTGTAAAGCCCATAAAAAATGTTCAGTAGACAGGCTGGTGACGGCTTCAAGGTGTACGGCCTTGGTTGCGAGGCAAATAAAAATAGCTATGTAACCCTTATATATCGTGTGTCCTCGATACTTCGACGATTTTAAGTCGATGGCACCTGTGTAGTCGACCCCAGTGGCAATAAATGGACGTTGAGGTGGATTTACGCGTTTTGCTGGCAAGTCCCCCATTAACTGTGTGAGCGACTGAGGTTTGTTGCGGAAGCAGGTGATGCAATGCCGAAGTTGATTTCGCACTGTCTTGCGAGCATGGATTACCCAAAATTGTCGACGGATGTATGCAAGCGACAATTGCGTGCCTCCATGCAGTGTGACTTGATGAGCGTAATTGATAAGAAGCTTTGTAAAGTGATGATTGCTTGGCAAAATCATAGGATGTTTTTGATTATAGGGGAGTTTGGAGTGATTTAAACGACCACGAATGCGGAGAACATCATTGGCATCTATGAATGGTGTCAAACTGATTAACTGGCTAGAAGGCAACAGGTTTACGTTTGATTTAATGCGGCGTATTTCCGGTGCAAAAACTTCATGCTGTACCAAGTAAACAATTCGGGAGAGACTCTGCTGAAGTTCGTGTGTGGTGAGCGGTCCACTGCGACGATCATCCAAATTAGTTGGGCATAGATTATGAAAGAATCGTAATAGCCATGCTGTTATACGTATCAATTTATTGTATGACGAATATTTTAATAAAAATGACGTTTGGGTGATTGTCGTATGTATTAAGACTTTAGCTGGTTTCTCTTCTGCACTTGTGATATCGATGTCATCGTGTTTGATTGAATACTTAGGCCACGTCGATTTGTCGTGCTGTAGCCATGAAGGGCCGTTCCACCACAGATCGAATGAATGCAGCTGCGTTGGAGTTAACCCTCTGGTTGCGCAATCGGCTGGATTATCCTGAGTTTTAACATGAAACCATTGACTTGGCCTGCTAACTGACAAAATTTTTGAAACGCGATTAGCAACATATATTTTCCATCGATTTATGTCGCCAGCGATCCAATATAAGACTATTGTTGCGTCGGTCCAATAATATATTGGTATTTCTCCACATTGCCGCTTTAGATGTTGTTGAGCCCATTTGGCTACGGTGGTGGCCAATACCGCCCCGCATAATTCCACTCGTGGAATTGTAATCGGATTATTGGGCGTGACCTTGGATTTTGACGTGATCAGATGAGTGTGGATTCCGCCGTGTTGATATTGTATGCGCAAATACACGGCCGCTGCGTAAGCAACAGATGAACCATCGCAAAACGAATGTATCTCCATAGACCGGATATATGGTGTGTGATGAAGCCACCGTGATATTGTAATATTTTCTAAGTTCGGGAGCTCTGCAACGAAATTTCGCCAAATGATTGCCACAGATGCTGGCAGCTCTTCGTCCCACTCTAAACCAGTCGGGTTTCCGTCCTGCCGATTCACCTTCAATGTCCAAATCTCCTTCAAAATGAGTTTAGCAGCGATAGTTATTGGACTTAAGAGGCCGAGTGGATCGAATATTCGTGCGATAATACCCAGCACCGATCTTTTCGTTGCGGTTGGTGAAATTTCAAAATTTAACGAAAATGTTAGATAGTCGTTAGTGGGCTGCCAGTGCAACCCGAGAGTTTTGATGGTTTGGTCATCGTTGAGTTGCCAACTTGAACTAAATGATTGGTGTTCCTTCGGGATTGATTGTAGGAGTTCGGGCGTATTGCTTGACCACTTCCTCAGCTCCATGCCGGCAGATTGCAGTGCCGAAATAAGTTGATTGCGCATTTCTGTTGCTTTAGCTATGGTGTCGCTACCACTAAGTACATCATCTACATATATGTCGTTCAACAAAATTCCTTCAGCTAGCGGGAAACGTTCCTTTTCATCGTGAGCAAGTTGGTGGATAACCCTTATTGCGGTGTACGGAGCAGAGGCTGTGCCGAAGGTGACTGTTGTTAGGCAGTATTCTTGAATACTGCCATTTTTATTTCGCCACAGAATTCGTTGATATTGTGCGTCGTCGTGGTGCATATCAATGCATCGGTACATCTTTTGGATATCCGCTATGAAAACATATTGATGTAAACGCCAGTTAAGAATAAGAGCTGGTAGGTCATTTTGCAATGGTGGACCCGTGCATAATAAATCATTTAAAGAACGGCCATTGGATGTTCTTGATGAGGCGTCATACACGATGCGAATTTTGGTGGTGGATCCATCGGTTTTAATTACCGCATGATGAGGTAAAACGCAGGAGCTGAAAGTGGGCTTGTTTAATGCAGTTAACGAAAAATGTTGTTCTTCACTGCTTGTTGCTGGAACAATTTGATTGCAGCGAAAATAGTCGTCAATGCCATCAGCGTATTGCACATAGAGACTTTCGTCACGTTGAAGTTTACGCTCTAACTGTAGAAATCGATTGAGAGCTATTTGCTTGGATTTTCCTAAAGTTTGGATAGGATCGTAGTATGATTTTAACGGAAGTCGAACCAAGTATTTCCCAGTGCCTTGCCTCACATGGGTTTTGCGAAAAAATTCTTCGCACCATTTGTCTTGTTCTGATAGGGCGGTTTCAGTGGGCACTTGTTCACTTTCGTAAAATCTTTGCACAAGGTTTTCAAGTTCAATGTTTGTGTGATGGCAGCGAATAGTTACTGCGGGTGGTGAATTATCAATTCGGCCCAATAATATCCATCCGAGGTGAGTGCGTTGAGCGATCGGCTGATTATATTCACCGATTCGCATTTCGGGTAACAAGATTTGAGCAATCATATCGGCACCAATAATGAGATCAACTTTCTTCGGCTGGTAGTAATAGGGATCTGCGAGAGTGAGACCTTGAATATGTGCTAACTGTTGTGGTGCGCTGCGCCGACTTGGCAGCTCTGTGGTGAGTTGCTTCAGTACAAAAGCATTTTCAATTTGGGCAACGAATGTGGTGTCGTGAGCAGATAACAAAGTGCAGTTCACGGTATAGCTTGATTGGCTGAGCGTGCTAGGACCAACCCCACAGATATCTGCAGAAGTTGGGTGACGATAAAGACATAACCGTTGAACAGCATTTTCGGAGATAAGGGTTCCTTCCGAACCTTGGTCGATAAGCGCGCAAAACGTCGAAGATTGGTTAGTGTCATCATTACGCAGGGTCACTCTAGCTGTGGCCAACAGTACCTGTTTATGTGAATTATCTCCCGTTGAACGTAGTTCGAACTGTGCCGAATTTGCTGCTAACGTAGCGTGTGCATTGGTTACACGTTGTGCTAAGGTTGGCTTAGCTTGTGAGTTTGAGGAGGCTCCATGACCTTGTGTTACAGCTGATGTGGATGGGAACGATTGCGTATGTTGAGTTGGGGCCATGTTCCGTTGGGAAGTCTGTGGGAAATGTAATAGTGTGTGGTGACGTTGACCACATTGGAGGCAGTTTTTGCTGCTTGTACATTGGGACAATGTATGAGACTTACCCAAACAATTGAGACATAGCTTAGTCTTATCGACAATGTTTTTCCTTTCAAAACAGTCTTTGGAAAGAAACTTGGGACAACGGCGTAGTATATGAGCTTGCCCACAAAGATTACATGCATCTTGCGAAGAAGTATTTACTTTAGTGGCTGTGTGGTGTGCTTTAACATTGTGTGTTGTTCGCACAGCTGATTTCGATTTTTGAGAATGATTGTTCTTATTGTCCGTGGACAACGAACGTGAAGATGTCGCATTAAATGAAAAAGAACGATTTTCTATTGCGTCAATAGTGAAGAGACGATTCGTTAAAAATTCTTGTAGATCCGAAAAGGTGGGTACATCTACTTTACTTCCTAGATGGCGTTCCCAAGCGGAATGTGTTTCAACTGGTAATTTAGTGGTTAGGAAATGCGCAATCCAATGATCGCATTCGCCAATTCGAAGATTCAAACGTTTAAATTCATTGACACAGACGTTCGCTACATTAAGTAAGTTCTTAATGTCATCGGATTTTTCTTTTAGGAGAACTGGCAAGGCGTATAACGTATTCATGTGATGGGAAAATATAATGCGTGGGTTATTGTAACGTTTGATTAATAACTCCCATGCCGTAACATAATTCGCTTCGGTCAAAAGCATTTGTTGTATATCGAGATCGCGATCGGCAAGCAATGCCTGTTTCAAAAAATGGAATTTTTGTATTGCATTCAATTCAAGATTATTATGAATGAGGCGATTAAAAGAATCGTGGAAACTGGGCCAGTCAATGAATTTGCCCGAAAACGATGGTACTGGCAAACGTGGGAATTGAGCTGGAACGACACATCGCACTTGGGTGTCAGTTGATTGTGGACTACTCTTAGTCTGCTCCTTTTCCGGCTCGGGGGGAAACATTTCGTTATGAGTTTGCGTTAAAAAACAGAAAGCTTCCAAATGAGCTTCTTCAAATTGGGAAGCTACATCAGCGGTAAGATAATCGTTGACAGCCTTGATATCAGAACAGACTAAATTGTCGTGAGTGGAGCGAAACTCCTCTTTGAGCTCATCTATTCGCTTCAACCGCTGTTGGAAATAGGGTTTGGTTCTCCGCGAAGGAGAATCTTTCTTACAGTTGCTAAGGACTTTCTCGATGGCCGCAAGTCGATTGGTTTGCAGCTTTATTAACGCTGCGGCATCCATATTTTAATTTAACAACTTACGGGTAGAAATCAATTAAATGGGAGTCGTCGAATAGATGTACTTCGGGGTTAAATGTTGGATATATATACGCTGATTGTAGAATATTGACTGTAGATGCCAGTATGTATGTGAACTGCTGCAGCTACGATGCCCTTGACATTGCACAGCGGTCAAACGTATGTATATGTATAGTTGGAGGTTTACCTTTGGTTGAAGAATTCCCCTCATGGGCCACCATAAAAATGTGTAATCAACACAGTATTGGGGTCCTCCGTGGTCCAAAGATTCCTATGCACTGGCCGATGGCCGAAAACAGTTCCTTTTATTCGAAAGAAAGTGTGAAAATCTTGCACATACGATTGATGTTCAACGACTTTATGTTGTCGACTTTACTCCATGAACAATTATTTCTTATGATTATAGCAAAAAAATGAACGGCTCAAAGCAGGCCTGTGCTATTGTATTCCTGAATATGTACATATGTATGTACATAAGAGCAACGAAAACTGTTGGCGAGAGCCTATTGCATGTATACTTACAATAAAACGGAATGCAGAGCGGGCCATTGGAATTATGCCGCTACCGGTACTCACTATTTCTTTATGTAGGTACAATAGCACAGTTCAGCTATGAGTAGATATGTATAAATATGTACATATGTATTTATGTATAGAATATAATATACATATAAATAAAAGTGGATATATTAGGGTGGACCGAATATGTTCGCCGAATATATTTGAGATCTTCTATGCCGGAGTGATGTATGTATGTAGGTATTCGATGCAGATTGTACACCACTTATTTGCTTACCCGAATTGGTTAACATATTATTTGTTAACTGGTGTCATTGCTCTCCATATGTATATATAATAATATAATACAATGGCGCTATTATAACTCTGACGAGTTTTATGGCAGAGCTTCTCTCCCAATTCGAGGTGTGCTCCTTTTGTTTTTCCTACTAATTGGGTGGGCCTACAGTTTTATACCGGCTCCGAACAACGAATGCATTTTTTGTGATAAGCTTTTTCATGGCAGAAATCACTCGGTGGGTATGCCCCCCACTGCCGAGAGGTGACCGCTGCTCTGAAAAAACCCAATAATTTGATTTTTACTAATGAGAAATTTTTTTTTTTTTGGTGTTTGCTTGTACTGTGGTTTGAACCCGAGACCTCTGGCATAGCAGGCGAACACTCTACCCATTGCACCACAGCGGCCATATATATATATATATGTGTATATATATATGTAACTCTTCGTATACCTTTGTTTTTGGCTCCCATACCGTGATGCATATGTAAGTATTTTAATTAGCTGATAATTTTTTCATTTCAAATCACCCTGTACCTCTAAAATTTTTGTTGGCACTTTTAGCTTTAATTCAACACCTTATTTCTGAAAAGCGAACCAAAAATTTAGATCTTAGGGCATTCACAAAAAGTATTATAAATCAGCTAATATAATACAAAAAAAAGGCATTTAGTCACTTTTTCAAAATTGAAAATTTTCAAATATTGGAAAAAGGTGGAAGAGATTTCGATTGTTTCTCTTAGTAGAAGGTCCAAACTACCATAAACAAAAAAAAATTTCACGGAATTTTATGATGTTTTTTTTTTTGCCTCCAAAGTTTACCAATTTTCGGATTTTGGTATGATTAATCATATATTTATTTATTAATAAAAAAAAAACATTTGTATATTTGTTTTTTTCATGAACCATATATTTTTTGGTTTGTCGCATATATCTTTATCAAATTGCAAAAGTTGATTTTGCTGGGAATAAAAATGTATTTTTAACAAATTTTTTACTGCGACCACTTTTATGTGCGAAGCGCCGAAATGTAATGGTATGTAGAAAATAGGTGTACTTTGAGGGGGTGTGTGAGGCTCAAAGTTGTTTTTATCACAAAATAACTTATGAACTTCTCTTAGTTGGAGTTTTAGCTGTAACTTGACATCAAAACATCTAAGTTTCAAGACAGTCGATTTTTTTATTTTTGTCCACCTTCGCGGCACTGTGTGGAGCTTCCATATCCCACCATCATCAAGCTGAATTTCGTAGTGGATATCTCCGAATCTGGAAACTACTTTACCGAACTGCCAGCGCTCACTCGACAAGTAATATCTCACTGATACCCTTTCACCGTTTTCGAAAACCTTTTTAGTGATTGTTGTGTTTGTATTACCGAGCGTTGTTTTTGGTAATAGTAGATCGAAGCGTGTTTGAATTTGACGACCAAACATAACCATAGCTGGGCTCTTTTCAGTAGTCGGATGGATTGCCCTTCTATAGCTAAGTAAAATATTTTATAACTCTTTATGCATTGAGCCCGGTGTAGTCATGGCAGCTGCCAGTTTCTGTTTAACCGTCTGTATAATTCTATCGGCCTGTCCATTTGTTGCCGGATGATAAGGAGCGCCTTTTTTATGTATTATGCCATTCGTTTCCAAAAACGCTTGAAACTCTTTAGAGCAGGGCTGTCCAAATGCGATTCACTACCCCAATCAAGCAACAACCGAAAAATGAGTGTGTGTTGGTGCGCCTACCGTATGCCAAAGTGAAAAATTACTAAAAATAATCAGTCTGCTTGCAGATGTTGAGCGAGCAGGGTCACGTGCGCATGCTTTGCGAAATTATGAAACAACACACATATTTACATTTGTGTACACACGTTATGTGCAAAATCTTCGTACTTTTGTTTGTTGTTTGGCATCTGTAATTAGAACAAAAGAATTTCAAGCGAAGATCAGCTAGCGACCACTTGCTTTCACGCCAGTCGAAGGCAACTTAATTATTTTTGCTAATCGACGATCGCCTAGTCCCATCGTAAGCGCTCATTTGACGCTCTTTATTTGGCTGTAGTAGTGACAATCGGTGTGTATACGTACACAAGTGCTTACTCTCATTGCTCATATGAGTCGCATTTTGACAGCTATGCTTTAGAGTTAAATTGGGTGCCGTGATCACTAACTAATATGATAGGTATCGCGGCATTCGGCAATAGTTCTGTCGGTAGTCATATTGTTTACTATTTTTACAATAGGTGATTTGCTGTGCACATATATTAAAACGAATAGGTATTTGCCATGAATGGGACCGGCATAGTCTATATGCACGCGCTCGAACACTATACTTGGTGGTGCCCAACAATGTACTGGGACAGCAACTGGATCAGATCGAGTGCTTTGACAGGATGTGCAATTAGAAACCAA
This sequence comes from Urophora cardui, assembly GCA_960531455.1. Classification (NCBI taxonomy): domain Eukaryota; kingdom Metazoa; phylum Arthropoda; class Insecta; order Diptera; family Tephritidae; genus Urophora; species Urophora cardui. Next base: position 13,978,726 of record OY482675.1, on the reverse strand, counting down.
GTTCTCTATATCCCGATGGATGTTTGGCCACCAGCAATACGAACGCCCTAAAGTTTTAATTTTGGTCATTCCAAAATGTCCGCTGTGTAATTTCCTAAGTACCTTGGGTCGCAGTTTTGTGGGTATATATACGCGAAGCCCTCGTAGGAGACAATTGTTGCGCAACGAGAATTCAATTTGAGGAATTCCAAATCGTTGCTTGGCCTCACACTCTCGACCGTATTTTAGGCAGTCTACTAATATTTTAACCTCAGGTTCCACAGCTGTGGCTGTGCCTAACGCTCCTGCAGTGACTGGTAAATTATCTATTAAGTGTTCTGTTAGCAAATCTACCTCTTCTATAAAATCATCTCGCATTTGTGTTGGAAGTCTTGACATGGCGTCAGCATTCGCATTTGCTTTGCTGCCTTTCACCGTATGCCGTAATCAAAAGATACTAAAAATATCGCGTAATGCTGCATACGCATACCAGATAGGGTAGGAAAACCCTTTTGTGCTGAAAATATTTGCGCAATGGCTTTATTATCCGTAACTAATGTAAAGCGTCGTCCAAACAGATATTGGTAAAATTTTTTAACACCAAATATGATAGCGTACGCTTCTTTATTTACCTGACTGTAACGTTTTTGGACATCACATCACAAACTGAATCGGTTTTTCGGTGCCGTCTGGAAAAGTATGACTGAGCACGGCTCCAACGCCCGTGGGACTGGCATCCACGGCCAAAACAAGCGGTAGCTGCGGGTTGTAATGCGTCAGAATTGTGTCTGTTTGCATCATCTCTTTAATACGTTTGAAAGATTCGCGACATTTTTATCAAAATTAAAAGCAGAATATTTGTGTAGCAACTGATTCAACGGGTACACGATATCGCTAAGGTTTGGAATAAACCGTCCATAATAATTTATCAGACCAAGAAAGGCTCTTCTCCTCTTCTTCTTGATTTGCGCTTAACCGTCTAGACGATTCTGGCCGAGTCCAACAGAGCGCGCCAATTGCTTCTGTTTCGTGCAGCATGGCGCCACTCTGGAACACCTAGGGAGGCAGCATCGCTGTCCACCTTATTTTCCCAACCCAGTGGAGGTCTCCCTTTTCTTTTGCGTTCAGCGGGTTTCGATAGAAATGCTTTCTTGGGCGGAGCGCCTTCGTCCATTCTCACGATATGACCTGCCCAACGCAGCCGCTGGATCTTTATTCGCTGAACAATGTCGATGTCTGTGTAAAGCTCGTACAGCTCATTGTTAAATCTCCGTCTATACTCGCCCACGCCAACGCGCAAAGGTCCATAAATCTTACGAAGAACTTTTCTCTCGAATACTCCAAGTGCCATCTCATCTGATTTTGAAATTGTCCATGCTTCTGCGCCGTACATGAGGACTGGAACGATGAGCATCCTGTAGAGTGTAATTTTTGTTTGTCAAGAGAGGACTTTACTTTTCAGCTGCCTACTTAGTCCGAAGTAGCATTTATTGGCAAGCATGAAAAGCTCTTACGTCGTCCTTAGTTGTCGGTTGCTTCATATCTCTTATGGCTTCCACTTTCGCCTTCAATTTACATACGCCCATTTTGCTGATTTCATAGCCGCAGTATTCGATTTTGTCGCGAAAAAATTCTGACTTTTTCAAATGCATACGCATGTTTCGCTCGTTTAACCTTTTTAACACCTCTTCGATTCTTTGCAAATGAGTAAAGTCGTCGCCCGCCGTGATTTTTATATCGTCCAAAAATACCTTAACGCCTTCCATTTACCCCACCAACTGCTCCATAAACCGTTGCCACTTTACAGGCGCGCTCGCTATCCCAAACATCATACGCGTTGGCTGAAATAAACCCTTGTGAGTGCTTAACGTTAAAAGCTCACGATCATCTGGATGTATTTCCAGCTGTAGGTAGGCTTTTGCCAGATCAATTTTCGTAAATTTTTCGCCACCTGCCATTGAACTGAAGAGCTCGTCTATTGTTGGTAAACGGTGCTCATCGACTATGAGCACTGGGTTGACTGTTAATTTATAATCCCCATAGATACGGACTGTTCCGTCTCGTTTTGGTACTGCCACAATCGGCGGAGCCCATTCTGATTTATCGACTTTCACTAGCAGCCCCTCGCGTACCTGTTTGTCAATTTCATTTACCACCGCCTCCAACAGTGGGAATGGGACTCGACGCGCTTTTATAAACTTTGGCATAGTGTTCTCCTTTACGTAAAGTTTTTCTTGATGACCGGTAATGGTGCCCACATTCGATGCCCACAGCAGTGGGAATTTACTTAAAATGTGGTCTAACTTCTCTTGGGCACTATCGCTTGACAAAATGTTGACTGACGTACGTTCCCTAAATTGACTGTCTATAATATTTTTCCAATCGATATCGATTTCTCGAAGCCATTCACGTCCTAACGGAGGCTGACGGTCAGAGCGAACAATATACATTCTGGCAAACACCGGTTTCTTTGCATAAACCTTTACTCGTATGTAATCCAAAACTTCCAGTTTTGTTTGACAGTAGCTGTACAGTTGCAAATTGCTTTTGCTTACCTTTTCATTATTGAAATACTTTTTTGCATCTTCCAAGCTAATAATCGTCACTGGGGAACCGGTGTCAATTTCCAAGTTTATATCAATATTGTTTATCTTTATTGTGCACGTAGCTTTGGATTCAGCGTACTGTAGTTGAGCTTTAGCAAATCGTAAACATGACCTTCACTTTCCGATTGTTTCTCTATGGTGTTTACACTTTTCGTTTCTTTTTGGCACCTCTTTCGAAAGGGCCCTTTCTTTTTGCAGAAGTGACAGCTAACATCCCTGTACTTACATTTGTTGGCCATATGATTGGCGTTGCCACATCGGAAACACCGTTTGCCTTTTGTTACATTATCTTTATCCCGAGTATTTTTGTCCTTGTCATGACCTTTTGTGTTCGTCGTTTTTTTTCAGGTGATTTTGCTCGCTGTTTGTCAGGTATTTTGTTAACCTCGCCAATCGTACCCTTTTGATGTAATTCGCACCCCTCCTTTTCCGCTACCTCGTAGGCTTTGGCTATATTAGTTGCATCCTCTAATGTTAAACTTTTCTTTTCTAGCAAACGATTTTGTATTGATTGATTTTTCAACCCAAACACAAATTGATTCCGTAACGGGGTATTTAAATAGTTACCGAGATTGCACTCTTTTGCCAGAAGGCGCAAAGCTACCGAAAACTGCTCACACGACTCACCGTTTTGCTGCTTCCTTAGGTGGAACCTATAGTTCGCTAAAATTTCGTTGGCCTTTGGATTGAAGTGGTCTTCCAAAGTGGACACGATCACTTCATACTGCATGGCCTCTGGCTCCTTGGGCAGCACTTTGTCACACATAATATTGTAGGTTGTGGCTCCCATATAATGCAACAGGGATTGACGTTTTTTCGTTTCATCAGCATTGAAGAGCGATAACGCCGTTTCAAACCGTTTCACCCACCTGTTCCATGGCATCGTTTCCACGTCGAATGCGTCCAATTGGAACGCTGCTGCTTGCAAAGTTGTTGGTGAAACCCCATTGCTTCCTGGCATTGCGTTGTATAAAAAAATCCTCGTCGCCAAACTGTCGTGTATCTTCTCGATATGAGTTATTTATTGGAATGACTTGTACATTTATAATGTTATTTCTACCTATGACATTCGTATGCTTAGGCTACGTTCACATCTATATATAACACAGTGAAATAAATTTTTCGGAGTTTTTCATTCTGGATTGTTATTTCAGAAAAAAAATTTCGGAATTTTTCATTCTGAAAATTTATTTCTGAAAAGAAGTTTTGGAAATAATTTTTCGGAAAAATAGAGTTTAGGAAGTTTTGTCTTCGGAATTCCTGGGGAGCATCTAACACAACACACGATAGTGTCCTCAAAGAACCTATCCTGTCAGGCCTTGTGAAATTCTAATACTATATAATCAGGTGCTTGGAATTCCATTCCAGCAGCATAAATATGTACATATATAATGAACATGAATAAAATAAAATTACGTACATACTTTAAGTAAAAACAAAAATATTCATATGCACATACTAAATTTATGAATAAAATTCATTAAAACAGCGCAAAATTAAATTTTTAACTGCGTCCTTCCTGGCCCAAGTACCCCTTAAAGCACAATGGCCCCTTACTGGGTATAGTTCTTTATATTTTAAATACTTTTATTAAACACTCCCTAGGTGACAAAAAGGTTAGTGATGTGTTAACTCGATGGCCGATCCTCGGAAATGAAGCCGCTCACCTCTCACTCTCAATCTCCTACTTTTCCTCCACGTTTGGTGGCACTGTTAACACCAACCATCTAGGACGGGGAACAGATAAAGTAGGTGAGGACAATCCTCCATTTTGACCCTGCTTTGTCTACGGACTTTCTCTGGCTTTTCTATTCGGATTAGTTTGCTTCGGGCTGGCGGGCGTGGCAATCTGACACCTCAGTATGTGGGGGTGACACCCCACAAAAATGGCTGTCAGGCTAATGTCGCAACCGTCTTCCGCCCCGTTAAAACTTGGCAAGTCTCGGAGTACGTTCCCAGCCGTCGCCGTTAAGTTGGCGGTGCAGGTGCAGTTGAGATTACTCCCACATGACGGCGGGGGTTCCAACCTCCCCAGGCTGTCCCTGATTTCACACATAACCTGGGATCCTTAGTGACTGCACGAAACGGGGAAGGATAGCGGCTTCGAATTGGAGCCCTTTTCGCATGGATACAAATTCAAAAACAAAACAAAACAAAAAACCTTCGTCCTCTTCCTCTCGGAGGAGGACTGCGTCGGCGCAAGCGCCAAGGACGCATTCGCGCCTACATGGCGTCCATGTGGGTGGGAGGCTTACCTCTCACCAAACAACAACAACAACAACTTCGACTGGCGGCTTGGGGAGCCCCAGCACAAGTAGGACCGCCGGAATGGTAGCGCTGGAAACGGCGAACGATCCAGCTCCTGCTGATGCTGGACACCTCTCAGGTGCTGGAAAGGCGTACCTTCTCGCCGAGGCGGTGGCAATGGTTTCACGACCTGACCACACCGAGCCAAAGGAGAAGGTAGCCGAAAGTAGGGACGATCGACGCCCGATGGATCCCAACTCCAGTGGGAACGCTGGAACGGCAGCGCTGGAAACGGCGAGCCTCGCAGCCCTCACTGTTGCGGGTGGTCCATCGAATGTTGGTACGGCGACCTTTCTCACAGAGGCGGTGGCAGTGGTTTCGCGACCTGGCCATAATACGCCAAAGGAGAAGGTAGCCTTCTTCAATACATTGAAGGGTGATACGATGGAGCCCAGCACCAGCAGGGATGCTGTCACGGCAACGCTGGAAACGGCGAGCCGTCCAGCTCCTGCTGAGGCCAGGGGTCCATCAAGCGCCATAAAGGCAACTTTTCCCCCGACGTCAGCGGCAGTGGTTTCACGACCTGGCCATGCTGATCCGAAGGGGAAGGTAGCCGAAGCTAATACTTCTACCGGGGGAGCGGCAGCGAGGGAAACTACGAGCCGCCTCCCCCTGGACAATAAACCCCAATATGGGGATAAACGGAGGGCCGCAAAGGTCCTCAAACGATACGGGGGGGTGGCACTCGACACGTTTCCCCAGGACGTGAGGGAGGCGGTAGTTAGGGCGAAAGCTCTGCTGCCATCGTTCCAAAACGTGTTGGGGAAAAATGTGGAAAGTGTCACTCCCTTTAAGCGCCAGATATCGGATGATATCGCCGAGGTTGCCAGGGACAGGATCTTCGTTGGGGTCCTGGACCGCGGAAATGACCGTGGGGCCATCCCGAAGGACAAGTGGTTGTGGGTCCTGGCCGCCATCACCGACGCCATCCTTGACGTCGTGCTGGAGTCTCCAGGACCACCCCCACGTGATAGAGACGCGGGATGGTACCAGGGCCAGATTAAGGTGCTCGCTTGCGAAGACGCAAGGACCGTTAGCCTGTATAAGGCTGCGGTCGCGAGGGTCGGCGAGGTGTACCCCGGTGCGCGACTAGAGGTCGTCGACTGGAAGGACGTTCCGCTTCGGCCTAGGGCCAGGGTATGGGTTCCTGTAACCCCCAGCTTCCCTCCCTACGAAGAATTGGAGCGTCATTCGAGTCGAAGACGCAGTAGGCCCGAGAAAGGAGGTGGTCCTGGCGCTAATTAAGGAGGTTCTCGGGCCACTTAAACAGTGCCCGGGTAGGGTGAATTATGGCGTCGGGGATGTCATAATTCACGTGTACCGTGGCGACGCTCAGCGCGCCGCCGCTCCGGAAACCTCGGTGGTCTCGGACATCGAGGCGCCCGAAGCGGAGGCGGATCTCTCCGACGTGGACAGCATGAGGTCCGCCATGTCAAACTGTGCAGATGCTCTGCATGATTTGACAATGGAGGATGTCGTGCTGGACAGCGACGAAGAGGCTGCCGACGTCACGGTGGTTGAGGGGGTGGGGGCTGTAGATACTCATGAGAGTGCTACAGATAAATCTCCACCGATCTAAAGCGGCTTCAGCCGCTCTCATCAGTCGCCTTTCTCAAGGCGACGTTGATGTGGTCCTCATCCAAGAACCTTGGGTGAATAACTTGAGGATTTGCGGACTGGGGGCCACTGGTTACAGGCTCATCCGAGCTTGTGTTGAAGGTAATATAAGAACCTGTATATTGGTTAAGTACGAGCTAACAATGTTTCTCTTGCCTAACTTCAGCGACGGCGACATTACTGAGGCCAGCACAACGATCAAGGGCACACCGGTAACTCTGGCATCGGTGTATATGCCCTATGATTCACACACACCTCCACCACAAGGCTTAATGATGGACCTGGTGGCCAAATATTGCCCCGGTCATCTACTCATCGGAGCGGACTCAAATTCCCATCATGTACAATGGGGCAGCTCTGACACAAATGAAAGGGGTGAGTCACTTTTTGATTACCTTTTGACAACTAACATGGTAGTGTGTAACATAGGTAATGAACCAACATTTATTACTAAAAATCGAGGAGAGGTACTACACCTCACTTTATGTAGTGAAAAGACTTATTAGGGTGTCAAAGGCTGGCGCGTTCTTGATGAACACTCTTTCTCTGACCACCGATATATAGAAATAATCTTAGATTTCTCCATTCAACAATCCGTTTTAAAAAGGAACCCACGTAACACGAACTCGGATCTTCACAATGAACTATTTGTTAAGGGGCTACCGGATCTTCCACCCTGTAATCCCTCATCGACAGGGGAGTTGGAGGATCTGGTCGGTACCTTCGCTAATGCACTTTCAAACGCTTTTAACTTAGCTTGTCCGGAACCAAGACCGCGTGGCAAGGGAAACCTCATTGGTGGTCCTGCGATCTGGACTCACTTCGAAAATCTTGCAGGAAGCAATTCAATAGAGCCAAACGACTCGACAATGAGCCCGAGTGGCTGCAATATAAAGAAAATCTAAGGGCTTATAAAAAAGCCCTGAGACAATCGAAGAGAACCTTTTGGAGGAACTTCTGTACCGGAGTCGAAAGCGTCGATGAGACGGCAAGACTTAGATGCGTGCTCTCAAGGACACAAACGTCATTGGGCTACCTTCGGAAGCCTGATGGATTCTGGACCCATTCGGAAAAGGAAACTCTAGAGCTGCTGCTGGACACACCCTCTCCTGGTAGCTCGCGAAACGGACTGGCGATATCATCAACGGGTATAGCTGTTAATACACCTGTGACTAAGGAACGGGTTAGGTGGGCAATCAAAAGCTTCAAATCCTACAAAGCTGCGGGATCAGACGGGATCATTCCTGCACAACTCCTATATACCCTGGAGCAAGCTGGCTTCAACGCATCTTCGTTGCATGTCTTGCTTGCAATCATATCCCGAATACGTGGAGACGCGTCTCGGTTATATTCATTCCTAAGGCTGGGAAATCCTCGCACTATGAGCCGAAGGATTATAGGCCAATAAGCCTTTCCTCCTTCTTGCTCAAGACGCTGGAGAGGATAATAAGTAATTTCCTCTCTATTACAATTGATAGTAAACTTCTCTCTGGATATCAACATGCATATCATAAAGGGAAATCAACCGAAACGGCATTACATAGTCTGGTTTCTACCATTGAATCATCCTTGACCGATAAGGAGTTCTGCTTGTGGCCTTTCTAGATATCGAAGGCGCGTTTAACAATGTCACCCCAGATGCTATAAGCAACGCTTTAAGTCACTTAGGCGTTGACGTATCTCTGATTGGGTTGATTGATCAACTTTTGAGGGGAAGGATTGTACTCTCATCAATGGGCGAGGTCAAATCTACACGCTACGTCTTCAGAGGCACACCCCAGGGTGGTGTCCTCTCCCCGCTGCTATGGAACCTCACTGTCAACTCACTTCTAAAAAGAGACGCAGTGTGGGGCGGCGGAAGTGTCGTGGCATATGCGGACGACCTTGCTTTAGCATACAGAGGGAAGTTCCCACAGACCTTATGTGATCTGATGCAGGTAGCACTGGGAGAGATCTCATTGTGGTCCTCTCGTTGTGGGCTCAGTGTCAACTCAAATAAGGTGGAACTTGTCCTCTATACTAGGCGGTATAAAATACCACCGTTAAATCTACCAGAACTAAATGGCGTTCGCCTGACCCTGGCCGACAAGGCTAAGTTCTTAGTGGTAGTTCTGGACAAAAAGCTGAACTGGAAGGATAACATCATTCAGCGTCAGAACAAAGCATATATTGCTTTATACACATGCAAAAGAGCCATAGGCAAAAAGTGGGGAATTAGTCCCAGCATTTGCAGGTGGATTTACACTGCGATCATTCGACCAATCCTGCTATATGGGGTCGTAGTATGGTGGCCTGCTTTGAGCAAGGTGTCAAACCTTAAGGTTCTGAGCAGAGTCCACAGATCTAGCATGATCAGCATAAGTGGCGCACTCAGGACGACGCCTAGTGAAGCTCTGCAGGTCATTCTAGATATCTTGCCATTAGATTTAGCAGGTTTTCAAGTAGCGGCTACGTCAGCTCTACGTTTAAGAGAATCATCCGGATGGCATACAGAAGCCACAGGACACTCTAGCATTCTAAGCAAATTAAGTTTTCTACCCGGTAGTACGGACCGCTGTACTACTACAATAGTTGCAGACAGCAACTACGAAACAAGGATTCCAAAAAGGGATGAGTGGGAAGAGCCAAATCGGTGCTACCCAACCCCAGGTAACGTTTCCATCTATACCGATGGCTCGAAACTAGACAACAAAGTTGGAGGTGGGATCTTTTCACTTGACTTGAATCTACAGCTAGCTTTTAGACTACCCGACCACTGCAGCGTTTACCAGGCTGAAGTGTCAGCCATAATGGAGGCTGTCAACCGTATAGGACATGAACTTCTCCACAGGGATCTATTCAGCGATTTTCAGCGACAGCCAAGCAGCAATTAAGTCTCTTGGCTCCAACTCGTTCAATTCTGAACTAACACTGGACTGTCACCGATCTCTGCAGGAGATGGCCAAACAGACCCGTCTGCACCTCGTGTGGGTCCCGGGACATAGAGATATCGAGGGAAATTGTAGGGCAGATAAGCTTGCAAGGCAAGGCACTACCGAGCAGGTTCTTCCTGACAAAGAACGCATAGGTATGCCGTTTGCCACATGCAAGCTAATGCCTAAACAGCATATCTATAAACTAGCAAGCGATAGATGGCAACAGAACCCAGTATATCGAACATCAAGACAAACGTGGCCGAATTGGGACCACAAGCGATCTCGTCAAATATGTACTCTAAGGAGAGAGGAAATCTCGAACCTTGTGGGGGTGCTCACAGGACACTGCCTCATCGGGAAACACGCAGAGAGACTGGGTGCACCCTACCGTAGATGCTGCAGAAGCTGCAAAGATGATGAGGAAGAGGAGACAATCGAACACCTCATTTGCCATTGCCCGGCTCTTAACAGTGCCAGGCGACGCTTTCTTGGGACACCTTTCCTGGATAGCCTATCTAAAGTCGCGGTTGTCGACATAAAGGACCTGCTGAATTTCATTAGGTTATCAAACTGGTTTAAAAAGGAGGAGTAACCTGTTTTCTTCTTGTGGTATCACAATGGGCCTCTGCACTGGCCTAAGTGTGCCCCTATGGCAGCCACTCTAACCTAACTTAACCTAAACACTCCCTATGGAGTGAAAAATACATATATTCCGAGTTGAATTAATTTTTATTGTTTTACATATAAATACATACATATGTATCTATTTATCTAATATTAAATTATTTGTAACTGTGCCTACATTTTTATTTGAAGCAGTGGCAAAAAATAACTTTATAATAACTTTATTTAAAAATTGTCATATTCTTTAAGAATGATACAATAAACTATAGCAGAAGAAATTTTATAAAACATTTCCTGAAATGTATTTAGTATGTTAAACATTTATTTAAAAAAAATACGTACATTTCATTTGAACCTAACGTTACAGAAGATAACGAATTTGGATAACAATTCTAGTCCACTCGCCTAACAGCTTGAGTAAAATGTACCCCCTTAATGGAAGGTTAAATGAAAAGATTTATAGAAAAGAAGTTTATAACTAATTACGTATACAACCTTAACATTCTTAGATATGGACATATATACATGCAAGACTATACTAATATAATTTATGTACATATATACACACATACTATGTACTTATATACATATCTAATTTTTACATGCTGATTACGCACTGAAATACAAATGAGTGTTATGTTTGCATATTCATATTATCACGGGCATCCACACTCATCTACTACCATTTTTGGCAGGTCCCTTTTACAGGCCCGTAGCTAGGGGGGGGGCATTGTGGGGCAATGCCCTACCTTAAAACTAGAATGCCCTATCTTAAAAAGGCCAACAAGTGAGATCAATTACACTGTAGGTAAATTTTTAACTTTTAAAATATCACGGAGAAACGCCGAGACAACCCAACTTAATTTTTGGCTGTAGAATACGATGGCGTTTTCAGAAAGTCAAAGTTAGCTCTCGTTTTCGAGAAATTTAGGAAAGAAGTTTCAGAGCTCCGAAGGTAATTTTTTTCCCGTTTATAAACTTTACTTAGGTTTTCAACCCTTTTCTCGCGTAAGGATTTTGATGGTTGTTCTTAATTAATTGGGGCATTCTAAATTCAATGTCATCTTTAGTTTTTCCAAACTGGCTCCGGTTTATGAGATAACGGTATTGAAAAATTACCATCAATTTGGACTTTTTTGTTAATAACTCAGTCAGTTTATGAGTTAAATTGCCCAAACTTTGCACATGACCATATTTTAGCATTACCTTAACTTTTCCTGATAATAATTGAAATCGGGAGACTATAACATATAGCTGCCATACAACCGATTGTTCAGATGTGGACATTTTGGGGTATATCTTCGCTATTTAAACAGATAAGGACAAGCAAATTTGGAGAATTTGTACTCGTATTGGCCTTAATCTATTCCCTGAAAATCGTCGAGATCGGGTCACTATAAAATATAGCTACCATACCATACCTTGTGGGTAGAGTGCTCGCCTTCTATGCCAGAGGTCTCGGGTTCAAACCACGGTCCGAGCCAAACACCAAAACAATTTTTCTAATTAGTAAAAATCCAATTATTGGGTTTTTTAAGAGCAGCGGTCACCTCTCGGCAGTGGGCGGCATACCCTCCGAGAGTATTTCTGCCATGAAAAAGCTTCTCACAAAAAATGCATTCGCCGTTCGGAGCCGGCATAAAACTGTAGGTCCACCCAATTAGTAGGAAAAACAAAAAGGAGCACACCTCGAATTGGGAGAGAAGCTCGGCCATAAAACTCGTCAGAGTTATAATAGCGCCATCGATATATAAATATATACCATACAGCTGATTGTTCAGATATATGGTTTTGCACTTTTATTTTTTTATAACTCCGAAAATAGTCATTCTGCGTGAAAGAGAAACATAAAGACTTTCATTCAAAATTAATAGGTGAAAAATTTTCTCATATACGATTTCCACATATCTGCATTAGTTATTGCACTTTTGTGCAGCCAAAGTTGAAATTTCACCATAGGCATTTTTTTCAAGCCCAATAACTCATATGAGTCTTTCTTTTACAAATCGGACACCTATTGTAACCTTACACTGAACAATCACTAGTATTGGAGCTATATGTTATAGTGACCCGATCTTGACAATTTTCAGGGAATAGATTAAGTCAATACAGGTCGAAATTCTCTAAAGTTTCATGTCCTTAGCTGTTTAAATAGCGAAGCTATACCCCAAAATGTCCACATCTGAACAATCGGTTGTATGGCAGCTATATGTTATAGTCATTCGATTTCAATTATTTTCAGAAAAAGTTAAGGTAATGATAAAATGTGGTCATGTGCAAATTTTGGGCAATTTAGCTCATAAACTGACTGAGTTATTAACAAAAAAGTCCAAATTGATGGTACTTTTTAAATACCGTTATCTCATAAACCGAAGGCAGTTTGGAAAAACTAATGATGGCACTGAATTTAGAATGCCCCAATTAAGTAAGAACAACCGTCAAAATCCTTAAGCGAGAAAAAGGTTCAAAACCTAAGTAAAGTTTATAAACGGGAAAAAAATTACCTTCGGAGCTCTGAAACTTCTTTCCTAAATTTCTCGAAAACGAGAGCTAACTTTGACTTTCTGAAAACGCCATCGTATTCTACAGACATAAATTGTATAATTTATCCATTAAATTTTTAAATTTACTAATATTTTAAGGTTTTAAGTTAATAAAACTAATAGCCTTCAAAGCTATAAATATTAGTAAATAATCTCTTAAGCCTTAGTATTTAAATTACTCCTTTAGATTTGTGATATTTTGACCTCTGTTATTATAATTAAATTTTTTGTTTGAGATAAAAAATTATTGCGGTTGCAATGTATGATATCGCTAGCTTAGAGTGCAAACTGTGTAAGTCCAATTTTATGAAAAGGCGTATTTTTATGTAGCACGCTAGAAAAACCAAATACGCACCACGCTAAACAAGTCTGTGATACTTGTCATATATCTACTCGTTGTTATTCAGTGATACGCAAATTGTGTAAGTCCAAAAAACGAAGAAAATTGTGTAAGTCCAAAATAATTACATGAACAGAAATTTTTTTTTTCATTTTGAATTTTTTTCATTTTTAGTTTTTTGGCTCTCCTACAAAGTTTGAAAAAAGGACTTACACAATTTGCACTCTAAGCTAGCGATATGGAGAATCCACCCTGCATCACATATATAATTAAATAAGACCATCGAATTTTTGTAGTTTGGTTAAAGGAATGGCTCATTCCGGCAGTTTTCTGACAAAAACTAATCTGACTGTGAGCGAACAACACCAAGATCGCGGAATTGATTTCTAAGGCTGTGTGCTTATCTAAAACATTTTACTCGTTGAAAAAATGAGGTTTCTAAATTTTCTATGGTTATCGTTTAATCATTTTCGAGAGTTTTTTTCACACCTTGACTTGCGTGCATACCTACAGGCGGCCCACATACCAAATTTAAAGATCGAAGCTCTCTTAGGTATGGAATTATCAAATTAAATTAAAATTAAAAATTTAAAAAATTAAAAAATTAAATTTTTTGTTGCATTAAATTTATTATAATATTTTCGGCTTAAATTTTATCTCTCGCTTATTTGCGTATGGCGGTTGGTCGCTATCTTCCATTAATTATATTTCTATTCACATGCATGTCAATTGCCAAAACTGACCTAGCGTTCGAATTCACCACTAAGCACGGATAAAACTGCGTTCAATGGTGGTCGTGCCAAGACTGACTTCCGCCCTACCTTAAACCAACGCTGCCCTACCTTAAATTTAAGTCTGGCTAAGGCCCTGCCCTTTTAATGATTCCGTCGTCACCATAATATATTAATGACATACTCGAAAATTTAATTGGGGCGCAGCATGGTTGCATTCCATTGAGAAGCCCCATTTTTCTGTATTCTTCCACAAAATGTGCATGAAATGTTTGAAAAGTATCAGGAGTGCGAAACGGCCCACCACAGTCTCCACGACAGTAATTTGCAAAGTAGCCGCGAGGAGCAATAATCCAGTCGTCCCAACCAAGAGCTTTAAATGAAACATAAAACGATTCCTTGCAACATTGTCCATGCATCGCACCAGCACAATCGATTGCACGCCGTTTTACCCGTTTTAGTTGTTTTATTTCAGTTCGCATAACCAAAAATGGCCGCTGGGGACTTTGCTCTAAATTTACATTATGCAAGCGAATATTTATTTGAGACTTTACATATTGGTCGCTATGATTCCTAGTCCAATGGTTTAACTTGCGCTGATGTTGTAAATTAAATTCATTTACTGTACGCTGCTTAAGGTTTCCACCCATTGGTTTCATGTGAAATAACCGTGAATTAATTTTCTTCAATCCATTACAACCAACAACGCTTGATGCCTTTTTATGACCGCTGCTATTAAATAAAGAGTTACAGGCAACATCAATTTTTCTAAAATCTGTTGGGTTTGCGTCGGATGCATCGCTTGATTTCTTTATAAAATAGTCATGTCGTGGAAGAGGCCGTTTTTGATCCAATTGATCTAAAATGTGTCTGTGATCCGAAAATAGAGAATATTTTGTATAGTATATAGGCTTGTCCAATAAATGCAAAAAATATTGCTTTCCATATCCAGTGCAATCTATAAGTAGGCGTAATTTTTCGCCCGGTTTTCGCCCATACCACTCTCTAACGGTTGATGTTATATGAAATTTTTGCCAGCCTAAGCTTATCACATCTACATCAAATGAAGCACATAGTTGAGGTGACTGAAAACATTCCTGAATTTAAGATAATAAAAACATGAAGACATTACGATGTGTAAACGCATAAAATTATAGAATTTATTGGTGAAAAGTTATAGTTTGTTACTATCTGTATAGTAATTTAAATATCCGCTTTTTTTCTAAAACTATTTTATATTCTAATACCTGTATTCATAAAATAAAAAAAAGGTTTAAAAAGCTGCTAAAATGGAAAAACTTTATGAAAATGTTACTATACAATTGTTAAAACCAATTTTATTTTTATGAATACCTTGTTTTGAATATTTTATTACTTTAATTTTGATGTTGAGTTCTCATACAAATCACCATAGTAAATAAATGTTTGATGTTTGTTTAGGTGACTTGCGTTCACCTAAATAACGTATATGCCATGCGCGCATGTACGCGCAGGGGTGCATGGCTTGTCCCCATGCCACCCTATTCCACTTCCAGCTATTGGCATCTCTGTCATAGTTGGAAGTCCGGCCGCCATACTTCAAGACGGCCCAGCTCTCGACTGGTATAAAAAGGCCAATTGTTGTTGTTGTTGTTGTTGTTTTCTGCAACAATGCGACAAATAGGCAAAATAAAAAGGAGAAACATGTTTGAACATGTATACATACATACAAATATATGGACGTGCATACCAGCTTTGCTGTTTTAGCCATTTGGTAGCTAGATTTAGCCACCGCCGTGTTTTTTAGCCACCAAAATTTCGGTTTTGTCCCTAGCCACGTTTCTAGCCACCGCTTGTAATGAACCACAATTTTGCACATAGGAAGGATCTGGTAACGCTAACTCAATTCAGCGATTATCACAAATCGATTTAAGTGTTAAAAACAAAACATGTAACGCAACTATCGATAAATGCCTGTTGATACACGCTACTGGAATAGTAGGCTGTCGATGAAAGTCCTAACTGACTTTGTATATTGTTTGCTACTTCTACCACTTAGCAACGCCGAAGAACCTTTTCCGTAATAAACATTGTCAAAACCAAAAATCGAAATAAAATGAATCATACAATGTTGAATGCAATTTTAACTATAAGATATGGCTTAAAGAATGTAAAACAATGTTGCAATGAATTTGAAATAACAGATTTCATTAAAATAATGAAGAAAGAATTAATTTATGAAGAGAAAGAGTCTATTAGTGATGACGACATAATAATAGATATTGATTGTGATATCTAATTTTTTTAGTATGTATGTATGAATATTTTATTTTTACACAAATTTATGATTTTTTCCTTATATTGTATGCAATACGTTTATGCCCGAATTTGAAAAATAAATTTAAAACATGTTAATTTGAAACAAAATTTTTTAGCCTCCATTTTTAGCCACGAACCATTTAGCCATTTTTAGCCACAAATTAAATCAAATCTAGCCACCACGAAAATTATTCAACGGCAATGCTGGTGCATACCTACATATCCATACATACAGCAACAACAACAAAAACAAAAGCAACAGCAAAAACAAAGACAAGAACCTAAACAACAAAAAACCAAAATAACAACAACAAAAACAAAAGCAACAGCAAAAACAAAGACAAGAACCTAAACAACAAAAAACCAAAATAACAACAGCAAAAACAAAAGCAAAAACAAAAACCGTTTATAGCCCAGTTAGTCGAGAACGTAAACCCGTGTACCGTGTCAGCTGATCCAACCTATTCAATGGGATTTGTATGTAAACGATTATTCAACGACGGACGACGCAGATGCCCGTACCGCAGAAATCAAAATCATTTTAATTTTTTACGTAAAAACGTGTCAGCTGATCGCTCGCATGGTTGCAAGGTGTAAGGGTTGCCGGTTGAACATTTTTTTATTATTAAATATTTAAACAGTAATAACAAGATAATAGCTTTGTTCAACAACTTTACTTGCAAGTACTTGCAAAAAGAGCGTCAATGTCAAATTAAGAGTAAAAACGAGAAAAGAGAAAATTATCAACCAAAGTAATTGAACACAAAATCGTAAACATTCGCAAGAAAACAGCTGATACGCTGCTTTGACAATTTGATTTTTAAGTTAGGTTGTAATTGAAATTTTTGAAATTGGAAATGAATGCAAATAACTGAATTAAGAAAACAAAAATCTACTTTGGCTATCCCACAACATCGTCAAGATACATTTTTACGCTAATTTATTTAGTACACAATTAGAAATTTGCGTTTAAAATGTTTGTATATTTCCAATTGAAATTTTTGTGATCATATATTTTTGACACTTCTATTTTTTTTAAAGCTGCAAGTAGTTCCAAGTGAAAATTTTACTGGCAGCTTTTATCAACTCTCTCGAGGTCTTACTCTCTCAATTTGGCTCTCTTTTGCGAATTTTTTGGGTTATTGAACATAAATTCGTAAAAATATGTAAAAATTTTGAGATATTGAACACTCCTAATAAATGAAGATATTACTGAAAATTAAAGCAAAAATTGTATTTAACCACATATGGTGGCTGTATTTTCTTAATTGATATCTCTCGGTGGTCTTCTTGTGCAACTTTTCTACATTAAAAAGTTATAAATTGCCACAATAGATCTAAGTTTCTGTAACAAAACCGGGGAAAGTGTCAATTTTATTGAGAAGTTGAGTGGTTTCAGTAACTTTTAATGTTGTTATTACGTTAAGTGTAAACCCCCTCAACAAATTTCATATTTTGAGACAGTGATTCTTATGATTTGAATCATAATTAAAATATAAAAATATTCTATTTGGCATTTCATTTGTCTTTGAAATGATAAATAATGCCTTGCCCGTGTGGACAAAAGGTTGATCGGTTGCATCCGAAAAAAATTCAGTGCGCGAAGTGCAACGATTTCTTTCATATGTCATGTGTTGGTATAAAGTCAGCAGATGCAAAGTTTTTGCTAAATTCCAACAAATGTTTCTATTGCCAACCTTGCATGACTCCGCGGCGAAACTCGGTTCACACTCCGCCGCCCCCGCCGGCATTTCTAATACCTCCAAATCTAAAAACGAATTGCCTAACATGCTTACTTCGAAAGCAGGAATCAGCTCTGTCAATAAGGCAAATAGTGATAGAAGACAACAACAACAAGTCTCACTGGAGTCTGTTTTTAATGAGATCGTTTTGCTGCGAGAGGAGAATTCAGCTTTGGTTAATGTTATCAAAGCCCTTCGTGAAGATAACAAACATCCTGTGAGTAAAACTGATAGCATGCTTTCAGATCTACTCAATATGCAGCGTGCTATGCAAGAAAAAGATAGCGTGATTTCTGTACTTAAGCAAATAACAATGAAGTTGACACCATCACAACACCGTCACAACAGCGAAAGAATTCGGAATGCATAATTGTTCAAAATCATAAGAAATCAAAAAATAAAAAGGATTTGTATGTGGTTGGTTCTAGTGATACTGCTGAACTCCAAGTGGCCGAGCAAACTAGCTGGATTCACTAATGGCGTTTTCTTTTCTGACAAAAAATGTTGCCCTTTAATATCTCAATTATCGAATTACGTAACATGACTTTCTATAAAATGGCTGAATTTGTAGTTAATGGTGCCCTCTTACTTAGTCAGAGAACAACATTCGTTGAAATCACCACACAAGCTTACAAAATGGCTAAGAAAATCAAACAGGGCAACATTTTTTCGAGAAAAGAAAACGGCATAAGCCTACTGTTACACCTGAGGATGTCATCGCTTATGTCGTGAAGCATACTAATATCGAAAAGCATCTTTTGTCATGCTTTAAACTCATTAAAAATAACAAGCCGATAAATACGCTGTTACTTGTAAACTTCAAATTGGGAGTCCCTGTGAGTTTACCAAATAAGCTGATCAATCCAGCTATCTGGCCCGAAAAAGTAACCGTGCGCCCATTCCGTTTTTTTCAACGGAAAAAGAGCCAAACTGGAATGACGTATGTAGAGCGTCAAATGTAGTTACACAAGCGCAAACATATCTACATAATAAATTTCCATACATTGTATTGTCACGCGCTGGCGCTGGCTACTTAGTCAGCCCCACACAAATTGTAATGTACACAAATTTGCTGACGCTGCCATTCTCACGCTTCCAATGTTATTCTAAGCCTAAGCGCTCATAGGAGCATACATATGTACATGTACGTATGGACATGTACATATGTACAATATACCGTGGGAAAGATTCCCATTATTTTTAAGTACGTAGTGTAAATATGTATCATAGTAAATAAGTAGTACATAAGAGCAAATATTGTATAAAAAGAAGAATTTTGGATAATAAAATTCAATTCACTTTTGGCAACCAAACGAAAGCGTTTAATCTCCCCACTACATGGCGATCCTTGCCAGATAAGTCGTGGCAATTTATTTTTGCCTTCATTTATCCACGTGGCAAGGAAGTCATCGCGACGCGGGTTTTTTTTTTTTATAATCATTGGACTAAGAAGGATACTCAATCATTGCACGAAGAAGGATACTCAATCATTGCACGAAGAAGGATACTCAATCGTTGCACGAAGAAGGATACTCAATCATTGCACGAAGAAGGATACTCAATTTATGAAAAATTTGATTGATCATTGGACGGATAGGAACATAATTGAAGTGGAATAATAAAATCGGTCAAGCAATGCACGAAGAAGGATACTCAATTTATGGGAAAATTTGATTGATCATTGGACGGATAGGAACATAATTGGAGTGGAATAATAAAAACAGCCCAGCAATGCACGCAAACTAGGCACGTTACAACAGCAACTGTAAAACACGTAGCGATAAAAGGGCCGAGCGAAAAGACAACATAATCTTAATTTTCCGACCAGCAGCAGCAGCCATAGAATTAATGTATTTTATTTAATATACACACGTATATATCTTTAACATTGCTTCTGGCAACCTAACGGCTGCCTACTCAGTGGCAAAAATTGAAAAATTCTTGCCTCATTTTTTTATTTTTTTTTCAATACTAACCCCATCAGGGTATTCCTTTTTCATGGTCAGTCAACAAGAGGTTGACGAGATTTTCGAGCGGTGGAACAGGTTCTTCATCGAAAGAGAACAGCCACCGCCAGAAAATACCAGGCAGGGTCCTTTGCCGATAACAATCGAGGAGTATCGGCAAAGACAACAAACTAATAGAAGGGTGGAGGAACCCAAAATTCCGAAGCCCATATCCTTCAAACGAAAAAGGGGTGGCAAAGCTTTTAAAATACGAAAAGCCCTTGCCACCATCCACGAGGAAATTAACCTCGCAACCACTATTGAGAAAAAGAAGGAATTGAAAAATAAGTTAAAAAATATAAGAAAAATGTTTAAATAAAGAAAAAAAAAAAATATAAATGTAATTAAAATAAAAAGTGGAAATATCTTTTGTTCATTTCAAGCATGTCTAGGCCTAGAAACCCAATTGTTGATTTATCTAGCGGAGTAGAAATAAGAGAGTTAATAGATTACGACAGGGAATTGGAATGGTTGAGAAGATTTTGGCGTCGCATAGGAATGACTAGGGAACCAACAATAGAGGACGTTATTAACCCAACAACACAAGTAGAATAAATACAACGAATGGGTGAAGTTTTCAGCATTCCAAGATTCCATTAAGATTTTTTTATATACAAATAAACCAATATGGGTGGCAAAACATCCAAGATCGACAAACCAAATGCCAATGTGGTTAATTCCATTGAAGTGGTTGATCATACTGAATCCTTGGATTCAATTAAATTCATTTTACTCGTTATTGCAATCATTAGTTGCATCAATTTATTTTTGAAAATATACTCAACCCACAATAAAATTCTGAAAAAGAGATACATTTCTCGCGCTAACGATCTAGATAAAGTCTAAACAGATTTTATTTCTTTTTCTATTTCATTATTTTTCAATGGCCAAATGGGAAATAATTCTTAAAACACTCATTGAAGAAAAAACCACGGCAGAAAAAGCATATAAATGCATAAACAAAAATATAACAATAAAAACGGAAACGGTAAGAAAACACCTCAAAACAATATTAGACTCATTAAATAATTTAGGTGAAATAATACGCAAAGTTAACAATCAACTCACTGCAGCTCACCAATTAGAGGCATACCAAATATTTTCCTTTGTTAGAGACAAACTAGTATCTTCACTAGCAAGATACAATATTGATGCATTAGTACCAAACACATACGAAAGTACTATATCAATCGACTTTAGCATTTTATTACCAGAACCAGAAGAAAAAGACAAAATGCCACAAACAATAGTAGAATTCATTAAAACGGCTTCATCAATTTTACCCGAATTTGATGGCAAGCCGGAAAATCTACATAGCTTTTTGGACGCAATTGAAATTCTCGATCAGATCAAGGATACGCATGAAGCATTAGCGATATCCATTATAAAAACTAAACTTAAAGGTACTGCACGAAATTACATCAGTACTGAAAATACCATACAACAAGTTAAAGCAAAGTTGCAAACTTCAATTAAAGGCGAGTCAGTGGAAGTATTGACTGCAAAGCTTTTGAATATTCAACAGCGCAGTAAAACAGCTAATCAATACACTACTGAAATAGAGAAGCTAACAAAGTCATTGGAAGGAGCATATATATCTGATGGGCTTACCTCAGACTTGGCAAGCAAATATTCTACACAAGCAGCTGTAAAAGCCATGTGTAAGAATTGCTCAAACGAAAAAGTAAAAATGATAATGCAAGCAGGAACGTTCACTTCCATGAACGAAGCTATCTCAAAATTCACAAATAGCTGCACTGAAGTAACTGGAAACCCAAACTCATTACTTCACATCCGCCAACAAAACTATTACCGCGGTAGCTTCCGTCGAAGTTATCAAAGTAATAATAACAGAAGTAACCAAAGACGCGCGTTTCCCACGCGCTACAATTATAACAATAACAATAACATGCAAAGGCGAGACTATAGAAACCAAACACGCTCAAATGCTCGCAATAACAACAACAATAACAATAACAATACAAACAGCACACGAAACATACGTAGCTACGATCAACAGGAAAACCAGCAGACTCCACTTCAACAGTAGAGAGAAAAATTTTTGTATTCAATTTACATTTGAACAGCTACATATCTTCCAAGTCAACATTAAATAACTCATTTTCTACTCTCCTAGTAGACACAGGAGCAGATATATCAATTATTAAAAAGGGTCAAATTCAGAACGATATTTCAATTAATAATTCACAAAAAACAGATTTAAAAGGCATAGGTCAGGGTATAACAAGCACCCTCGGAACAGTTAAAGCAGATTTGAAGGGTGACGATCTTTTGATTCGACATAAATTTCACATAGTAGAAGATGATTTCCCAATTCCATGTGACGGAATTTTGGGACTGGATTTCATTAAAAAATATAATTGCATTTTAGACTATCAAAATAATAAAGATACTTTGATATTACGTCCACATGATTTCCCAGAGGATATAGCAATTCGAATGACAAATGAGCCAACAATTAATAGTATAACAGTACCAGCAAGATCAGAAGTAATTAGACAAATTAAAATTAATAATAATAACGAATTATTTATACCACATCAACAATTAGCCGAAGGTATTTTCGTTGCCAATTCAATAGTAAATCCAAATCAAGCATTTGTTAGAATTATTAATACAACAGATAAAAATGCAACTATTCAAAATTACAATATTAATACAGAAAATTTAGACGACTACATTATTGTAAATAATAAACAGAAAAATGAAGAAAACAATAAAGAAAAACTAGAAAGATTAAATAAAAATTTTCCATCATTTGCTAAATCTCAACTTAATACTTTATGTTCAGAATACATAGATATATTTGCATTAGAATCAGAACCTATAACCACTAACAATTTTTATAAACAAAAACTTTATATGAAAGATGATACCCCAGTCTATATTAAAAATTACAGAGTACCAGAAGCACATAAACAGGAAATTAACAAACAAGTAAATAAACTAATTCAAGATGACCTAATAGAACCATCTATTTCCGAATATAATAGTCCAATTTTACTAGTACCGAAAAAATCACTACATCACAGATGCAAGTGGATACGCCTGCGGAGCAGTGCTAAGTCAGGAATACGAAGGAA
The DNA here is from genome assembly GCA_960531455.1 of Urophora cardui. NCBI lineage: Eukaryota > Metazoa > Arthropoda > Insecta > Diptera > Tephritidae > Urophora > Urophora cardui. The sequence goes on along the minus strand of OY482675.1, from coordinate 13,955,914 downwards.
AACAATTACCAGTTGCTTATGCCTCTAGATCTTTCACAAAAGGCGAAATAAATAAAGCAACAATTGAAAAGGAATTAGCAGCCATACATTGGGCTATCACTTATTTCAGACCGTACGTCTACGGTAGAAAATTCACAATCAAAACAGACCATCGACCCTTAACTTACCTTTTTTCGATGAAAAACCCATCATCAAAACTAACTAGAATAAGACTAGATCTGGAAGAATATGACTTTGAAGTGGAGTACATAGCTGGAAAAGAAAATTATGTTGCGGATGCACTATCACGCATTGATATAAATGATTTAAAAGACATGTCAGTTAAAGCATGCCATATAATGAGAGTCACAACACGATCAGAATCCAATAAAAATACCAATAATAAAAATTCCAATAATAAAAATACAAAAGAAAACTGTCACGAAGAGAACATAAAAATATATGAAGCGCTAAATAAATGTGAAGTAAAAAAGCTAGCTCAGCTCGTTTTCGATCCCCCGAAACTGCAGTTCAAAAAGGGAAAGAAAATTTGTAGTGAAATAAATATTGATAATTTAATTGTTGAGGCGAAGATTGATTCAGGTCAATCCTTTGCCAGGTTTTCGAAAGAAACCGGCAATTTAAAAGTCGATAATAATGAAATTGTTGAGGCGAAGATTGATTTAGATCAATTCTTTGCCAGGCTTATGAAAGAAGCCGGCAATTTGAAAATAAATAAAATACAGTTGTCCTTAGGAGACAAATTGTTTAAAAATAATTATACTCGAGTAGACACATTTAAAAATATAGGTACCAAAGTTCTCAAAAATTTAACTATTGCATTAACTCCGGAGGTTATGCACGTGACAGATAAAGAAGTAATTAAAAAGATATTACAAAAATATCACGATGATCCTGTTAATGGTGGCCACCCAGGAATCAATCGCACAACCAATAAAATTAAACAGAAATATTATTGGAAAAATATGAAAAATGAAATAAAAAATCATATTAAAAAATGCATTCAATGCAATAAAAACAAAATTAATAAAAAGTTAAAAGAACCCATGACAATAACAGAAACGCCAACAAAAGCGTTTGATATAGTTCAAATTGACACAATTGGACCATTTCCAAAATCATTGAATGGAAATGAGTATGCAGTCACTATAATATGTGACTTAACCAAATATCTAGTAGCAATTCCAATTGAAAGCAAACATGCAAAAACAGTGGCCAAAGCTATTTTCGAACATTTCATTCTCATTTATGGATGTATGAAAACCATACTAACCGATATGGGAACGGAATATAAAAATAACGTTTTTGAAGAACTGTGTAAATTATTAAAAATAGAACACAAAACTTCTACACCTTACCATCATCAAACGTTAGGCACTGTTGAACGCAGCCATAGAACATTCAATGAATATGTACGTTCATACATATCCATTGACAAAGACGATTGGGATGAGTACCTCAAGTACTTTACCTATTGTTATAACACAACACCTTCAACAGTTCATGGTTACTGCCCTTTTGAACTAATATTTGGAAAACCAGCAACGACATACAATTTTTTACAAGAAAATACAATTAGCCCATTATACAATTATGAGGCATATGATAAGGAAGTTAAATTTAGGTTACAAATAGCCCAGGAAAGAGCTAATAGGTTAATAAGGCAGGCTAAGGAAAAACAAAAAATTAATTACGATAAAAACGTACAACTTAAGGAAATAAATATAGGAGATTTAGTGTTAGTCAGAGACGAAGCAGGACATAAGTTAGATAGTAGATATAAGGGGCCCTATAGAGTAACAAATATTGATAAGCACAACAATTATAGTTTAACTCCCTATAGAGTAACAAATATTAATAAGCACAACAATTATAGTTTAACTCCCTATAGAGTAACAAATATTGATAAGCACAACAATTATAATTTGACTCCCTATAAGGTAGAAAGTATAGGTAAAAATAATATTAATACAGAAAAGAAAATCATAGTACATAAAAATAGACTTAAAGCAATAGCATAAGACATTCCCACTTTTTACATCACAATAAATATGTAAGTATAAAAATAGGAACATAAATGTTCAATTTTAATTTTTATTGAAACGAAATACTCGCTTCATTGAATCCACAAATGAAGCGAGCATTTTTTTTGGAAAGGTGATGTAGAGCGTCAAATGTAGTTACACAAGCGCAAACATATCTACATAATAAATTTCCATACATTGTATTGTCACGCGCTGGCGCTGGCTACTTAGTCAGCCCCACACAAATTGTAATGTACACAAATTTGCTGACGCTGCCATTCTCACGCTTCCAATGTTATTCTAAGCCTAAGCGCTCATAGGACAATATACCGTGGGAAAGATTCCCATTATTTTTAAGTACGTAGTGTAAATATGTATCATAGTAAATAAGTAGTACATAAGAGCAAATATTGTATAAAAAGAAGAATTTTGGATAATAAAATTCAATTCACTTTTGGCAACCAAACGAAAGCGTTTAATCTCCCCACTACACGTAGCTGTGTCATCATCATCATCTAATTATCAAAGTTCCAAGGAAATCAACTTATATTTTCAGAACATGTCCGGCATGAGAACCAAATCTAATATCGTTAGTGACTTTAGCTCGCAAGAACTATTCGATGTTTTCATATTGATCGAAACATGGCTAACCCCGTTGGCGTTGTATAAAAAAATCCTCGTCGCCAAACTGTCGTGTATCTTCTCGATATGAGCTCTTTATTGGAATGACTTGTACATTTATAATATTATTTCTACCTATGACATTCGTATGCTTAGGCTACGTTCACATCTATATATAACACAGTAAAATAAAATTTTCGGAGTTTTTCATTCTGGATTTTTATTTCAGAAAAAAAATTTGGGAATTTTTCATTCTGAAAATTTATTTCTGAAAAGAAGTTTTGGAAATAATTTTTCGGAAAAATAGAGTTTAGGAAGTTTTGTCTTCGGAATTCCTGGGGAGCATCCAACATAACACACGATAGCGTCCTCATAGAACCTATCCTGTCAGGCCTTGTGAAAATCTAATACTATATAACCAGGTGCTTGGAATTCCATTCCAGCAGCATAAATATACATATAATATACATTAATAATGTAATGAGCGAATAAAATAAAATAATACTATACATACATGCATAAAAAATGTAGGAATAAAATTCATTCTGACTGGGCGAAATTCAATTCATTCCGAAAGCGGAAACAGTACTTACTAAGACAACACGTCATTGTGTCCTCGAGAAGCCTATACTGTCAGACGTTGTGAACCTCTAATACTATAAATCAGCTGCTTGGAATTCCATTCCATTCCAATAGCATAAATATGTACATATATAATGAACATGAATAAAATAAAATTACGTACATACTTTAAGTAAAAACAAAAATATTCATATGCACATACTAAATTTATGAATAAAATTCATTAAAACAGCGCAAAATTTAATTTTTGACTGCGTCCTTCCTGGCCCAAGTACCCCTTGAAGCACAATGGTCCCTTACTGGGTATAGTTCATTATATTTTAAATACTTTTATTAAACACTCCCTATGGAGTGAAAAATACATATATTCCGAGTTGAATTAATTTTTATTGTTTTACATATAAATACATACGTATGTATCTATTTACATTTTTATTTGAAGCAGTGGCAAAAAATAACTTTATTAGATATTTAGGTCAAGATATTATAAAAATTGTCATATTCTTTAAGAATGATACAATAAACTATAGCAGAAGAAATTTTATAAAACATTTCCTGAAATGTATTTAGTATGTTAAACATTTATTTAAAAAAATACGTACATTTCATTTGAACCTAACGTTACAGAAGATAACTAATTTGGATAACAATTCTAGTCCAAACGCCTAACAGCTTGAGTAAAATGTACCCCCTTAATGGAAGGTTAAATGAAAAGATTTATAGAAAAGAAGTTTATAACTAATTACTTATACAACCTTAAAATTCTTAGATATGTACATATATACATGCAAGACTATACTAATATAATTTATGTACATATATACACACATACTATGTACTTATATACATATCTAATTTTTACATGCTGATTACGCACTGAAATACAAATGAGTGTTATGTTTGCATATTCATATTATCACGGGCATCCACACTCATCTACTACCATTTTTGGCAGGTCCCTTTTAATGATTCCGTCGTCACCATAATATATTAATGACATACTCGAAAATTTAATTGGGGCGCAGCATGGTTGCATTCCATTGAGAAGCCCCATTTTTCTGTATTCTTCCACAAAATGTGCATGAAATGTTTGAAAAGTATCAGGAGTGCGAAACGGCCCACCACAGTCTCCACGACAGTAATTTGCAAAGTAGCCACGAGGAGCAATAATCCAGTCGTCCCAACCAAGAGCTTTAAATGAAACATAAAACGATTCCTTGCAACATTGTCCATGCATCGCACCAGCACAATCGATTGCACGCCGTCTTACCCGTTTTAGTTGTTTTATTTCAGTTCGCATAACAAAAATGGCCGCTGGGGACTTTGCTCTAAATTTACATTATGAAAGGGAATATTTATTTGAGACTTTACATATTGGTCGCTATGATTCCTAGTCCAATGGTTTAACTTGCGCTGATGTTGTAAATTAAATTCATTTACTGAACGCTGCTTAAGGTTTCCACCCATTGGTTTCCTATGAAATAACCGTGAATTAATTTTCTTCAATCCATTACAACCAACAACGCTTGATGCCTTTTTATGACCGCTGCTATTAAATAAAGAGTTACAGGCAACATCAATTTTTCTAAAATCTCTTGGGTTTGCGTCGGATGCATCGCTTGATTTCTTTATAAAATAGTCATGTCGTGGAAGAGGCCGTTTTTGATCCAATTGACCTAAAATGTGTCTGTGATCCGAAAATAGAGAATATTTTGTATAGTATATAGGCTTGTCCAGTAAATGCAAAAAATATTGCTTTCCACATCCAGTGCAATCTATAAGTAGGCGTAATTTTTCGCACGGTTTTCGCCCATACCACTCTTTAACGGTTGATGTTATATCAAATTTTTGCCAGCCTAAGCTTATCGCATCTACATCAAATGAAGCACATAGTTGAGGTGACTGAAAATATTCCTGAATTTAAGATAATAAAAACATGAAGACATTAGCATGAGTAAACGCATAAAATTACAGAATTTATTGGTGAAAAGTTATAGTTTGTTACTATCTGTATAGTAATTTAAATATCCGCTTTTTTTCTAAAACTATTTTATATTCTAAAACACCTGTATTCATAATAAAAAAGGTTTAAAAAGCTGCTAAAATGCAAAAATTTTATGAAAATGTTACTATAATAATTGTTCAAAATCATAAGAAATCAAAAAATAAAAAGGATTTATATGTGGTTGGTTCTAGTGATACTGCTGAACTCCAAGTGGCCGAGCAAACTAGCCGGATTCACTAAGCCTCCTTTAAGCCTACTGTTACACCTGAGGATGTCATCGCTTATGTCGTGAAGCATACTAATATCGAAAAGCATCTTTTGTCATGCTTTAAACTCATTAAAAATAACAAGCCGATAAATACGCTGTTACATGTAAACTTCAAATTGGGAGTCCCTGTGAGTTTACCAAATAAGCTGCTCAATCCAGCTATCTGGCCCGAAAAAGTAACCGTGCGCCCATTCCGTTTTTTTCAACGGAAAAAGAGCCAAACTGGAATGACGTAGCTGTGTCATCATCATCATCTAATTATCAAAGTTCCAAGGAAATCAACTTATATTTTCAGAACATGTCCGGCATGAGAACCACATCTAATATCGTTAGTGACTTTAGCTCGCAAGAACTATTCGATGTTTTCGTATTGATCGAAACATGGCTAACCCCGAATTTCTTCGATTCTGAATTTTTTGACCCAAACCTATTTGATGTCTTTCGGAAGGACAGGGACCCTGCTAAAACTGGGTGTAACAGAGGGGTGGTGTTCTGATTGCTGCACGTCGAAAATTATGTGCTATTTTGGTTATTCTGGCTAATAATGACTCGCTTCTGGATCAAATTTACGTGCGACTATCGGGTTCCTCAGGGAAATTATTCATTTGTGCCACATACATCCTCTAATGCTAAACTTTTATTTTCTAGCAAACGATTTTGTATTGATTGATTTTTCAACCCAAACACAAATTGATTCCGTAACGGGGTATTTAAATAGTTACCGAAATTGCTCTCTTTTGCCAGAAGGCGCAAAGCTGCCAAAAACTGCTCACACGACTCACCGTTTTGCTGCTTCCTTAGGTGGAACCTATAGTTCGCTAAAATTTCGTTGGCCTTTGGATTGAAGTGGTCTTCCAAAGTGGGCACGATCACTTCATACTGCATGGCCTCTGGCTCCTTGGGCAGCACTTTGTCACACATAATATTGTAAGTTGTGGCTCCCATATAATGCAAAAGCGATTGACATTTTTTCGTTTCATCAGCATTGAAGAGCGATAACGCCGTTTCAAACCGTTTCACCCACCTGTTCCATGGCATCGTTTCCACGTCGAATGCGTCCAATTGGAACGCTGGTGCTTGCAAAGTTGTTGGTGAAACCCCATTGCTTCCTGGCATTGCGTTGTATAAAAAAATCCTCGTCGCCAAACTGTCGTGTATCTTCTCGATATGAGTTCTTTATTGGAATGACTTGTACATTTATAATGTTATTTCTACATATGACATTCGTATGCTTAGGCTACGTTCACATCTATATATAACACAGTAAAATAAATTTTTCGGAGTTTTTCATTCTGGATTTTTATTTCAGAAAAAAAATTTGGGAATTTTTCATTCTGAAAATTTATTTCTGAAAAGAAGTTTTGGAAATAATTTTTCGGAAAAATAGAGTTTAGGAAGTTTTGTCTTCGGAATTTCTGGGGAGCATCTAACATAACACACGATAGTGTCCTCATAGAACCTATCCTCTCAGGCCTTGTGAAATTCTAATACTATATAATCAGGTGGTTGGAATTCCATTCCAGCAGCATAAATATACATATAATATACATTAATAATATAATGAGCGAATAAAATAAAATAATACTATACATACATGCATAAAAAATGTAGGAATAAAATTCACTCTGACTGGGCGAAATTCAATTCATTCCGAAAGCTGAAACAGTACTTACTAAGACAACACGCCATTGTGTCTTCGAGGAGCCTATGCTGTCAGACCTTGTGAACCTCTAATACTATAAATCAGCTGCTTGGAATTCCATTCCATTCCAATAGCACAAATATGTACATATATAATGAACATGAATAAAATAAAATTACGTACATACTTTAAGTAAACACAAAAATATTCATATGCACATACTAAATTTATGAATAAAATTCATTAAAACAGCGCAAAATTAAATTTTTGACTGCGTCCTTCCTGGCCCAAGCACCCCTTAAAGCACAATGGCCCCTTACTGGGTATAGTTCATAATATTTTAAATACTTTTATTAAACACTCCCTATGGAGTGAAAAATACATATATTCCGAGTTGAATTAATTTTTATTGTTTTACATATAAATACATACATATGTATCTATTTATCTAATATTAAATTATTTGTAACTGTGCCTACATTTTTATTTGAAGCTGTGGCAAAAAATAACTTTATTATATATTTAGGTCAAGATATTATAAAAATTGTCATATTCTTTAAGAATGATACAATAAACTATAGCAGAAGAAATTTTATAAAACATTTCCTGAAATGTATTTAGTATGTTAAACATTTATTTAAAAAAATACTTACATTTAATTTGAACCTAACGTTACAGAAGATAACCAATTTGGATAACAATTCTAGTCCACTCGCCTAACAGCTTGAGTAAAATGCACCCCATTAATGGAAGGTTAAATGAAAAGATTTATAGAAAAGTTTATAACTAACTAGAGGTTACCCGCGGGTTTCACACCACGTGCTTTTAAAAATATTAGCATATTGAGTTAGTCCAAAAAAGCAAAAAAGTTACATAGAAAAATATCATTCTTGACGTCAAAGATAGTTTTCTTTTTTTGTCCGTTGAGTACGTAATTATCTCACATGCCATCACACCATTTTTCAGTACCCTACTACAAATATTTCCAGAGATATTCGATGTGAAAATTTCAGTTTGTATGGGAGGTGCCCATCCCTGCTTTACCAAGACCTAGCGTTTTTACCCGTTTAAAACATAGTTATCTCACATGCCCTCACACCAGTTTTCAGAACCCTACTACAAATATTTCCAGAGATATTCGCTGTGAAAATTTCAGTTTGTATGCGAGGTGCCCATCCCTGCTTTACCAAGACCTAGTGTTTTTCCCGTTTAATATATAGTTATCTCGCATGCCCTCACACCAATTTTCAGTACCCTACTACAAATATTTCCAGAGATATTCGCTGTGAAAATTTCAGTTTGTATTCGAGGTGCCCATCCCTGCTTTACCAAGACCTAGTGTTTTTCCCGTTTAATATATAGTTATCTCACATGCCCTCACACCAGTTTTCAGTACCCTACTACAAATATTTCCAGAGATATACGCTGTGAAAATTTCAGTGTGTATGGGAGGTGCCCATCCCTGCTTTACCAAGACCTAGCGTTTTTACCCGTTTAATACATAGTTATCTCACATTCCCTCACACCAGTTTTCAGTAACCTACTACAAATATTTCCAGAGATATTCGCTGTGAAAATTTCAGTTTGTATGGGAGGTGCCCATCCCTGCTTTACCAAGACCTTGTGTTTTCCCCGTTTAATACATAGTTATCTCACATGCCCTCACACCAGTTTTCAGAACCCTACTACAAATATTTCCAGAGATATTCGCTGTGAAAATTTCAGTTTGTATGGGAGGTGCCCATCCCTGCTTTACCAAGACCTAGCGTTTTTACCCGTTTAATACATAGTTATCTCACATGCCCTCACACCAGTTTTCAGTACCCTACTACAAATATTTCCAGAGATATTCGCTGTGAAAGTTTCAGTTTGTATTCGAGGTGCCCATCCCTGCTTTACCAAGACCTAGTGTTTTTCCCGTTTAATATATAGTTATCTCACATGCCCTCACACCAGTTTTCAGTACCCTACTACAAATATTTCCAGAGATATTCGCTGTGAAAGTTTCAGTTTGTATTGGAGGTGCCCATCCCTGCTTTACCAAGACCTAGCGTTTTTACCCGTTTAATACATAGTTATCTCACATGCCCTCACACCAATTTTCAGTACTCTACTACAAATATTTCCAGAGATATTCGATGTGAAAATTTCAGTTTGTATGGGAGGTGCCCATCCCTGCTTTACCAAGCCCTAGCAGTTTTACCCGTTTAATACATAGTTATCTCACATGCCCTCACACCAGTTTTCAGTACCCTACTACAAATATATCCAGAGATATTCGCTATGAAAGTTTCAGTTTGTATGGGAGGTGCCCATCCCTGCTTTACCAAGACCTAGTTTATCCGTTGAGTATATATTTTTGTATTATTCCTTCACAAAAATTTTCATTATTCTAGTACAAATATTTCAAGAGATATTACGAAAAAAAGGAAAATTTTGTATGGGAGGTGCCCATCCCTGACTTTTAATCAGATTAAAAATATGCCTATAGCAATTACCGGGTGAAAATACCTAGGTGTGCAAAGTTTCGTGAGGATCCGTTCAGCGGTTTTCTCGCCAATTGAGTTTAAACACAATTTTCATTTCACATTTATAATATAAGATTACTTATACAACCTTAACATTCTTAGATATGTACATATATACATGCAAGACTATACTAATATAATTTATGTACATATATACACACATACTATGTACTTATATACATATCTAATTTTTACATGCTGATTACGCACTGAAATACAAATGAGTGTTATGTTTGCATATTCATATTATCACGGGCATCCACACTCATCTACTACCATTTTTGGCAGGTCCCTTTTAATGATTCCGTCGTCACCATAATATATTAATGACATACTCGAAAATTTAATTGGGGCGCAGCATGGTTGCATTCCATTGAGAAGCCCAATTTTTCTGTATTCTTCCACAAAATGTGCATGAAATGTTTGAAAAGTATCAGGAGTGCGAAACGGCCCACCACAGTCTCCACGACAGTAATTTGCAAAGTAGCCACGAGGAGCAATAATCCAGTCGTCCCAACCAAGAGCTTTAAATGAAACATAAAACGATTCCTTGCAACATTGTCCATGCATCGCACCAGCACAATCGATTGCACGCCGTCTTACCCGTTTTAGTTGTTTTATTTCAGTTCGCATAACCAAAAATGGCCGCTGGGGACTTTGCTCTAAATTTACATTATGCAAGCGAATATTTATTTGAGACTTTACATATTGGTCGCTATGATTCCTAGTCCAATGGTTTAACTTGCGCTGATGTTGTAAATTAAATTCATTTACTGTACGCTGCTTAATATCATGTTCAGACATAAAAATTAATTAATGGCGTTTTCTTTTCTACGAAAAAATGTTGCCCTCCTATATCCCAATTATCGAATTACGTATCCTGACTTTCTAAAATATGGCTTAATTTGTAGATAAGGGTGCCCTCTTACTTAGTTAGAGGTCAATATTTGGTGAAAGGACCATACAAACTTACAAAATGGCTAAGAAAATCAAAAAGGGCAACATTATTTCGAGAAAAGAAAACGCCATAAGTCAATTGGGGTTGATTGAACATCTTTAGATTTGGTGTTCAGACATATTTAATTTACTTGGCCCATTTAACAGGTCGGCTCAAGATACATACACACATACACGCCGTGAGCTGAATATCAAACTCTCGTGACCTAAATGTCAAAATTGCAAGGAGGACGAAATAATTTGACATTCATCTCACAATTTTTACCAATCGTAAACACGAATGCATGTATAAAATAAGCAGAAATAAAAACAAATTTGATAGGTGATGAAGAAGAACAAGAATGCAGCTGATCTGACGAACCAACCTGTTTAGTGGACACTGACGCTAATCACATTTCTCTTTTCATGACATTTCATTTTACTTATGAAACAAGCCTTTTAACAGGGTTGCATGCAGAATTGTTCTTCATTAACAACTCATTAATTTCTAATGAAGCATTAACTTGGTCAATTTTTGTATGGTAAATTGAGAATCATTGGGCTTGAAAATTGAATGAAGGCTCTTAATGTTCAATTAAGGTTGTGTCTGAACATAACATAAGGTTTCCACCCATTGGTTTCCTATGAAATAACCGTGAATTAATTTTCTTCAATCCATTACAACCAACAACGCTTGATGCCTTTTTATGACCGCTGCTATTAAATAAAGAGTTACAGGCAACATCAATTTTTCTAAAATCTCTTGGGTTTGCGTCGGATGCATCGCTTGATTTCTTTATAAAATAGTCATGTCGTGGAAGAGGCCGTTTTTGATCAAATTGATCCGAAAATAGAGAATATTTTGTATAGTATATAGGCTTGTCCAGTAAATGCAAAAAATATTGCTTTCCACATCCAGTGCAATCTATAAGTAGGCGTAATTTTTCGCACGGTTTTCGCCCATACCACTCTTTAACGGTTGATGTTATATCAAATTTTTGCCAGCCTAAGCTTATCGCATCTACATCAAATGAAGCACATAGTTGAGGTGACTGAAAATATTCCTGAATTTAAGATAATAAAAACATGAAGACATTAGCATGAGTAAACGCATAAAATTACAGAATTTATTGTGAAAAGTTATAGTTTGTTACTATCTGTATAGTAATTTAAATATCCGCTTTTTTTCTAAAACTATTTTATATTCTAAAACACCAAATCAAAAAATAAAAAGGATTTATATGTGGTTGGTTCTAGTGATACTGCTGAACTCCAAGTGGCCGAGCAAACTAGCCGGATTCACTAAGCCTCCTTTAAGCCTACTGTTACACCTGAGGATGTCATCGCTTATGTCGTGAAGCATACTAATATCGAAAAGCATCTTTTGTCATGCTTTAAACTCATTAAAAATAACAAGCCGATAAATACGCTGTTACATGTAAACTTCAAATTGGGAGTCCCTGTGAGTTTACCAAATAAGCTGCTCAATCCAGCTATCTGGCCCGAAAAAGTAACCGTGCGCCCATTCCGTTTTTTTCAACGGAAAAAGAGCCAAACTGGAATGACGTAGCTGTGTCATCATCATCATCTAATTATCAAAGTTCCAAGGAAATCAACTTATATTTTCAGAACATGTCCGGCATGAGAACCAAATCTAATATCGTTAGTGACTTTAGCTCGCAAGAACTATTCGATGTTTTCGTATTGATCGAAACATGGCTAACCCCGAATTTCTTCGATTCTGAATTTTTTGACCCAAACCTATTTGATGTCTTTCGGAAGGACAGGGACCCTGCTAAAACTGGGTGTAACAGAGGGGTGGTGTTCTGATTGCTGCACGTCGAAAATTATGTGCTATTTTGGTTAATCTGGCTAATAATGACTCGCTTCTGGATCAAATTTACGTGCGACTATCGGGTTCCTCAGGGAAATTATTCATTTGTGCCACATACATCCTCTAATGCTAAACTTTTATTTTCTAGCAAACGATTTTGTATTGATTGATTTTTCAACCCAAACACAAATTGATTCCGTAACGGGGTATTTAAATAGTTACCGAAATTGCTCTCTTTTGCCAGAAGGCGCAAAGCTGCCAAAAACTGCTCACACGACTCACCGTTTTGCTGCTTCCTTAGGTGGAACCTATAGTTCGCTAAAATTTCGTTGGCCTTTGGATTGAAGTGGTCTTCCAAAGTGGGCACGATCACTTCATACTGCATGGCCTCTGGCTCCTTGGGCAGCACTTTGTCACACATAATATTGTAAGTTGTGGCTCCCATATAATGCAACAGCGATTGACATTTTTTCGTTTCATCAGCATTGAAGAGCGATAACGCCGTTTCAAACCGTTTCACCCACCTGTTCCATGGCATCGTTTCCACGTCGAATGCGTCCAATTGGAACGCTGGTGCTTGCAAAGTTGTTGGTGAAACCCCATTGCTTCCTGGCATTGCGTTGTATAAAAAAATCCTCGTCGCCAAACTGTCGTGTATCTTCTCGATATGAGTTCTTTATTGGAATGACTTGTACATTTATAATATTATTTCTACATATGACATTCGTATGCTTAGGCTACGTTCACATCTATATATAACACAGTAAAATAAATTTTTCGGAGTTTTTCATTCTGGATTTTTATTTCAGAAAAAAAATTTGGGAATTTTTCATTCTGAAAATTTATTTCTGAAAAGAAGTTTTGGAAATAATTTTTCGGAAAAATAGAGTTTAGGAAGTTTTGTCTTCGGAATTTCTGGGGAGCATCTAACATAACACACGATAGTGTCCTCATAGAACCTATCCTCTCAGGCCTTGTGAAATTCTAATACTATATAATCAGGTGGTTGGAATTCCATTCCAGCAGCATAAATATACATATAATATACATTAATAATATAATGAGCGAATAAAATAAAATAATACTATACATACATGCATAAAAAATGTAGGAATAAAATTCACTCTGACTGGGCGAAATTCAATTCATTCCGAAAGCTGAAACAGTACTTACTAAGACAACACGCCATTGTGTCTTCGAGGAGCCTATGCTGTCAGACCTTGTGAACCTCTAATACTATAAATCAGTTGCTTGGAATTCCATTCCATTCCAATAGCACAAATATGTACATATATAATGAACATGAATAAAATAAAATTACGTACATACTTTAAGTAAACACAAAAATATTCATATGCACATACTAAATTTATGAATAAAATTCATTAAAACAGCGCAAAATTAAATTTTTGACTGCGTCCTTCCTGGCCCAAGCACCCCTTAAAGCACAATGGCCCCTTACTGGGTATAGTTCATAATATTTTAAATACTTTTATTAAACACTCCCTATGGAGTGAAAAATACATATATTCCGAGTTGAATTAATTTTTATTGTTTTACATATAAATACATACATATGTATCTATTTATCTAATATTAAATTATTTGTAACTGTGCCTACATTTTTATTTGAAGCTGTGGCAAAAAATAACTTTATTATATATTTAGGTCAAGATATTATAAAAATTGTCATATTCTTTAAGAATGATACAATAAACTATAGCAGAAGAAATTTTATAAAACATTTCCTGAAATGTATTTAGTATGTTAAACATTTATTTAAAAAAATACTTACATTTAATTTGAACCTAACGTTACAGAAGATAACCAATTTGGATAACAATTCTAGTCCACTCGCCTAACAGCTTGAGTAAAATGCACCCCATTAATGGAAGGTTAAATGAAAAGATTTATAGAAAAGTTTATAACTAACTAGAGGTTACCCGCGGGTTTCACACCACGTGCTTTTAAAAATATTAGCATATTGAGTTAGTCCAAAAAAGCAAAAAAGTTACATAGAAAAATATCATTCTTGACGTCAAAGATAGTTTTCTTTTTTTGTCCGTTGAGTACGTAATTATCTCACATGCCATCACACCATTTTTCAGTACCCTACTACAAATATTTCCAGAGATATTCGATGTGAAAATTTCAGTTTGTATGGGAGGTGCCCATCCCTGCTTTACCAAGACCTAGCGTTTTTACCCGTTTAAAACATAGTTATCTCACATGCCCTCACACCAGTTTTCAGAACCCTACTACAAATATTTCCAGAGATATTCGCTGTGAAAATTTCAGTTTGTATGCGAGGTGCCCATCCCTGCTTTACCAAGACCTAGTGTTTTTCCCGTTTAATATATAGTTATCTCGCATGCCCTCACACCAATTTTCAGTACCCTACTACAAATATTTCCAGAGATATTCGCTGTGAAAATTTCAGTTTGTATTCGAGGTGCCCATCCCTGCTTTACCAAGACCTAGTGTTTTTCCCGTTTAATATATAGTTATCTCACATGCCCTCACACCAGTTTTCAGTACCCTACTACAAATATTTCCAGAGATATACGCTGTGAAAATTTCAGTTTGTATGGGAGGTGCCCATCCCTGCTTTACCAAGACCTAGCGTTTTTACCCGTTTAATACATAGTTATCTCACATTCCCTCACACCAGTTTTCAGTAACCTACTACAAATATTTCCAGAGATATTCGCTGTGAAAATTTCAGTTTGTATGGGAGGTGCCCATCCCTGCTTTACCAAGACCTTGTGTTTTCCCCGTTTAATACATAGTTACCTCACATGCCCTCACACCACTTTTCAGTACCCTACTACAAATATTTCCAGAGATATTTGATGTGAAAATTTCAGTTTGTATGGGAGGTGCCCATCCCTGCTTTACCAATACCTAGCGTTTTTACCCGTTTAATCCATAGTTATCTCACATGCCCTCACACCAGTTTTCAGTACCCTACTACAAATATTTCCAGAGATATTCGCTGTGAAAGTTTCAGTTTGTATGGGAGGTGCCCATCCCTGCTTTACCAAGACCTTGTGTTTTCCCCGTTTAATACATAGTTATCTCACATGCCCTCACACCAGTTTTCAGAACCCTACTACAAATATTTCCAGAGATATTCGCTGTGAAAGTTTCAGTTTGTATGGGAGGTGCCCATCCCTGCTTTACCAAGACCTAGCGTTTTTACCCGTTTAAAACATAGTTATCTCACATGCCCTCACACCAGTTTTCAGAACCCTACTACAAATATTTCCAGAGATATTCGCTGTGAAAATTTCAGTTTGTATGCGAGGTGCCCATCCCTGCTTTACCAAGACCTAGTGTTTTTCCCGTTTAATATATAGTTATCTCGCATGCCCTCACACCAATTTTCAGTACCCTACTACAAATATTTCCAGAGATATTCGCTGTGAAAATTTCAGTTTGTATTCGAGGTGCCCATCCCTGCTTTACCAAGACCTAGTGTTTTTCCCGTTTAATATATAGTTATCTCACATGCCCTAACACCAGTTTTCAGTACCCTACTACAAATATTTCCAGAGATATACGCTGTGAAAATTTCAGTTTGTATGGGAGGTGCCCATCCCTGCTTTACCAAGACCTAGCGTTTTTACCCGTTTAATACATAGTTATCTCACATTCCCTCACACCAGTTTTCAGTAACCTACTACAAATATTTCCAGAGATATTCGCTGTGAAAATTTCAATTTGTATGGGAGGTGCCCATCCCTGCTTTACCAAGACCTAGCGTTTTTACCCGTTTAATACATAGTTATCTCACATGCCCTCACACCAGTTTTCAGAACCCTACTACAAATATTTCCAGAGATATTCGCTGTGAAAATTTCAGTTTGTATTCGAGGTGCCCATCCCTGCTTTACCAAGACCTAGTGTTTTTCCCGTTTAATATATAGTTACCTCACATGCCCTCACACCACTTTTCAGTACCCTACTACAAATATTTCCAGAGATATTTGATGTGAAAATTTCAGTTTGTATGGGAGGTGCCCATCCCTGCTTTACCAATACCTAGCGTTTTTACCCGTTTAATCCATAGTTATCTCACATGCCCTCACACCAGTTTTCAGTACCCTACTACAAATATTTCCAGAGATATTCGCTGTGAAAGTTTCAGTTTGTATGGGAGGTGCCCATCCCTGCTTTACCAAGACCTTGTGTTTTCCCCGTTTAATACATAGTTATCTCACATGCCCTCACACCAGTTTTCAGAACCCTACTACAAATATTTCCAGAGATATTCGCTGTGAAAGTTTCAGTTTGTATGGGAGGTGCCCATCCCTGCTTTACCAAGACCTAGCGTTTTTACCCGTTTAATACATAGTTATCTCACATGCCCTCACACCAGTTTTCAGTACCCTACTACAAATATTTCCAGAGATATTCGCTGTGAAAATTTCAGTTTGTATTCGAGGTGCCCATCCCTGCTTTACCAAGACCTAGTGTTTTTCCCGTTTAATATATAGTTATCTCACATGCCCTCACACCAGTTTTCAGTACCCTACTACAAATATTTCCAGAGATATTCGCTGTGAAAGTTTCAGTTTGTATTGGAGGTGCCCATCCCTGCTTTACCAAGACCTAGCGTTTTTACCCGTTTAATACATAGTTATCTCACATGCCCTCACACCAATTTTCAGTACTCTACTACAAATATTTCCAGAGATATTCGATGTGAAAATTTCAGTTTGTATGGGAGGTGCCCATTCCTGCTTTACCAAGCCCTAGCAGTTTTACCCGTTTAATACATAGTTATCTCACATGCCCTCACACCAGTTTTCAGTACCCTACTACAAATATATCCAGATATATTCGCTATGAAAGTTTCAGTTTGTATGGGAGGTGCCCATCCCTGCTTTACCAAGACCTAGTTTATCCGTTGAGTATATATTTTTGTATTATTCCTTCACAAAAATTTTCATTATTCTAGTACAAATATTTCAAGAGATATTACGAAAAAAAGGAAAGTTTTGTATGGGAGGTGCCCATCCCTGACTTTTAATCAGATTAAAAATATGCCTATAGCAATTACCGGGTGAAAATACCTAGGTGTGCAAAGTTTCGTGAGGATCCGTTCAGCGGTTTTCTCGCCAATTGAGTTTAAACACAATTTTCATTTCACATTTATAATATAAGATTACTTATACAACCTTAACATTCTTAGATATGTACATATATACATGCAAGACTATACTAATATAATTTATGTACATATATACACACATACTATGTACTTATATACATATCTAATTTTTAGATGCTGATTACGCACTGAAATACAAATGAGTGTTATGTTTGCATATTCATATTATCACGGGCATCCACACTCATCTACTACCATTTTTGGCAGGTCCCTTTTAATGATTCGGTCGTCACCATAATATATTAATGACATACTCGAAAATTTAATTGGGGCGCAGCATGGTTGCATTCCATTGAGAAGCCCCATTTTTCTGTATTCTTCCACAAAATGTGCATGAAATGTTTGAAAAGTATCAGAAGTGCGAAACGGCCCACCACAGTCTCCACGACAGTAATTTGCAAAGTAGCCACGAGGAGCAATAATCCAGTCGTCCCAACCAAGAGCTTTAAATGAAACATAAAACGATTCCTTGCAACATTGTCCATGCATCGCACCAGCACAATCGATTGCACGCCGTCTTACCCGTTTTAGTTGTTTTATTTCAGTTCGCATAACCAAAAATGGCCGCTGGGGACTTTGCTCTAAATTTACATTATGCAAGCGAATATTTATTTGAGACTTTACATATTGGTCGCTATGATTCCTAGTCCAATGGTTTAACTTGCGCTGATGTTGTAAATTAAATTCATTTACTGTACGCTGCTTAAGGTTTCCACCCATTGGTTTCCTGTGAAATAACCGTGAATTAATTTTCTTCAATCCATTACAACCAACAATGCTTGATGCCTTTTTATGACCGCTGCTATTAAATAAAGAGTTACAGGCAACATCAATTTTTCTAAAATCTCTTGGGTTTGCGTCGGATGCATCGCTTGATTTCTTTATACAATAGTCATGTCGTGGAAGAGGCCGTTTTTGATCCAATTGATCTAAAATGTGTCTGTGATCCGAAAATAGAGAATATTTTGTATAGTATATAGGCTTGTCCAGTAAATGCAAAAAATATTGCTTTCCACATCCAGTGCAATCTATAAGTAGGCGTAATTTTTCGCACGGTTTTCGCCCATACCACTCTTTAACGGTTGATGTTATATCAAATTTTTGCCAGCCTAAGCTTATCGCATCTACATCAAATGAAGCACATAGTTGAGGTGACTGCAAATATTCCTGAATTTAAGATAATAAAAACATGAAGACATTAGGATGTGTAAACGCATAAAATTACAGAATTTATTGGTGAAAAGTTATAGTTTGTTACTATCTGTATAGTAATTTAAATATCCGCTTTTTTTCTAAAACTATTTTATATTCTAATACCTGTATTCATAAAATAAAAAAAGGTTTAAAAAGCTGCTAAAATGGAAAAATTTTATGAAAATGTTACTATAATAATTGTTCAAAATCATAAGAAATCAAAAAATAAAAAGGATTTATATGTGGTTGGTTCTAGTGATACTGCTGAACTCCAAGTAGCCGAGCAAACTAGCTGGATTCACTAAGCCTCCTTTAAGCCTACTGTTACACTTGAGGATGTCATCGCTTATGTCGTGAAGCATACTAATATCGAAAAGCATCTTTTGTCATGCTTTAAACTCATTAAAAATAACAAGCCGCTAAATACGCTGTTACTTGTAAACTTCAAATTGGGAGTCCCTGTGAGTTTACCAAATAAGCTGATCAATCCAGCTCTCTGGCCCGAAAAAGTAACCGTGCGCCCATTCCGTTTTTTTCAACGGAAAAAGAGCCAAACTGGAATGACGTAGCTGTGTCATCATCATCATCTAATTATCAAAGTTCCAAGGAAATCAACTTATATTTTCAGAACATGTCCGGCATGAGAACCATATCTAATATCGTTAGTGACTTTAGCTCGCAAGAACTATTCGATGTTTTCGTATTGATCGAAACATGGCTAACCCCGAATTTCTTCGATTCTGAATTTTTTGACCCAAACCTATTTGATGTCTTTCGGAAGGACAGGGACCCTGCTAAAACTGGGTGTAACAGAGGGGGTGGTGTTCTGATTGCTGCACGTCGAAAATTAGGTGCTATTTTGGTTATTCTGGCTAATAATGACTCGCTTCTGGATCAAATTTGCGTGCGACTATCGGGTTCCTCAGGGAAATTATTCATTTGTGCCTCATACATCCTCTAATGCTAAACTTTTATTTTCTAGCAAACGATTTTGTATTGATTGATTTTTCAACCCAAACACAAATTGATTCCGTAACGGGGTATTTAAATAGTTACCGAAATTGCACTCTTTTGCCAGAAGGCGCAAAGCTACCAAAAACTGCTCACACGTCTCACCGTTTTGCTGCTTCCTTAGGTGGAACCTATAGTTCGCTAAAATTTCGTTGGCCTTTGGATTGAAGTGGTCTTCCAAAGTGGACACGATCACTTCATACTGCATGGCCTCTGGCTCCTTGGGCAGCACTTTCTCACACATAATATTGTAGGTTGTGGGTCCCATATAATGCAACAGCGATTTACGTTTTTTCGTTTCATCAGCATTGAAGAGCGATAACGCCGTTTCAACCCGTTTCACCCACCTGTTGCATGGCATCGTTTCCACGTCGAATGCGTCCAATTGGAACGCTGCTGCTTGCAAAGTTGTTGGTGAAACCCCATTGCTTCCTGGCATTGCGTTGTATAAAAAAATCCTCGTCGCCAAACTGTCGTGTATCTTCTCGATATGAGTTCTTTATTGGAATGACTTGTACATTTATAATGTTATTTCTACCTATGACATTCGTATGATTAGGCTACGTTTCCATATATATATAGCACAGTAAAATAAATTTTTCGGAGTTTTTCGGAGATTTTTATTTCAGAAAAAAATTTGGGAATTTTTCATTCTGAAAATTTATTACTGAAAAGAAGTTTTGGAAATAATTTTTCGGAAAAATAGAGTTTAGGAAGTTTTGTCTTCGGAATTCCTGGGGAGCATCTAACATAACACACGATCAGGCCCGACGAGAGGGGGGGGCTGAGGGGGTCAATTGCCCCGGGCCCGGGCTTTAGAGGGCCCGGGAATCTCAAAATGATATCCAAGTTTTTGCTTACAGAAAATAAACGAACAACACCTTTAATCACCTTTCGTAGATAGCAATCATTTTAAATTTCAACAAATTTTATAAATCTCTTAAAGTGTCTGCACCCCACTTAAGGAATTGTTGGTTTTTGGCGTCGACTTTGCAGCATAAATTTGAATTCGTTTTCTTTTGCAACAGAAAAATTCGGTATGATGCAAATTCTTATACAGCGATATGGGTATATCCTGGGCGTTTCGGACGGTATGTTCGCACGATTTTTTGAACTTTTGAGGCAGAAATATCGCGAAATATTGTATCGTTTTATGATAAAAGGAAAGATTTAGGCCACAGCTAATGATTAAAGTATGTTAGCGACAGAAATTTAGTTTAATGCCTCTGTTTTAGCCACTTAAACTGCGTTCCGGACGCTACAAAAACACGTCCATTTTTTTTTTTTTTGAGTGGCTAAAACAGAAGCCTGGCATAGCAGGCGAGCACTCTACCCACTGCACCACAGCGGCCATGTATAGATAAATTAAAGTTCGTAACTATATATTCATTGAATTTTGATTTTGAGAATTTGTTCATTTAGTATGGGGGCCCTTAGTTATTTTGACCCCGGGCCCGGATATTCTCTCGGCGGCCCTGCACACGATAGTGTCCTCATAGAACCTATCCTGTCAGGCCTTGTGAAATTCTAATACTATATAATCAGGTGCTTGGAATTTCATTCCAGCAGCATAAATATACATATAATATACATTAATAATATAATGAGCGAATAAAATAAAATAATACTATACATACATGCATAAAAATGTAGGAATAAAATTCATTCTGACTGGGCGAAATTCAATTCATTCCGAAAGCTGAAACAGTACTTACTAAGACAACACGCCATTGTGTCCTCGAGGAGCCTATGCTGTCAGACCTTGTGAACCTCCATTCCATTCCAATAGCATAAATATGTACATATATAATGAACATGAATAAAATAAAATTACGTACATACTTTAAGTAAAAACAAAAATATTCATACGCACATACTAAATTTATGAATAAAATTCATTAAAACAGCGCAAAATTAAATTTTTGACTGCGTCCTTCCTGGCCCAAGTACCTCTTAAAGCACAATGGCCCCTTACTGGGTATTGTTCATTATATTTTAAATACTTTTATTAAACACTCCTATGGAGTGAAAAATACATATATTCCGAGTTGAATTAAGTTTTATTGTTTTACATATAAATACATACATATGTATCTATTTATCTAATATTAAATTATTTGTAACTGTGCCTACATTTTTATTTGAAGCAGTGTCAAAAAATAACTTTATTATATATTTAGGTCAAGATATTATAAAAATTGTCATATTCTTTAAGAATGATACAATAAACTATAGCAGAAGAAATTTTATAAAACATTTCCTGAAATGTATTTAGTATGTTAAACATTTATTTAAAAAAATACGTACATTTAATTTGAACCTAACGTTACAGAAGATAACCAATTTGGATAACAATTCTAGTCCACTCGCCTAACAGCTTGAGTAAAATGTACCCCATTAATGGAAGGTTAAATGAAAAGATTTATATAAAAGTTTATAACTAATTACTTATACAACCTTAACATTCTTAGATATGGACATATATACATGCAAGACTATACTAATATAATTTATGTACATATATACACACATACTATGTACTTATATACATATCTAACTTTTAGATGCTGATTACGCACTGAAATACAAATGAGTGTTATGTTTGCATATTCATATTATCACGGGCATCCACACTCATCTACTACCATTTTTGGCAGGTCCCTTTTAATGATTCCGTCGTCACCATAATATATTAATGACATACTCGAAAATTTAATTGGGGCGCAGCATGGTTGCATTGTATTGAGAAGCCCCATTTTTCTGTATTCTTCCACAAAATGTGCATGAAATGTTTGAAAAGTATCAGAAGTGCGAAACGGCCCACCACAGTCTCCACGACTGTGGAGCAATAATCCAGTCGTCCCAACCAAGAGCTTTAAATGAAACATAAAACGATTCCTTGCAACATTGTCCATGCATCGCACCAGCACAATCGATTGCACGCCGTCTTACCCGTTTTAGTTGTTTTATTTCAGTTCGCATAACCAAAAATGGCCGCTGGGGACTTTGCTCTAAATTTACATTATGCAAGCGAATATTTATTTGAGACTTTACATATTGGTCGCTATGATTCCTAGTCCAATGGTTTAACTTGCGCTGATGTAAATTAAATTCATTTACTGTACGCTGCTTAAGGTTTCCACCCATTGGTTTCCTGTGAAATAACCGTGAATTAATTTTCTTCAATCCATTACAACCAACAACGCTTGATGCCTTTTTATGACCGCTGCTATTAAATAAAGAGTTACAGGTAACATCAATTTTTCTAAAATCTCTTGGGTTTGCGTCGTATGCATCGCTTTATTTCTTTATAAAATAGTCATGTCGTGGAAGAGGCCGTTTTTGATCCAATTGATCTAAAATGTGTCTGTGATCCGAAAATAGAGAATATTTTGTGTAGTATATAGGCTTGTCCAGTAAATGCAAAAAATATTGCTTTCCACATCCAGTGCAATCTATAAGTAGGCGAAATTTTTCGCAAGGTTTTCGCCCATACCACTCTTTAACGGTTGATGTTATATCAAATTTTTGCCAGCCTAAGCTTATCGCATCTACATCAAATGAAGCACATAGTTGAGGTGACTGAAAATATTCCTGAATTTAAGATAATAAAAACATGAAGACATTAGGATGTGTAAACGCATAAAATTACAGAATTTATTGGTGAAAAGTTATAGTTTGTTACTATCTGTATAGTAATTTAAATATCCGCTTTTTTTCTAAAACTATTTTATATTCTAACACCTGTATTCATAAAATAAAAAAAGGTTTAAAAAGCTGCTAAAATGGAAAAATTTTATGAAAATGTTACTATAATAATTGTTCGAAATCATAAGAAATCAAAAAATAAAAAGGATTTATATGTGGTTGGTTCTAGTGATACTGCTGAACTCCAAGTGGCCGAGCAAACTAGCTGGATTCACTAAGCCTCCTTTAAGCCTACTGTTACACCTGAGGATGTCATCGCTTATGTCGTGAAGCATACTAATATCGAAAAGCATCTTTTGTCATGCTTTAAACTCATTAAAAATAACAAGCCGATAAATACGCTGTTACTTGTAAACTTCAAATTGGGAGTCCCTGTGAGTTTACCAAATAAGCTGATCAATCCAGCTATCTGGCCCGAAAAAGTAACCGTGCGCCCATTCCGTTTTTTTCAACGGAAAAAGAGCCAAACTGGAATGACGTAGCTGTGTCATCATCATCATCTAATTATCAAAGTTCCAAGGAAATCAACTTATATTTTCAGAACATGTCCGGCATGAGAACCAAATCTAATATCGTTAGTGACTTTAGCTCGCAAGAACTATTCGATGTTTTCGTATTGATCGAAACATGGCTAACCCCGTTGGCGTTGTATAAAAAAATCCTCGTCGCCAAACTGTCGTGTATCTTCTCGATATGAGCTCTTTATTGGAATGACTTGTACATTTATAATATTATTTTTACCTATGACATTCGTATGCTTAGGCTACGTTCACATCTATATATAACACAGTAAAATAAATTTTTCGGAGTTTTTCATTCTGGATTTTTATTTCAGAAAAAAAATTTGGGAATTTTTCATTCTGAAACTTTATTTCTGAAAAGAAGTTTTGGAAATAATTTTTCGGAAAAATAGGGTTTAGGAAGTTTTGTCTTCGGAATTCCTGGGGAGCATCTAACATAACACACGATAGTGTCCTCATAGAACCTATCCTGTCAGGCCTTGTGAAATTCTAATACTATATAATCAGGTGCTTGGAATTCCATTCCAGCAGCATAAATATACATATAATATACATTAATAATATAATGAGCGAATAAAATAAAATAATACTATACATACATGCATAAAAAATGTAGGAATAAAATTCATTCTGACTGGGCGAAATTCAATTCATTGCGAAAGCTGAAACAGTACTTACTAAGACAACACACCATTGTGTCCTCGAGGAGCCTATGCTGTCAGACCTTGTGAACCTCTAATAATATATATATATATATATATATATATATAATATATTCCATTCCAATAGCATAAATATGTACATATATAATGAACATGAATAAAATAAAATTACGTACCTACATACTTTAAGTAAAAACAAAAATATTCATATGCACATACTAAAGGATGAATAAAATTCATTAAAACAGCGCAAAATTAAATTTTTGACTGCGTCCTTCCTGGCCCAAGTACCCCTTAAAGCACAATGGCCCCTTACTTGGTATAGTTCATTATATTTTAAATACTTTTATTAAACACTCCCTATGGAGTGAAAAATACATATATTCCGAGTTGAATTAATTTTTATTGTTTTACATATAAATACATACGTATGTATCTATTTACATTTTTATTTGAAGCAGTGGCAAAAAATAACTTTATTATATATTTAGGTCAAGATATTATAAAAATTGTCATATTCTTTAAGAATGATACAATAAACTATAGCAGAAGAAATTTTATAAAACATTTCCTGAAATGTATTTAGTATGTTAAACATTTATTTAAAAAAATACGTACATTTCATTTGAACCTAACGTTACAGAAGATAACTAATTTGGATAACAATTCTAGTCCACTCGCCTAACAGCTTGAGTAAAATGTACCCCCTTAATGGAAGGTTAAATGAAAAGATTTATAGAAAAGAAGTTTATAACTAATTACTTATACAACCTTAACATTCTTAGATATGTACATATATACATGCAAGACTATACTAATATAATTTATGTACATATATACACACATACTATGTACTTATATACATATCTAATTTTTACATGCTGATTACGCACTGAAATACAAATGTGTGTTATGTTTGCATATTCATATTATCACGGGCATCCACACTCATCTACTACCATTTTTGGCAGGTCCCTTTTAATGATTCCGTCGTCACCATAATATATTAATGACATACTCGAAAATTTAATTGGGGCGCAGCATGGTTGCATTCCATTGAGAAGCCCCGTTTTTCTGTATTCTTCCACAAAATGTGCATGAAATGTTTGAAAAGTATCAGGAGTGCGAAACGGCCCACCACAGTCTCCACGACAGTAATTTGCAAAGTAGCCACGAGGAGCAATAATCCAGTCGTCCCAACCAAGAGCTTTAAATGAAACATAAAACGATTCCTTGCAACATTGTCCATGCATCGCACCAGCACAATCGATTGCACGCCGTCTTACCCGTTTTAGTTGTTTTATTTCAGTTCGCATAACCAAAAATGGCCGTTGGGGACTTTGCTCTAAATTTACATTATGCAAGCGAATATTTATTTGAGACTTTACATATTGGTCGCTATGATTCCTAGTCCAATGGTTTAACTTGCGCTGATGTTGTAAATTAAATTCATTTACTGTACGCTGCTTAAGGTTTCCACCCATTGGTTTCCTGTGAAATAACCGTGAATTAATTTTCTTCAATCCATTACAACCAACAACGCTTGATGCCTTTTTATGACCGCTGCTATTAAATAAAGAGTTACAGGCAACATCAATTTTTCTAAGATCTCTTGGGTTTGCGTCGTATGCATCGCTTGATTTCTTTATAAAATAGTCATGTCGTGGAAGAGGCCGTTTTTGATCCAATTGATCTAAAATGTGTCTGTGATCCGAAAATAGAGAATATTTTGTATAGTATATAGGCTTGTCCAGTAAATGCAAAAAATATTGCTTTCCACATCCAGTGCAATCTATAAGTAGGCGTAATTTTTCGCCCGGTATTCGCCCAAACCACTCTCTAACGGTTGATGTTATATCAAATTTTTGCCAGCCTAAGCTTATCACATCTACATCAAATGAAGCACATAGTTGAGGTGACTGAAAACATTCCTGAATTTAAGATAATAAAAACATGAAGACATTAGGATGTGTAAACGCATAAAATAACAGAATTTATTGGTGAAAAGTTATAGTTTGTTACTATCTGTATAGTAATTTAAATATCCGCTTTTTTTCTAAAACTATTTTATATTCTAATACCTGTATTCATAAAATAAAAAAAAGGTTTAAAAAGCTGCTAAAATGGAAAAATTTTATGAAAATGTTACTATACAATTGTTAAAACCAATTTTATTTTTTATGAATACCTTGTTTTGAATATTTGATTACTTTAATTTTGATAAGTTGAGTTCTCATACAAATCACCATGGTAAAGAATATGTTTGATGTTTGTTTAGGTGACTCGCGTTCACCTAATAATAATAATAATAATTATAATAATAATAACCCACGCCCTCCAATCCCGCCCGAACGCACGAGAGGCGCACCCGCATGACGTACGGATATTTTTATTTTTATTTACATAAAATGCCGAGGTGTTGAGTGGCAGGAGTTTGTTAAGCGTCGAGA
Source organism: Urophora cardui (assembly GCA_960531455.1). Taxonomy (NCBI): domain Eukaryota; kingdom Metazoa; phylum Arthropoda; class Insecta; order Diptera; family Tephritidae; genus Urophora; species Urophora cardui. The sequence continues at coordinate 13,928,752 of OY482675.1, read as the reverse complement.
TCTTAAACTGCTCTGCTACATAGAAATAAAATCATCAGCTGAGTATAGTACATTTGAAGTTAGTCTTGAGAATAATCGCTACTATGTGTTAAGATAAGACAGTATTTTTTCCCTTATAATGAAAAGTGAGTCCGAAATATCTAAAAAACTGGAATAGGAATTAATGCTCTTACATAAACCCCGGAAAGGTTCATTTAACTCAAAGGTTCATTTAACGTATACGCCATGCGCGCATGTACGCGCAGGGGTGCTTCCAGCTATTGGCATCTCTGTCATAGTTGGAAGTCCGACCGCCATACTTCAAGACGGCCCAGCTCTCGACTGGTATAAAAAGGCAAATTGTTGTTGTTGTTGTTTTCTGCAACAATGCGACAAATAGGCAAACTAAAAAGGAGAAACATGTTTGAACATGTAGACATACATACAAATATATGGACGTGCATACCAGCTTTGCCGTTTTAGCCATTTGGTGGCTAGATTTAGCCACCGCCGTGTTTTTTAGCCACCAAAATTTCGGTTTTGCCCCTAGCCACGTTTTTAGCCACCGCTTGTAATGAACCATTATTTTGCACATAGGAAGGATCTGGTAACGCTAACTGAATTCAGCGATTATCACAAATCGATTTAAGTGTTAAAAAACAAAACATGTAACGCAACTATCGATAAATGCCTGTTGATACTCGCTACTGGAATAGTAGACTGTCGATGAAAGTCCGTATAAGGAACTAACTGACTTTGTACATTGTTTGCTACTTCTACCACTTAGCAACGCCGAAGTGGAAAGGACCTTTTCCGTAATGAATATTGTCAAAACCAAAAATCGAAATAAAATGAATCATACAATGTTGAATGCAATTTTAACTATAAGATATGGCTTAAATAATATAAAACAATGTTGAAATGAATTTGAAATAACAGATCTCATTAAAATAATGAAGAAAGAATTAATTTATGAAGAGAAAGAGTCTATTAGTGATGACGACATAATGATAGATATTGATTGGATATCTAATTTTTTTAGTATTTATGTATGAATATTTTATTTTTACACAAATTTATGATTTTTTCCTTATATTGTATGCAATACGTTTGTGCCCGAATTTGAAAAATAAATTTAAAACATGTTAATTTGAAACAAAATTTTTTAGCCACCAGTTTAGCCACGAACCATTTAGCCATTTTTAGCCACAAATTAAATCAAATCTAGCCACCACGAAAATTATTCAACGGCAATGCTGGTACATACCTACATATCCATACATACAGCAACAACAACAAAAACAAAAGCAACAGCAAAAACAAAGACAAGAACCTAAACAACAAAAAACCAAAATAGCAACAACAAAAACAAAAGCAAAAACAAAATCCGTTTATAGCCCAGTTAGCCGAGAACGTAAACCCGTGTACCGTGTCAGCTGATCCAACCTATTCAATGGGATTTGTATGTAAACTATTATTCAACGACGGACGACGCAGATGCCCGTACCGCAGAAATCAAAATCATTTTGATTTTTTACGTAAAAACGTGTCAGCTGATCGCTCGCATGGTTGCAAGGTAGAAGGGTTGCCGGTTGAACATTTTTTTATTATTAAATATTTAAACAGTAATAACAAGATACTAGCTTTGTTCAACAACTTTACTTGAAAGTACTTGCAAAAAGAGCGTCAATGTCAAATTAAGAGTAAAAACGAGAAAAGAGAAAATTATCAACCAAAGTAATTGAACACAAAATCGTAAACATTCGCAAGAAAACAGCTGATACGCTGCTTTGACAATTTGATTTTTAAGTTAGGTTGTAATTGAAATTTTTGAAATTGGAAATGAATGCAAATAACTGAATTAGGAAAACAAAAATCTACATTGGCTATTCCACAACATCGTCAAGATACATTTTTGCGCTAATTTATTTAGTACACAATTAGAAATTTGCGTTTAAAATGTTTGTATATTTCCAATTGAAATTTTTGTGATCATATATTTTTGACACTTCTATTTTTTGTAAAGCTGCAAGTAGTTGCAAGTGAAAATTTTAGTGGCAGCTTTTATCAACTCTCTCGAGGTCTTACTCTCTCAAATTGGGCTCTCTTTTGCGAATTTTTTGGGTTATTGAACATAAATTCGTAAAAATATGTAAAAATTTTGAGATATTGAACACTCCTCATCATCGTGAATGTGTTGTCGTTGTTGACAATACGCGTTCTTACCCTTTCATAGCCTCATCTGGACTCCCACAGGGTAGCATTTTAGGCCCGTTGTTATTCGTAATTTTTATTAATGATATTTCTACTTGCTTTAAAAGCTGTAATTTTCTTCTATATGCTGATGACCTGAAGCTTTACACAACAATCTCTAGTGCTGCCGACTCTTTCAAAATCCAGTCAGACTTAAACAAACTCGCAGATTGGTGCTCTACCAATGGCTTACAGCTAAATATTAGTAAACGTCTTCATACCTCTTTCTCCAAATCGCGCTCTATTATTCCTACATGTTATTACATTAATGAATCAAGACTCAAGACTTGCACCGAAATTACTGATTTAGGCGTAGTTTTTGACTCTAAATTTACTTTTAGCAGCCATATGAACTATATAATTGCAAAGGCCTACTCAATGTTGGCTTTTATTCGCCGTTTCAGCCAGGAATTCACTGATCCCTACACTCTTAAATTATTGTTCACTTCTCTAGTTCGTTCTAAATTAGAATACGCAGCCTTCATTTGGAGACCGTATCATGCCAGCCATGCTAATCGAATTGAACGGGTTCAAAAATCGTTTCTTCGGTTTGCTTTGAGGAATTTAAATTTCTCTGTTCCTCTTCCCTCATACCAAGCTAGATCTATGCTTATTAATTTAAAATCTCTTCAGTGCAGAAGAACATCCTTGTCGCTCATTTTCATCTTCGATATTATAAATGGTGTGGTGGACGCGCCATACCTGTTGGAACGTATTTGTTTCCATACTCCCCACCGAACTCTCCGGAATAGTAATATTTTTTATACTGAAAATGTGCGAACATTATATGCTTCAAATGCACCTATTTTCCGAGCACTCAATGAATTCAACAGCCTTGCTAATTCCTTTTCTGTTGATTTTTCAACTTCCAGAGCTAAATTTAAGCTTTTAATTAAAAATATAACTTTGTGAATTTTCAATTTCAACTTATTATAAGTATTATTCCACATTATATTCTAAGTAGTCTGTAAGTACTTGTGTACACTTAGATTACCTTTGCATTCAAATAAATAAATAAATAATAAATGAAGATATTACTGAAAATTAAAGCAAAAATTGTATTTAACCACATATGGTGGCTGTATTTTCTTAATTAATATCTCTCGGTGGTCTTCTTGTGCAACTTTTCTACATTAAAAAGTTATAAATTGCCACAATAGATCTAAGATTCTGTAACAAAACCGGTGAAAGTGTCAATTTTATTGAGAAGTTGAGTGGTTTCAGTAACTTTTAATGTTGTTATTACGTTAAGTGTAAACCCCCTCAACAAATTTCATATTTTGAGACAGTGATTCTTATGATTTGAATCATAATTAAAATATAAAAATATTCTATTTGGCATTTCATTTGTCTTTGAAATGATAAATAATGCCTTGCCCGTGTGGACAAAAGGTTGATCGGTTGCATCCGAAAAAAATTCAGTGCGCGAAGTGCAACGATTTCTTTCATATGTCATGTGTTGATATAAAGTCAGCAGATGCAAAGTTTTTGCTAAATTCCAACAAATGTTTCTATTGCCAACCTTGCATGACTCCGCGGCGAAACTCGGTTCACACTCCGCCGCCCCCGCCGGCATTTCTAATACCTCCAAATCTAAAAACGAATTGCCTAACATGCTTACTTCGAAGCAGGAATCAGCTCTGTCAATAATGCAAATAGTGATAGAAGACAACAACAACAAGTCTCACTGGAGTCTGTTTTTAATGAGATCGTTTTGCTGCGAGAGGAGAACTCAGCTTTGGTTAATGTTATCAAAGCCCTTCGTGAAGATAACAAACATTTTGTGAGTAATAGCATTGACAGACGGCAGCGATAATCCGGAATATCTAGCTAATTCGGACTTAACTTGAGAATTAACTGGAGGTAATCCGGAATATCTCTTGAGTTAGTCCTCAAAATTTTAGCGGATTAAAGCATTTTGTAATGACAGCCCTGGTGAAAAATGTCTATTGTGAATGAAAGGGAAGAAAATGAAGAATCCAAAGCAGATCTAGGAAGGTTGGCGCATGAGTGAATTCAGAAATTTTGAATGTAATTTGTTATTGTAATTGGTAGAGTGTAATGTCAAAATGATATTTCGCATTGGTTGAAATCTGAATTCGTTTGGGACTCGCCCATTGACCATGATGTAACTTCGTTTTGATTTTGACAGGTAGGGTAACTTTGGAAATAAAACAAGAAGTTTTTGAATTCGCCGCTGCGCCTACCTTCCTTCAGCTGTTTTGTTAATCCGCAATTCTTGCCGTCTGTCAGGGTAAAATTTTAATCGAACTAAGTGTTGCGGTAATCGGGATTATTGCTGCCGTCTGTCAATGCTATAAAACTGATAGCATGCTTTCGGATCTACTCAATATGCAGCGTGCTATGCAAGAAAAAGATAGCGTGATTTCTGTACTTAAGTCTGAGTTCACTGACTTTCGTTTGTGTGTTATGGAGAAACTTGATTATTACTGCATCGCTGCTGGTACGAATGCAACCAAAAGTGTTGCTGGGCCGCCGACAGCTTCGCAGCCGCGTGTAGGTACTGATGCTCTACATAAATCATGCTCTTTGCCTGAATCTAATAATAATTCGTCGACTGCTGTAAATGCATCAATTAATGTGGGTAGGCAGCTGTGTGTTGATAGTCTCTCCACTGAGTGCTCTCCCCCTTTAACTACAAATGCTCAATTATCTGCTGAAAATGCATCAACTAGCGTGGGTGTGCAATCGTCTAATTTGAATATGGTTGTTAACTCTGATGTGTGCTCTTTGAATGTATCTGCGTCTGTTGTTAACCATTCCATGCCTGCGATGATCCTTTTAAACTCGTCTATTAACAAAACGTCCGCGGCAAATAACAATGAAGTTGACACCATCACAACACCGTCACAACAGCGAAAGAATTCGGAATGGATAATTGTTCAAAATCATAAGAAATCAAAAAATAAAAAGGATTTATATGTGGTTGGTTCTAGTGATACTGCTGAACTCCAAGTGGCCGAGCAAACTAGCTGGATTCACTAAGCCTCCTTTAAGCCAACTGTTACACCTGAGGATGTCATCGCTTATGGCGTGAAGCATACTAATATGGAAAAGCATCATTTGTCATGCTTAAAACTCATTAAAAATAACAAGCAGATAAATACGCTGTTACATGTAAACTTCAAATTGGGAGTCCGTGTGAGTTTACCAAATAAGCTGCTCAATCCAGTTATCTGGCCCGAAAAAGTAACCGTGCGCCCATTCCGTTTTTTTCAACGGAAAAAGAGCCAAACTGGAATGACGTAGCTGTGTCATCATCATCATCATCATCATCTAAATCTCAAAGTTCCAAATCTAATATCGTTAGTGACTTTAGCTCGCAAGAACTATTCGATGTTTTCGTATTGATCGAAACATGGCTAACCCCGAATTTCTTCGATTCTGAATTTTAGACCCAAACCTATTTGATGTCTTTCGGAAGGACAGGGACCCTGCTAAAACTGTTTGTAACAGAGGGGGTGGTGTTCTGATTGCTGCACGTCGAAAATTAGGTGCTATTTTGGTTATTCTGGCTAATAATGACTCGCTTCTGTATCAAATTTGCGTGCGACTATCGGGTTACTCAGGGAAATTATTCATTTGTGCCTCATACATCCCTCCTCAAAGCCATGACTCACTCTACAAAGCGCATGTTGATAATATCACCACCTTGAATTCAAAAATTGGTAATGAAGTGTGGCCAAGAATTAATTTTATTCAAATAAAATCAGCTCTATTTATACAAATTCTTTTTACATTGTTTTTTTATTTACTAATTATTTACTAACGTTCTTACATGCTAAACATATGGGCATACATAAAACATACGTACATATATATTGTATGAAACATATGTATCTACATATTGAATTAAACATACATACACACATGTTGCACTAATGTTCTAAACGTTTCTACATATGTAGCGTTCTCACGCTTGGACATATGAGCGCGGTTTCAGATAACGCACACGCTGGGAACGTAAATATGTTTGTGTCATAAAAATATGAAGTGCATTGTGGGTAAATGGTTTAGAACAAAATCAAGACGTATGTATGTATGTTACACCACCGGCTTTTAAAGAATATCATTACACTGTGTGTGATGGTATTCTATTTAAATGGAGAATTGTCATTTGTAGTTTAAGTGTTTTTGAGTTATATAAAAAAAATGTTATTTTGTTCGTTTTACTTGTGCGGTATATTTGTGTCAAAATAAGGTACTTAAGTTCATGATTTACATTTCCTTTTCTTTTTGTTCGTTGGTGTTAGTTGATTTCTTATGTTACAAAGATTTTTGTTTATTTCATTTCCAAATGGGCTATTAATATTTATTTATTCATTCCAGATTTTTTTTTTTTGTTTTGTTGTTTGTTTGTTTTTATTATAGTTTCTTTTGCATACAATTAGAAAATAAAAGTGTTTTTATTCTACGAGTTTAAGCCTATTCTTATGTACTATGAATTTCTTATTTTTATTGCTTATTGGATAGTTTATGTTTTCTACTTTTCTATTTTCTACTTCATATGGTATTAATGTAAAGTTGTAGTTCTTATCGATATTTTCTACCTTATAGGGCCCTTTATATCTATTGTCTAACTTATGACCTGCTTCATTTTTGATTAATACTAAATCTCCTATATTTATCTACTTATATTGTATTTTCCTGTCATAATTAACTTTTTGTCTTTCCTTAGCTTCTTTTACTAATTTATAAGCTCTATCCTGTGCTATTTGTAACCTATATTTAATTTCTTTGTCGTAAGCCTCGTAATTGTATAATGGGCTTATCGTATTTTCCTGTAGAAACTCGTAAATCTGAGGTTTTTTACCAAAAACTAGTTCGAATGGACAATAACCATGAACTGTAGATGGTGTTGTATTATAGCAATATTCATTGAAAGTTCGATGACTACGTTCAACTGTGCCTAACGATTGATGGTGATAGGGCGTTGAGGTTTTATGTTCTATTTTTAGAAGCTTGCATAATTCTTCAAATAAACTGTTTTTATATTCGCTTCCCATGTCCGTCAGCATTGTTTTCATGCACCCATAAGTTAATATAAAATTTTCAAATAATGCTTTTGCTATTATTTTTGCATGTTTGCTGGCTATTGGTATTGCAACGAAATACTTAGTCAAGTCACATACTAGAGTGACTGCATATTCATTTCCATTTTCTGACCTGGGAAGAGGACCAATTGTGTCTATTTGTACTATGTCAAATACTTTTGTAGGTGTTTCCGTTATAGTCATGGGTTCCTTCAGATTTTTATGTATTTTATTTTTATTACAATGAATACATTTTTTAATATATTTTCTTATATCGTTTTTCATTCCTTTCCAGTAATATTTTTATGTTATTTTATTTTTCATGCGATTTATTCCTGGGTGGCCACCAAAAACAGGGTCGTCATGATATTTCTGCAAAATTTCTTTAATTTTTTCATTATTTGTCACATGCATAACTTCCGGAGTTAATGCTATAATTAAGTTTTTGAGAACTTTGGTACCAATTTCCTTAAATGTGTCTACCCAGGTATATTTATATTTAACCCTCCGTCTGACACTTGGTTCCAGCCAGACCTTTTTCATTTTCAAACTACGAAAAAGAGTACTATAAATTGAGCTAGATGCTTGAAATTTGAAATGTTTTTTTTTTTGAAGGTATCGATACTAATATACCTGTATGTAGACAGAGGGAGGCAGGTTTAGCGCAGCGAAGCGTGACGGTTAGACCCCAGTATTCCTATATATTTTTTACCTAATATGAAGGAGTGCAATCGTTTGCATATTTTTCTTTGAAATTTATGAATTATCGGGGCAATAGATATTTGCCTTTTAGTTTATATTCTTCAGTTCTGATTTTTTGGTTATTTGATAAATTTAAGTGCAAATATAATTCATAAAATACGCGTTATTTTTTATTTTTACTATTTTTACCAAGAAAATTTTGAGTGATGAAATTGATTTGATGTGCAATTTTAGACCACATAGAACTTTGGAAGTGAATTTTATTAACGGCTAGCAGCTGCATTAGCTAATGATTTGGGACGTCAGGGGGCTGCTGAGGAAATTGAAAAAAAACTTAATAAAAATTTGAATGTAATAATATAAATAAGCTAACATTCAGAAATTCTGTACAAAATTTCTATATTTACGCGTAAATTCACACAACATTCCGAGGCCATTTCGCTGCGACAAACATGACTCACTCTATATACATATGTGACTATTCCTATCTCTATTACTATCGCTTACACACATTCCCAGGTCAGCGAATAGACGATTTGACCCAGCTTAGATATCTCATTAAAAATAACTCTCTATTCAAGCCCTGATTAGCACCTTTCATTTGATACCAATATTGCCCAAGTACATTCCGGGGCCATTCGGGTCCACATTTGGGCCAAAATTCCGAGAACCGACAACTTTTTCAAACCACATCTTATGCGGAGTGACCACATGAACCCACTGTGAAAATTTCATAAAAATCGATTGTGTACTTTGGAAGTTCTTAAACATCACAAGCACACACACTTTCATTTTCATACAATTTGTATGTGGGTCCAGCCAGACCCAAGTGTACCGAATGTGACAATCGAAATAAGTGTCTGACGGAGAGTTAAACAATTTGTCTCCTAGGGACAACTGTATTTTGTTTATTTTCAAATTGCCGGCTTCTTTCATAAGCCTGGAAAAGAATTGATCTAAATCAATCTTCGCCTTAACAATTGAATTATTATTAATATTTGAATTGCCGGCTTCATTCGGAAGCCTGGCAAAGGATTGTCCTGAATCAATCTTCGCCTCAACATTTAAATCATTAATATCTATTTTGCTAAAAATCGTCTTTCCCTTTTTGAACTGCAGTTTCGGGGGATCGAAAATGAGCTGAGCTAGCTTTTTTACTTCACATTTATTTAGCGCTTCATATATTATTGGGTTCTCTTTGTGACTTTTTATGTTTTCATTTTTACTGCTGGAATCTTTATTATTATAATTTTTATTAGTTTCCGATCTAGTCGTAACTTTTAATATCTTACACGCTTCTATTGATATTTGTTTTAGGTCTTTAATATCTATGCTTGATAATGCGTCTGCTATATAGTTTTCCTTTCCTGCAATATACTCCACCCCGAAATCATACTCTTCCAAATCCAGCCTGATTCTAGTTAATTTTGAAGAAGGATTCTTCATTGAAAATAAAAATGTTAAGGGTCTGTGGTCTGTTTTGACCAAAAATTTTCTACCATATACGTATGGTCTGAAATATGTTATGGCCCAATGAATGGCCGGTAATTCCTTTTCGATTGTTGCTTTATTAATTTCTCCTCTTGTAAATGATCTTGATGCATAGGCAATTGGCAATTGTTTTCCTTCATATTCTTGGCTTAACACTGCTCCACAAGCATAACCACTTGCATCGGTTGTTATACAAAATTCTTTACTGAAATCGGGATATTGTAAAATATTAGGGCTTATCAATGCAGCTTTCAAATAGTCAAAGGATTTTTTACAATCTTCTGTCCAATCGAAAACTACATTTTTCTTACAAAGCCTTGTTATTGCTCTAGAATATTCCGCAAAATTTGGGATAAATCTTCTGTAATAATTGCAAAATGCGACGAATCGTTTCGCCTCATCTGCATTTTTAGGCGCTGGACTGTTAAATTCTGAAATTGAGGGTTATATTATATCATCTTTAATTAATTTATTGACTTGCTTATTAATTTCACTCTTATGAGTTTCTGGTATTCTATAATTTTTGACGTAAACCGGGTTATCGTCTTTCATATGAAGTTTTTGTTTGTAAAAATTATTGGTTGTAATCGGTTCTGTTTCTAATGAAAAAATGTCAATGAATTCTGCACGTAACTCATTAAGTGCTTTATTTACAAATTGTGGAAAATTTTTATTCAACCTTTCTAATTTTTCTTTATTATTCTGCACATTTTCTAGATTATTATTTTTAAATATTGTATAATCATTTAAATTTTCTGTTTTTATATTAAGATCATGAAGTACTGCATTGCTATCTGTTGTATTTATAATTCTGACAAATGTTTGGTGTGAATTTGCTAACGTATTTGCAATAAATATGCCTTCAGATAATTCTTGTTGAGGAATTAGTAAATCGGGATTATCGTTTTTAATGTGAATTTGTCGAACTACTTCTGATCTTGCGGGAATTGAAATGCAATTGATAGCATTTGTTGGTTTATTAGTCATTTTAATTATTATATTTTCTGGATAATCATGTGGTCTTAGTATTAGAGTGTCTCCTTCTTTGTGATAATCTAAAATACAATTATATTTTTTAGTGAAATCCAAACCTAATATTCCGTCACATGGAATTGGAAAATTGTCTTCTACTACATGAAATTTATGTTTAATTAATAGATAATCATCTTTTAAGTCTGCTTTAACCGTGCCAATAGTGCTTGTTATACCTTGACCGATTCCTCTTAACTCGGTTTTTTGTGAGTTATTAATAGTGACATGACTGTCAATTTGACCCTTTTTTATTATTGAAATATCTGCTCCTGTATCGATTAGGAGGGTTGAAATGGAATCATTCAGAGTTGTCTTGGAAGATATGTAGCTATTTAAGTGTATTGAAAATATATAGTTTTTTATTTATTGGGGTGGAGTTTGTTGGTTTTCCTGCTGTGTAACATTTCGGACATTTCTAGTATTATTGCGGTTATTTCCTCGCGATCCGAAATTTCAACCAGATCTTTGGTTATTTTGTTTGTTATTATTATTATTGTTATTATTAGTATAAGTATTGAAAGGACGCCTGTAATTTCCTCTATAATTATTGTTTTGATAACTCCTGCGGAAGTTACCTCGGAAATGGTTTTGTTGACGAATATGTAGAAGTGAATTTGGGGTACCAGTTACCTCTTTGCAACTGTTAGTGAATTTTTTTTATAGCTTCGTTCATCGTGGTGAACGTTCCAGCCTGCATAATTGTTTTTACTTTATCGTTGGAGCAATTTTTACACATAGCTTTTGTGTATCATACTTGGTTGCTAACTCAGGCGTTAGTCCATCTGAGATGTATGCTCCTTCCAATGATTTCTTAAGTTTTTCAATTTCTGTAGTATATTGATTTGCGGTTTTACTGCGCTGTTGGATATTCAGGAGTTTTGCTGACAAAACTTCAACTGATTCGCCTTTAATTGACCTTTTCAATTTTGCTTTTATTTCTTGTATTGAATTTTCGTTATTTATATAATTTCGTGCTGTGCCTTTTAATTTGGTCTTGATCATTGAGACCGCTAAGGCTTCGTGACTGTCTTTAATTTGATCTAATATGTCGAGTGCATCCAAAAAACTATGTAAGTTTTCTGGCTTGCCATCAAACTGAGTTAGAATTGACGATGCCGTCTTAATGAATTCTACAGCTGTTTGTGCCATTTTGACTTTTTCTGTCTGAGAGCCTTGACTTTCGAATTCTTTCTGATTGTCGTTATTTTCAGTAGATGGTTCTGGCAATAAACTGTTAAAGTCGGTTGATATAACGCTTTCAAATGTATTTGGTACTAATACATCAATATTGTATCTTGCTAATGAGGATACTAATTTGTCTCTAACACTGGAAAATATTTCCGATGCCTCTAATTGGTGAGCCTTAGTAAGTTGGTTGTGTACTTTTCGTATTGATTCACCTAATTTATTTAGTGATTCTAATATCGTAATAAGGTGTTTTCTAACTGTCTCTGTTTTTATACTCAGCTGTACTAGTACACAGAGTATTATAGTTTTAATCACATAACGGTGGATTGTAACAGAATGAAATAACCGAGATAGATATAGACTTATATATATCAAAATGATCAGGGTGAAAAGAGAAATCGATTGAGCCATGTCCGTCCGTCCGTCCGTCCGTCCGTCCGTCCGTCTGTCCGTCTGTAAACACTCTAACTCGCGAATTTGGAATGCAAGTTGGTATCGAGACTGGGACGGTTGGTATTGAAAATGGGCGAAATCGGACCATGACCACGCCCACTTTTCCTATATAGAAAAAATCGGAAATTTGGTATCTCAGTCCCTAATATAGCTGGAGCGATAAAATTTTACCCACATGTTGAGCTCAGGCCCCTATGAAGAAATTTTATGAAATTTTGGAAAATGGGCGGTGCCACGCCCACTTATTAAGGGTCAAACATTGAAAGTTTTATGAGTCATAACTCAGAAACCGTTGAAGATATGTCGATGAAATTTGGTACGCGTGATTTACTTACTTAGGCAAATGTTTTGACGGAAAATTGTCAAAATCGGTTGACGGCCACGCCCACTTTTATATGTGTGTATTATAAAGTGACCTAATAAAAACATTTTAAGCGATATCTCTGTCAAATATAAAGATCTATCACTGAAATTTTGTGGCATGATTCCAACTATGAACATAAAACGAAAACCACAAAAATTTTGGAAAATGGGCGGAGCCACGCCCACTTATTAAGGAGCAAACATTGAAAGTTTTATGAGTCATAACTCAGAAACCGTTGAAGATATATCGATGAAATTTGGTACGCATGATATATTTACTTAGGCAAATGTGTGGACGAAAAATTACCAAAATCGGTTGACGACCACGCCCACTTTTATATATGTGTATTATAAAGTGGCCTAATAAAAACATTGTAAGCGATATCTTTGTCAAATATAAAGATAATTCATTGAAATTTTGTGACATGAGTTCCACAATAGACCGGAAACATAAAACAGACAAATTTTGGAAAATGGGCGTGGCACCGCCTCCTTTTGGACAAAGGGATATACGAGATTTATTAGCCTTTAACTCGACAAATAATTGAGATATTATGACGAAACTTGGTTTATACACTTTTATAACTTGTGTTAATAAACACGCAAAAATTAATTGAAATCGGTTTATGACCACGCCTACTTTTTAACAGATATTTCTGGAATACCCTTTGGGAGTTTGTAACGTGACATCTTTGTAACTAGAAGTCATAAAGAATTAATTTTTGCACAAAGAATAATATTGATATGCTTAGTTGGATGACTGATAAAAATTTAGAAAATGGGCTTGGCTACGCCCACTTTATGCAGCACTCGCTTTATATAAAGTACACCGTGTTTCCATCAAACGCAAACAAACAATGAAAGCATACAGCTGAGTATCTAATGTTCGATTCCACTCGAACTTAAGCTTCCTTACTTGTTATAGTTATATTTTTATTTATGCACTTGTATGATTTTTCCGCTGTTATTTTTTCTTCTACAAGTGTTTTAAAAATTTCATCCCATTTAGCCATTGAATAATAAAATCTATTTAGACTTGAGGAGGTCCATAACAAAACGCAATAATTCCACCAAAACAATTTTTTGGATAAACGAAAAAAACTAATTTAAGTCAATAGGATATATATTTTTTTTAAACTGTTGTTGTAGTTTAATAGTTATCTAAAAACAATACAAATCATAAAAAAAAAATTTTATTTGGCAATTAGTTTTTAAGTTATTTAGATTAAAAAAATGGAAATGTTGCGTTTTGGTCCGTCCCATAGTATGTATTTCATTTTGTTCTGAACATGTATGGAAATGTTGCGTTTTGATATAAACTAGGTTTGGAATTTTGGCTTTTGCTTTAAATAATTTTTTTTTGATTTTAATTGCTTATACATATTCTATAGGAAAATTAAAAACTGTTTTATATCAACGGTTTTTATTGCATTTAAATCACTATATTAACATACAAGTATTACAATAAATTCACATTATATTACACTTTCATTGCAGTGTCCTCCTCCAAACAATCACATAAAGGTATATCATCTGTTCCATTGGCACTATTTCCCTGCTGATCTACAAATATCTTGGTATAATACTCCAACTCAGATATTTTGGACCACTGTTCGCCAAAGTTTTCTCAAAATATTTAGCATAAAAAGAATTAGTAAATGTGTTTACAATATTAAATGCAAAGTAGATATTCACAAAGGTAGTTTAATCAAAGAATATTTCTAACAACCATAAAAATAAAATTAATTTAATTGGATAGATATGGAAATGTTTCATTTTGGTCTGAACTAATATTTTTGGTTTTGAATAACTGTAAAATTATTGACCTTTGGTATGCTTTATAGCAATGGTTACATAGGTTTTAATGCGTAGAATTGGATTTAGTTAAAAAACCAAAATATTTGAAATATGGAATTATTGCGTTTTGTTATGGACCTCCTCACTTTATCCAGGCCGTCTGCGCGGCTTTGGTATCTTTTCTTTAAAAATCTATTATGGGTTGAGTACACTTTTATAAACAAACTGAGACAACTGCAAATTGTTATAATTAAAAGCATTACTTTGATGAAGTCTAATGCTTCGCTATGGTCAACTACCTTAATGGAATTTATTACATTCGCATTAGGGTGTTCTACTTTGGATTTTGTGCTTCCCATCTCAGAAAAAGGAAAAAAATAATAATTTTTTTTTGTATTTATTTATTTATTTAATTTTTACGTCCCAAAAATTTTACTTCGAATCTATATATCTCTTCAACTGCAGTTAACATTGGTGTTACAACGTTTGCTTTTGAGGGTTCCTCAGGCATTTCTATTAAATTTCACCATTCTTTTAGATTTTCTAGTGCTTCTATATCTCTATTTTTTATACTTTGGTTAATTTCTAACTGAAGCTCCTCATACGATGCTAATGGACATTTTTCATATTATCTAGTCTTTATTCTTCTTTCCATTATAAATATGCTATACAATTTTTTTGGCTCCTCTTTTTTAATTAATTTATTCCGCAGCCGATATTCTTCAATAGTTATCGGTTGCGGACCTTGCCTCACGGCTGTAGAGGTTTGAGGAACCTCTTCAGTGGGTTCTGGGGTTTCTTCTTGTTCCAAAAGGAATTTTTCCCATCTATCAAAAATGGAATCAAATTCTTCTTGGGTTACTGTGTCTTCCATAAGAAATAGCCAAATTAATCAATGTTTACAAAAAAAATCGTTTCTTAAGCTACCCTAGGCAGATAAAATCTGCGCTTTGGTGAGCGCCCTAGGACGCTGAAGTATTCTATGGTTTAAAGATAATTAATAATACCGCTATCAATGGCTCCGTGGCTCGCTTTTCGATATCTGTGGCTCGCTTTTTGCTATCAAAGGATCTGTGGCTCGCTTTTTGATGACAAAGGATCTGTCGCTCGATTTTCGTTATCAAAGGATCTGTGGCTCGTTTTTTGCTATCAAAGGATCTGTGGCTCGCTTTTCGTTATCAAAAAATCTGTGGCTCGCTTTTTGCTATCAAAGGATCTGTGGCTCGCTTTTCGATGTAAAAGGATCTTTCGCTCGCTTTTCGTTAACAAAGGATCTGCGGCTCGCTTTTCGCTATCAAAGGATCCATGGCTCGCTTTTCGCTGTCAAAGGATCTGTCGCTCGCTTCTAGCTATCAAAGTATCTGTGTTGATCCAACTATTTCAAGGCTTCTCCTTTAAGGCTACTGCTTATTAAGATTTCTGCAGTCTGCTGTTTATAGCAGTCTGCTGATTAAATCCTAAATATCTGCTGTTGTAGAGCAGGCAGGGTCGCCATGAAGTGTGGCCAAGAATTAATTTTATTCAAATAAAATCAGCTCTATTTATACAAATTCGTTTTACATTGTTTTCTTATTTACTACTTATTTACTAACGTTCTTACATGCTAAACATATGGGCATACATAAAACATACGTACATATATATTGTATGAAACATATGTATCTACATATTGCATTAAACATACATACACACATGTTGCACTAATGTTCTAAACGTTTCTACATATGTAGCGTTCTCACGCTTGGACATATGAGCGCGGTTTCAGATAACGCACACGCTGGGAACGTAAATATGTTTTTGTCATAAAAATATGAAGTGCATTGTGGGTAAATGGTTTAGAACAAAATCAAGACGTATGTATGTATGTTACAGTAATCATCAGCTATGTATTCTTGGCGACTTCAATTTATGTAATATTAATTGGACATTGTTGGACAATTCCTACTTTCTTACGCCTACTAATGTTTGCAATTTTTCTGAAGTTTATGTAGTAGATGATCTTTTAAATATTGAACTCTGTCAAATCAATAAGTATCATAACCAATGCAATAGAATACTTGATTTAATTTTTATCTCTAGTAATTTAAATCATCCGTGGCCGCTGTGGTGCAGTGGGTAGAGTGCTCGCCTGCTATGCCAGAGGTCTCGGGTTCAAATCACGGTCCGAGCAAAACACCAAAACAATTTTTCTAATTAGTAAAAATCCAATTATTGGGTTTTTTAAGAGCAGCGGTCACCTCTCGGCAGTCGTTGGCATACCCTCCGAGAGTATTTCTGCCATGAAAATGCTTCTCACAAAAAATGCATTCGCCGTTCGGAGTCGGCATAAAACTGTAGGTCCACCCAATTAGTAGGAAAAACAAAAAGGAGCACACCTCGAATTGGGAGAGAAGCTCGGCCATAAAACTCGCCAGAGTTATAATAGCGCCATTGTATTATTATATTATTATTAATTTAAATCATCAGCTTTCTATGTGTACCTCGCCTATTTCTCCGGTTAATATTCACCATTCTCCGTTAGTATTAACCTTAGAGTTCTACGAATTCGCAAATATCTCTCCGGCAAGTGATGTCATTCGTTTTAATTTTAATAAGGGTAATTTTGTAGACCTTAACAATCGCTTAGTTGAGCTTGACTGGGAAGGAATATTTGCTAATGGTAATGTTAGTCGCTGCTTTGAATTGTTTAGATCTTCTGTATATAATTTATGTCTGGAGCATATTCCAGCTTTCCACAATCGCAATTATAAGCTGCCATGGTACACTAAAGATCTAAAGCATCTCAAAAATCGAAGCAATAAGTTTTACAAATAATACAAGTCTTCAGTTACAAGTACTATTCTTCTGAGTTTAAGAAGATGAACAAGATCCTACGGGGGAGATTCTATAAGAATTGCGAAGAAAACATTAAGACCAATCCAAAAACCTTTTGGTCTTTCATTAAGTCTAAAAAAACTAAATCGAACATTCCAACATCTTTCAGATGTGGATGGTTTTTCTGCCACTCTTTTTAAGAATTGTGATTCCCTCTGTAAGCCATTACAGTTAATTTTTAATTTATCGCTTTCGTCGGGTACATTTATTGGTGATTGGAAAAAAGTAACGATTACCCCAATTCTTAAAGGGGGAGCTAAGAACGATGTTTCGAACTATAGACCGTTAGCGAAATTATCAACTGTAGCCAAATTATTCGAAGCCATAATCAAGGTTAAAATGGCATATGCTGTTTGGAGTTTTATTTCTCCGAATCAACATGTTTTCATAAGTGGAAGATCCACTATTTCTAACTTGGTTATTTTTGCTGAGGACTGTCTTAAAAGCTTTGCGGCAGGTTATCAGGTGGATGCAATTTACAATGATTTTGCCAAGGCTTTTGACAGAGTATCACATAAAATTCTTATAAATTAGTTAGCCAGCATGGGCTTCCACTCACAGTTTCTTGCATGGCTTAAGTCCTATCTAATCCGTAGATATTGTTCTGTCGTTATTGACAATATTTCATCCCGCTCTTTCCATGCGAGTTCTGGTGTGCCCCAAGGTAGTATTCTTGGGCCGCTATTATTTATTATTTTCATCAATGATATAGGCTCGTGCTTCCACCATTCTAAATTTTTATACTCAGCTGTACTAGTACACAGAGTATTATAGCTTTAATCACATAACGGTGGATTGTAACAGAATGAAATAACCGAGATAGATATAGACTTATATATATCAAAATGATCAGGGTGAAAAGAGAAATCGATTGAGCCATGTCCGTCCGTCCGTCCGTCCGTCCGTCTGTCCGTCCGTCCGTCCGTCTGTAAACACTCTAACTCGCGCAAAAATTGAGATATTTTGATGAAATTTGGAATGCAAGTTGGTATCGAGACTGGGACGGTTGGTATTGAAAATGGGCGAAATCGGACCATGACCACGCCCACTTTTCCTATATAGAAAAAATCGGAAATTTGGTATCTCAGTCCCTAATATAGCTGGAGCGATAAAATTTTACCCACTTGTTGAGCTCAGGCCCCTATGAAGAAATTTTATGAAATTTTGGAAAATGGGCGGTGCCACGCCCACTTATTAAGGGTCAAACATTGAAAGTTTTATGAGTCATAACTCAGAAACCGTTGAAGATATGTCGATGAAATTTGGTACGCGTGATTTACTTACTTAGGCAAATGTTTTGACGGAAAATTGTCAAAATCGGTTGACGGCCACGCCCACTTTTATATATGTGTATTATAAAGTGACCTAATAAAAACATTTTAAGCGATATCTCTGTCAAATATAAAGATCTATCACTGAAATTTTGTGGCATGATTCCAACTATGAACATAAAACGAAAACCACAAAAATTTTGGAAAATGGGCGGAGCCACGCCCACGTATTAAGGGGCAAACATTGAAAGTTTTATGAGTCATAACTCAGAAACCGTTGAAGATATATCGATGAAATTTGGTACGCATGATATATTTACTTAGGCAAATGTGTGGACGAAAAATTACCAAAATCGGTTGACGACCACGCCCACTTTTATATATGTGTATTATAAAGTGGCCTAATAAAAACATTGTAAGCGATATCTTTGTCAAATATAAAGATAATTCATTGAAATTTTGTGACATGAGTTCCACAATAGACCGGAAACATAAAATAGACAAATTTTGGAAAATGGGCGTGGCACCGCCTCCTTTTGGACAAAGGGATATACGAGATTTATTAGCCTTTAACTCGACAAATAATTGAGATATTATGACGAAACTTGGTTTATACACTTTTATAACTTGTGTTAATAAACACGCAAAAATTAATTGAAATCGGTTTATGACCACGCCTACTTTTTAACAGATATTTCTGGAATACCCTTTGGGAGTTTGTAACGTGACATCTTTGTAACTAGAAGTCATAAAGGAATTAATTTTTGCACAAAGAATAATATTGATATGCTTAGTTGGATGACTGATAAAAATTTAGAAAATGGGCGTGGCTACGCCCACTTTATGCAGCACTCGCTTTATATAAAGTACACCGTGTTTCCATCAAACGCAAACAAACAATGAAAGCATACAGCTGAGTATCTAATGTTCGATTCCACTCGAACTTAGGCTTCCTTACTTGTTACTTTATGCTGATGACCTTAAGGTTTATTTAGTAGTCTCTAAAGTTGAGGATTCACTAGCACTCCGGGCTGATATTTATACGGTTCAAGCATTTTCGATCATCAGCACTCTTTTCGGAAGTGGATGCCACTGGGGATTGAACCCGAGTAGATTCCATCTTCAGCCGCAATGTCCCAACGGTCTCAATGGTCGAGCGTGAAAATGCGTTGAGACATTGCGGCTGAAGATGGAATGTACTCGGGTTCAATCCCCAGTGGCATCCACTTCCGAAAAGAGTGCTGATGATCGAAAATGGTTTTTCGTGAAATAGCTATACACTCAACCTTCGCTGTAAATAGTTGTTGAATTTTTTTTCCACTTACCCCAACAATTAAAAATTGAATTAAAAAATAAAATTTCGTGCTAAGCACTAACAACTCTTTCAAATATATTAAGGATAGCTTATAAGGTAATTGTAATAAATGAAGTGATGTCACATTAATACGATCCACACTTTGTCACCACCTATTTATACCAAAAAAGATATGATATATGTGCTTAATATGTGCTCAAAACCTGTGAAAAAAAATTTGCGAAAAAAGTGCAGAGATGGGCATCGATACATACATGTATGCATATATGGAGGTGGGGTATATAAGACGAAGCCCACTGTGCAATTTGAAATTTGACTATCTCATTAATTTTTGCTCACTATGTGCTTAGTTTTTCCACAAATAAAAAAAATTGTGCTCAAATTTTAAGGGCTTTTTTTAAAAAAACAAAAGTGCGGGGTCCAGGTCAACGTTCCGCTGGACCCCGCACTCATTTAGACTTAGCCTAGGAAAATTTTAAGTATGCAGTTAATTTGTGCTTAATATGTGCTCAAAACCTGTGAAAAAAATTATCGAAAAAAGTGCAGAGATGGGCATCGATACATACATGTATGTATATATGGAGGTGGGGTATATAAGACGAAGCCCACTGCGCAATTTGAAATTTGACTATCTCATTAATTTTTGCTCACTATGTGCTTAGTTTTTCCGCAAATAAAAAAAATTTGTGCTCAAATTTCAAGGGCGTTTTTTTACAAAACAAAAGTGCGGGGTCCAGGTGAACGTTCCGCTGGACCCCGCACTCATTTAGACTTAGCCTAGGAAAATTTTAAGTATGCAGTTAATTTGTGCTTAATATGTGCTCAAAACCTGTGAAAAAATTTGCGAAAAAAGTGCGGAGATGGGCATCGATACATACATGTATGTATATATGGAGGTGGGGTATATAAGACGAAGCCCACTGTGCAATTTGAAATTTGACCATCTCATTAATTTGTGCTCAATATGTGCTTAGTGTTTCCGCAAATAAAAAAAATTGTGCTCAAATTTTAAGGGCTTTTTTTTAAAAAACAAAAGTGCGGGTCCAGGTGAACGTTCCGCTGGACCCCGCACTCATTTAGACTTAGCCTAGGAAAATTTTAAGTATGCAGTTAATTTGTGCTTAATATGTGCTCAAACCCTGTGAAAAAAAATTTGCGAAAAAAGTGCAGAGATGGGCATCGATACATACATGTATGTATATATGGAGGTGGGGTATATAAGACGAAGCCCACTGCGCAATTTGAAATTTGACTATCTCATAAATTTTTGCTCACTATGTGCTTAGTTTTTCCGCAAATAAAAAAAATTTGTGCTCAAATTTCAAGGGCGTTTTTTTACAAAACAAAAGTGCGGGGTCCAGGTGAACGTTCCGCTGGACCCCGCACTCATTTAGACTTAGCCTAGGAAAATTTTAAGTATGCAATTAATTTGTGCTTAATATGTGCTCAAAACCTGTGAAAAAAAAATTGCGAAAAAGTGCAGTGATGGGAACCGTAAGGTGAAACAGCTGTAGTTACATCCATGCTTAAAAAGTTGTTTCTAGTTTCAAAAACTAAAAACCGTAAGGTGAAACAGCTGTAGTTACATCCATGCTTAAAAAGTTGTTTCTAGTTTCTAAAAAATAAAAATTAATTTAACGAGCACAGGCCCTGGTTATATTAAATTTTTTTTTTTTTTTTTTTTAGAAACTAGAAAAAACTTTTTAAGCATGGATGTAACTACAGCTGTTTCACCTTAGATCCCTCTAAGACTCATCAGGTTACTTTTGCTTCTGCCAAGACTCAAAATTGCGCACCTTGCAGTACAATAACTTCAGTTCTAACCGCTGAGCTATTGCCTGCCTTCGACATCTGATAGAAAGTTTCTAAAAAAAAAATTAAAAAAAATAAAATATAACCAGGGCCTGTGCTCGTTAAATTAAATAAATTAAAATAAAAAATTAAGCTCATTTGAACATCCCTACACTTTATTCGCTACTTATGTTTAATCATACAATAATATGTAAATATATACATGTGTATATACATAAGTTAGAAACGAATTATAGTAGGAAAGAAACTAGCAAAAAATTTTCTATCAGATGTCGAAGGCAGGCAATAGCTCAGCGGTTAGAACTGTAGTTATTGTACTGCAAGGTGCGCAAGTTCGAGTCTTGGCAGAAGCAAAAGTAACCTGATGAGTCTTAGGGCCGTTTACTCAACCTCTGATGAACGCTAACCGGAGGACAAAGGTCCGGTTAAGCTATGGACTGCATTATCGACAACATGTTAAATGCATGGTTTGATGAAGTCGATAATGATGTTTAACCGAATTTTAACCGTGGTTAGTGTTAATCAGAGGTTGAGTAAACGGCCCTTAGAGGGATCTAAAGTGAAACAGCTGTAGTTACATCCATGCTTAAAAAGTTTTTTTCTAGTTTCTAAAAAAAAAACTAAAAACCGTAAATTTTCGTTTTCTCAGGCGACGATATGTATGTGTACGTATTTATGTACATATGTACATTAGACCGTATCGCAAAAAATAAAGTTCGCCGTACGCCCCCTCATATGATGTCTTTTTGGAAAACATTTCCGGAAAATTTTTTAATTTTTTTTTGGGCGCCGCTAGATGTCGCTAAAATTTATTTTTCTCATATCTTCGGTATTTATAGTCCGATCTCTAAGTTTAATACAGAAATGTCTTTGGCTTGAAAGGGCGGCTTATACTGTGGAATATTATTAACCCTACGTGCGCCATTGGGGTCACTACCACCCAGTACTTAGTTTATACCACCCTAATGTACCTTTTTTACGTCTGCATGTTAAACATAGTCAAAAATCATTAATCTTTTGCAAAAGAAGTATTTCGAACGCTTGAGCAGAACCCGAAATAAAACACGTTCAACATCCCGAGGAATATAGGTTTGTCGGTTCCTTTGGTCTTTTAGGTTAATTTTACAGAAAAATTTTCTGAGGAGACCCATAGTAAAATTTTATGCCAAATAATTTTCTAGAACATTTTAACCCTCTAGCGACCTTAAAAATACTATTTTTCCCGATTTTCTAAAAAAGGGGGTCAAAATAACCCTTTATTGGCGGTGATAGAGGGTTAAAATGTTCTAGAAAATTATTCGCCATAAAATTTCAGTAGGGGTCTCCTCAGAAGAAATTTTTGTAAAATGAACCTAAAAGACCACAGGAAGCGAAAAACTTATATTCCACGGAATGTTGAACGTCTTTTATTTCGGGTTCTACTGAAGCGATCGAAATACTTCTTTTGCAAAAGATTAATGATTTTATACTACATTTAAGATGCAGGCATAAAAAATTGCATTAGGGTGGTATAAAATAAATACTGGGTGGTAGTGACCCCAATGACGCACATTGGGTTAATAATATTCCATAGTATAAGGCGTCCTTTCAAGCCAAAGACATTGGTGTATTAAACTCTGAGATTGGACTATAAATACCGAAGATATGAGAAAAATAAATTTTAGCGACATCTAGCGGCGTCCAAAAAAAAAATAAAAAACTTTTCCGGAAATGTTTTCCAAAAAGACATCATATGCGGGGGCGTACGGCGCACTTTATTTTTGCTTCCCTATAACGCGAGACGGCCTAATGTACATATCGCACACTAAATCAAAAAGCGTCACAACTCAAAATTTTTCGAAATCGGGATTCTTCCATAAATTGGTACACAGAATATATCTCTAGCGGCTGCCAAAAAATCTTTTCCATCAAAGTCTTTTTTAACTGAGAAATAACTATTATACGTAGCCTTTTCCCATATCATTGCATATAAAAATTAAAAAGTTTTTTGCCTCTCCTGAAAATTTTTGAATTTTGAGTTGTAACGCTTTTTGATTTAGTGTGCGATATATGAATATCAATAGCAGCAGTTCAACATTGTATACACTTAAAAACTATTCCAACCTCACATACATACATACATATTTATATATGGGTACCCAAGCAGGTCACAGCCGTCGTATGTTATAAAATTTATTTTTTTTAAATTCTAGATATTTTAAATAATTTTCAATGTTTTTTGTTTTACGACCTTCTTCTTCTAATGTTATGTTGTTGTTCCGGCTTCAGGTCAAAATTTTTTCCTTTTTTATAAAAGAAACAAAAAACCAAGTTTCGATTTTCCAATATATTTCGGTTGCACAACGGCAACCGTCTTCAGGGCGAAAAACTATTAACAAAACACAAAGCAATACATTAATTACGTATGTACATATAAACATTAACAATAATTCGCACATAAAATTATATACATACATTTGTTACACGTCCTTCCCGTGTGACGTGGAGTTTAATACTAATTATGTGTCTGTTAATAAATGTTTAAATAAGTGAGCGCAATTGTCAGTGTCAGTTTTGTAGTTCAATCCCCACGAACATAAGATTGAACTACAAAACTGACACTGACAATTGCGCTCACTTATTTAAACATTTATTAACAGATACATAATTAGTATTAAACTCCACGTCACACGGGAAGGACGTGTAACAAATGTATGTATATAATTTTATGTGCGAATTATTGTTAATGTGTATATGTACATACGTAATTAATGTATTGCTTTGTGTTTATACTCAGCTGTACTAGTACACAGAGTATTATAGTTTTAATCACATAACGGTGGATTGTAACAGAATGAAATAATCGAGATAGATATAGACTTATATATATCAAAATGATCAGGGTGAAAAGAGAAATCGATTGAGCCATGTCCGTCCGTCCGTCCGTCCGTCCGTCCGTCTGTAAACACTCTAACTCGCGCAAAAATTGAGATATTTTGATGAAATTTGGAACGCAAGTTGGTATCGAGACTGGGACGGTTGGTATTGAAAATGGGCGAAATCGGACCATGACCACGCCCACTTTTCCTATATAGAAAAAATCGGAAATTTGGTATCTCAGCCACTAATATAGCTAGAGTTTTAAAATTTTACCCACGTATTGAGCTCGGGCCCTTATGAAGAAATTTGATGAAGTTTTGGAAAATGGGCGGTGCCACGCCCACTTATTAAGGGTCAAACATTGAAAGTTTTATATGTCATAACTCAGAAACCGTTGAAGATATATCGATGAAATTTGGTACGCGTAATTTGCTTACATAGACAAATGTTTTGACGAAAAATTATCAAAATCGGTTTACGGCCACGCCCACTTTTATATATGTGTATTATAAAGTGACCTAATAAAACCATTTTAAGCGATATCTCTGTCAAATATAAAGATCTATCATTGAAATTTTGTCGCATGAGTCCAACTATGGACATAAAACAAAAAACACAAAAATTTTGGAATATGGGCGGTGCCACGCCCACTTATTAAGGGGCAGACATTGAAAGTTTTATGAGTCATAACTCAGAAACCGTTGAAGATATATCGATGAAATTCGGTACGCGTAATATAATTACTTAGTCAAATGTTTTGGCGAAAAATTATCAAAATCGGTTGACGGCCACGCCCACTTTTATATATAGGAAATATAAGGGGGCCTAATAAAAACATTTTAAGCGATATCTCTGTCAAATATAAAGATCAATCACTGAGATTTTGTGGCAGGAGTCCAACTATGGACATAAAACAAAAACTACAAAAATTTTGGAAAATGGGCGGTGCCACGCCCACTTATTAAGGAGCGAATATTGAAAGTTTAATAAGCCATAACTCAGAAACCGTTAAAGATATATCGATGAAATCTGGTACGCGTGATATATTTACTTAGCCAAATGTGTGGACGAAAAATTACCAAAATCGGTTGACGACCGCGCCCACTTTTATATATGTGTATTATAAAGTGACCTAATAAAACCATTTTAAGCGATATCTATGTGAAATATAAAGATAATTCATTGAAATTTTGTGACATGAGTTTTACAATAGACCGGAAACAAAAAATAAAAAAGTTTGGAAAATGGGCGTGGCACCGCCTCTTTTTAGACAAAGGGATATATGAGATTTCTTAGCCTTTAACTCGACAAATAATTGAGATATTATGACGAAACTTGGTTTATACACTTTTATAACATGTGTTAATAGACACGCAAAAATGTATTGAAATCGGTTTATGACCACGCCTACTTTTTAACAAAGATATTTCTGGAACACCCTTTTGGAATTTGTAACGTGAAGTCTTTGTAACTAAAAGTCATAGAGGGATGAAATTTTGCACTAACAATAATATTTGTATGCTTATTTGGATGATTGATATAAATTTTGAAAATGGGCGTGGCTGCGCCCTGTTTATGCAGCACTCGTTTCATATAAAATACACCCTATATCGAACAAACGCAAACAAACAATGAAAGCATACAGCTGAGTATCTAATGTTCGATTGCACTCGAACTTAGGCTTCCTTACTTGTTTGTTAATAGTTTTTCGCCCTGAAGACGGTTGCCGTTGTGCAACCGAAATATATTGGAAAATCGAAACTTGGGTTTTTGTTTCTTTTATAAAAAAGGAAAAATTTTGACCTGAAGCCGGAACAACAACATAACATTAAATAATTTTCCAAATCTAGGCTTAAAAATTCCCATATTACATAAATTTTTTAACCAAAATAATTTTTACAAGTCTTTTATTAAAGAAAATATATATGTACATACATAAAAATGTACATATGTGCATCCATTAATAAAAAACATACGTTAGTATATACATACATAGAAAATATGTATACATACATGAAACGCCGATTTGCACAACTAAATTTGCAAAATTTAAAAAAGAACACTAACTGAACGCTATAATAAAAGAACGCTAAGTAGGGTTCATTTCCACTTAGCGTACTTCCACCAGCTACACTACGCGTAGTGTTCTGTTTGTGTTCATCTACACAAACTTAAACGCAAACACTACAAGTACCGTTAGGTTTGTTAGGGGTTGTGTTTATGTATATCGTTGTCGCATGAACGCTACGCTACGTTATTGAATGTTATCGTAGTGTTTAATTTCGAACGCTGGTTTTAATTACCAACTAAAGCTTAGTATCCAGCTCGAAAGAAAAGCCAAAACTTCATATAAAAAACGCTGAAGAAATGCTCAAGAAAATTTCTTGCTTCAAATTTTCTTATGGTAGTATGCAGCTCTTAAGAAATTAAGTACTCTTTTTTACTACTCTTTTTCTAAAAAATGCGAATATGGCAAGGCCGGTTTTGCGAAGAAAAATATCATTAACAATTATTTCTTGGAGGAATGTGACATCTGCGCGCGAAAGTAAGTCAATTGCAATATTTGATTTATTTTTTAATTTTGATTTCAAAATTATAGAAATGCAAGAAAGTGCACATTCGGTGTCCAAACACAAGAGGCACGTTATAAACTTTTCCAGCGACGAAAATCGGAAGCTACCAATTACAGAAGTGGGAGAAATGGAAGGAAGTCCACATTCGTTGCCCACGCGCAAGAGGCGCATCGTAAACTTTTCCAGTGACGAAAATCGGCAGCTACCAATAACAGAAGTGGGAGAAATGGAAGAAAGTCCACAATCGTTGCCCACACGCAAGAGGGGCATTATAAACTTTTCAAGCGACGAAAAGCGTCAGCTAGCTAATGAAGTGAAGGGGTGGCCCAGAATTTGGAACATCAGTGATCCATTGCACAGCAATAAAAATGCTGTGGACCAGGCCTGGCTTGATATAAGCAATACTATTTCAAAACCAGGTAAATTTTTTTTGTGTATTATTTTGGATGTTTTATTGTTTTTATGTACATATGTATTTCTAGTCAGTGAATGCAAATCTGCCTGGGTAAGCATGCGCGAAAGTTATCGGTACCATGCTAGAGTAGCACAGAAAGGGAAAAGCGGTAGTGCTGGTGGAGAAATACTTGACACCCCGTCATCTGAAAACATTGATTGGGAGTTCGCGGAAGAAATGGCATTTTTGCCGAATGTGTCTCACAAAAGAAAGTAGGTGTGCATAATTTGAACTGTCACTAAATTAATGACTAATTCGTTCCACAGGACCTTCATAACTCCATTATCATTCGGAGAGAATTCTTCGCCATCTCCAATAAACGTCATTGATGATCCAAATGTATCGCTACAGAATGCGTCCGATTCACAACACTCGTACGATTATGTGAGTATAATGTTTTATTGAAAACACAAAGAGATGTGTTCATTCTTTTTTATACCTTTCATGAAAATTAAATGGTATTATATTTAACTTTATGCCGAAGCACGAATCTTGAAAGTACCAGCAGGGCAAGAGTTAGACCTACTAAAATATATAGCGATATCATCAGAATCATGAGTTGAATCGTGTGAACGCAAACTAGTATCTCAATTTTTGGGATATCTCATTGAAATTCTATATGCTGCTGTGTTTTTATGTGCAATTGATCATCATTGAAATTATGACACTAGTTTTTCTAATTAGCCTTTGCATAAAGAACCACCAATTAAAAGTATAAGTTGAACAAAATCAGACTATGTAACTTTTCATTTCCCCATTCATGAAAGGTATGAATTCTTCGGTACGGCTGAGGACAGCCGCGTTCTTACTTGCTACTTTTAAGATTGTAATTGTGTTATTTCATTCTACAGAATCCAACACCCACATCGAACAGCCGATCATCTACACCACAAATTTGGAGCCGATTTGATAACATTCTAAAGAAGCAAGAGGAAATGCTGGAAACTCGATCTAGAGCTACAAGCACCTCACCCTACGCACAAGCACTTTCCAGTTTTGATTGGCTCCTAAATCAGCTCCCACGATATGTTGGTGATAACATGTGCCTGGAAATTAACCTCATGTTATTAAGGAAGGTTGAGGAACACAAAGCCAACAAATAAATAACTTATTTCCATTTAAATTAATCGTACATATTA
This sequence comes from Urophora cardui, assembly GCA_960531455.1. Classification (NCBI taxonomy): domain Eukaryota; kingdom Metazoa; phylum Arthropoda; class Insecta; order Diptera; family Tephritidae; genus Urophora; species Urophora cardui. The sequence goes on along the minus strand of OY482675.1, from coordinate 13,900,143 downwards.
GACCCTATTCACACCTGCGACCAAATCGATTTAATTGCACTTTAATTTGCATGGGAATGTATGGAAGTATTCACACTACATCCAATTAGTCGGCCGAATGAAACATACTACAACCCAGTCCGACTAAATCGATTTGGTCGCAGGGGTTAATAGGCTCTTAATATTTTCTTAAATATGCGTTTATTCCAATAGCTAAAACTAATTTATATGAACTTCATCTGCTCATCTGAAACCTACTTCGCACTTTAAATTCATGTATTAAAAAAATGTTATAAATAAAAATTAATGTGTTAACAGAATTGAATGAATTGAAAATTGGCAGTATTTTTTAATTGCGATAGAAGTAGGTTGTACACAAATTGCTTCGCTATATGTGAACTACGTGTAGGTTTCGTTATGTTTTCTTTTAAAATAAAAAAAAACACTTTATTTTCTGTATATGTATTTAGTTCTGTATTTGGTTTTCACAATTTATTCCATAAATTTCTTTTATTTGTTTCACTTATAGAATTTGTATATTTAAGTTGTTTTATATGTTAGATTTTATAGAATTTGTATATTTAAGTTGTTTTATATGTTAGATTCTATTCTCAAGACTTTTATTTTTTATACTCAGCTGTACTAGTACACAGAGTATTATAGTTTTAATCACATAACGGTGGATTGTAACAGAATGAAATAACCGAGATAGATATAGACTTATATATATCAAAATGATCAGGGTGAAAAGAGAAATCGATTGAGCCATGTCCGTCCGTCCGTCCGTCCGTCCGTCCGTCCGTCCGTCCGTCTGTCCGTCCGTCCGTCTGTAAACACTCTAACTCGCGCAAAAATTGAGATATTTTGATGAAATTTGGAATGCAAGTTGGTATCGAGACTGGGACGGTTGGTATTGAAAATGGGCGAAATCGGACCATGACCACGCCCACTTTTCCTATATAGAAAAAATCGGAAATTTGGTATCTCAGTCCCTAATATAGCTGGAGCGATAAAATTTTACCCACATGTTGAGCTCAGGCCCCTATGAAGAAATTTTATGAAATTTTGGAAAATGGGCGGTGCCACGCCCACTTATTAAGGGTCAAACATTGAAAGTTTTATGAGTCATAACTCAGAAACCGTTGAAGATATGTCGATGAAATTTGGTACGCGTGATTTACTTACTTAGGCAAATGTTTTGACGGAAAATTGTCAAAATCGGTTGACGGCCACGCCCACTTTTATATATGTGTATTATAAAGTGACCTAATAAAAACATTTTAAGCGATATCTCTGTCAAATATAAAGATCTATCACTGAAATTTTGTGGCATGATTCCAACTATGAACATAAAACGAAAACCACAAAAATTTTGGAAAATGGGCGGAGCCACGCCCACTTATTAAGGGGCAAACATTGAAAGTTTTATGAGTCATAACTCAGAAACCGTTGAAGATATATCGATGAAATTTGGTACGCATGATATATTTACTTAGGCAAATGTGTGGACGAAAAATTACCAAAATCGGTTGACGACCACGCCCACTTTTATATATGTGTATTATAAAGTGGCCTAATAAAAACATTGTAAGCGATATCTTTGTCAAATATAAAGATAATTCATTGAAATTTTGTGACATGAGTTCCACAGTAGACCGGAAACATAAAATAGACAAATTTTGGAAAATGGGCGTGGCACCGCCTCCTTTTGGACAAAGGGATATACGAGATTTATTAGCCTTTAACTCGACAAATAATTGAGATATTATGACGAAACTTGGTTTATACACTTTTATAACTTGTGTTAATAAACACGCAAAAATTAATTGAAATCGGTTTATGACCACGCCTACTTTTTAACAGATATTTCTGGAATACCCTTTGGGAGTTTGTAACGTGACATCTTTGTAACTAGAAGTCATAAAGAATTAATTTTTGCACAAAGAATAATATTGATATGCTTAGTTGGATGACTGATAAAAATTTAGAAAATGGGCGTGGCTACGCCCACTTTATGCAGCACTCGCTTTATATAAAGTACACCGTGTTTCCATCAAACGCAAACAAACAATGAAAGCATACAGCTGAGTATCTAATGTTCGATTCCACTCGAACTTAGGCTTCCTTACTTGTTTTAATATTCGTTTAACGCGGTGATCTGTGTCGAAGTTCTTAACTCAACTAACTCATTATATACATGTTTTTATTCGATAGAGCAGAAAAAGGTAAGTGGATAGCGGGACTCTTCCAAGGAGAGAAGGTAAGTACATAGGTATATAAGAGTATGGAAAGGGTAATTATGATAGAGCGAAGGTGAGTATGGGTAATTCCAGTGACGAGGTAAGTATTTTGCACGAAAGTAGGTAATTACAGAAGGGGTAATTCCAGAGAAAGCGGACATAAAAGGTAAGGGGAAAAAATGCGTATTAAACAGGATTTTAATCGAATTCAATTAAGTTTTCGTCCATGTCTTCAACATAGGTAAAAGTGGTGGTTATTGCCAAAGGGCGTGAGGAAACTCCCATTCAAATTGAATTATTCAACAAACCCAAGATAGGAAACCAAATGCATTGTATACTTTGTATTTTATTTTGTGTTTGTGAATTTCTTTTATTTGCAGAAGATATGTACATTAAGCCGTATCACGAAAATAAAGTTTGTGTGTGTCAGTTTTATTTGAACACTTACGTCGAAAAAATATTTATGGTGTAAAAATTTTTTTTTTAGGCCCGCGTTAAAAACAGCTAAATCGCGTTTTTTGTAATAACTTCCTTATTTGATGTCCGATCTCTATGATCTTAATGTCGCAGAAAAGGTCTCGCTCAGCACTATATTTGGCCCATATAAAGTTTCGACCTCAAAGGTTGTTCTGAGTTTTACCTTTAAAAATTTTGGAGTTACTATCCCTAGATTTTTTTATTTTTATCACTAATACAAAGCTCTCAAAAAACCATGAGGACTCCGCTAAAAAAGTGGTAGCCTTTACTCACAAACAAAAAAGTTATACCGTTTTAAAATCAGAGAACCTGTTTTTTGAAAAATTATCCCAAGTTCTTATTTATATGAGGCAGTAACGCCATATAGTATGAGTTTTTGATTAACAAGTATTCTAAGTCCTCGCTTGACTTGAGAATCTTGTACCGCGATGGAACAGCTACCAATACTGGATACATGATATGCCAAAAATTATTGATGATTGGACTATTCGTGCTGATCAACGTTATTTATATTGAATGATAATGGCTGTAGTGAAGATTTGGTAAGTATTCAGGTGGGATCTCTAAGCACAACGCGCTGGATTACAACGGCTTCACGATTTCTGCATCCGTGCGTATCGTAAAATCATCCAAGTTATTTAGAAAGACTGCTATAGTTCATTGTAAAATTATACGCGCCTAAGAAGAGACAACGGAAGTCTAAATGTATTATCAATACTTGCGCTGGATGCGTCGTCTGCCCCTAGAAATGCAGTTAATTATTCAGCCTACAATTGAAAAAAACGCACTTTACTTTAACCCCCCAAAACATCTTCTTATCTATGATAACCGAGACCAAAAATGAGGATGTCCTCCAAATTTAGAGATATTTATGAAAGAAGTTTCAGAGCTCTGAAAGTGAATTCTTCGTCGCTTATATTACTTTGCTCACACTCAAAAAAAAATTACTAAGATTATGGAAAAATGAGAATATTTCGCCGCTAATGACATATTTTCATTGTTTTGAATAAAATTTTCTTTCAAAACGTTGTTTTTATTCCTTGATTTAAAGAAAGTTGTACATCAAAACAATGAAAATGTGTCTTAAGCGCCGAAACATTCCCATTTTTCCATAATCTGGGTAAGTTATTTTTTCAGTGCAGGTTTCGAACGTTTAAAACAAATTGGAATTTATGTGCAGGGAATTCTCTTCCTTCTCATATGCATTTTATATACATATATGTACGTATAGTTTTTTCCCCTTTTCTTTATTTTTATTACCCCAACAATAGTTACTCATACGCCCCCGCATCGGATCGCTTTGTATGTGAAAACTGAAAATGTTTTCTTAAATATCTCGAAAATGGGAGTGCATACACTGCACTTCTAAAAACGCCATCGTAATCTGGAGCAAAAAATTAAGTTGACGTGTTTCGCCGTTTCTCTGTGGTAATTTTTTATAAAAAAAACAAGTGTTTCATTTTACAACGTTATAACTTTTTTGTTTGTGAATAAAGGCTAGAATTTATTTGGGGGATTCCTCATGGTTTTTTGAGAGCTTTGTATTAGTGATAAAAATAAAAAAATCTAGGGATAGTAACTCCAAAATTTTTAAAGGTAAAACTCAGGACAACCTTTGAGGTCGAAACTTTATATGGGCCAAATATAGTGCTGAGCGAGACCTTTTCTGCGACATTAAGATCATAGAGATCCGACATCAAATAAGGAAGTTATTACAAAAAACGCGATTTAGCTGTTTTTAACGCGGGCCTAAAAAAAAATTTTTTACACCAAAAATATTTTTTCGACATAAGTGTTCAAATAAAACTGACACACACTAAACTTTTTTTTTGTCCATATAACGTGATACGGCTTAATGTACATACATATAAAAATTACTGATTTTAACCTTACGATTACCAGAGATTTTTATGTACGAAGTTTACCAATACCCACCCGGGTGACCCATATACATTTTCTTGCATTACTGGCGCTTTCGCGTGCTTTAACTTTTTATTGCCCAAATATATTTATTACTATAGTAAAATGTAAGCGTGAATGATAAAAAATATTTAATTTAACTATATTTGGTGAAATTAAGCCAACAAAAACAACAAACACCCCGTAATGAGTGTATATAAAGTAAAAACTTCAAAATTTTGAATCCTAAGGGAAAGGTTGAGTGAATAATACGATTACGACGCATTAATTATCCACTTGAATTTGGCGCTGAAGCATTCAAATCCAAAATACCATTATTAAAAAAAACCGATCAAAACAAGGCGAGCGAGTTGTGGAGGACTTTGTTGACCCATAAAAGGATTCCTGTAGAAATATCGCCATATAAACTTTTTTTTACTAAATTATCATTAGCCAAAAATTAGTGGGATGATGTTTATGGTGGGAAGAATAAACAAAAATAAAATATGTCTATGTGTGTATGTACATATTATATTCTAAATGAATTCAACCCGTCAGGAGCATGAAAGGAGATTTACTCTGACTTTGGCATTATCTTTTAATGCTCTAGATCAGGCATCGGCACTTTGATCCATTTGAGTAAATAGAAAACATCACACAAATTTTAACCAATGTAGCGGAAACCGGTATTTGCTCCCCAACACAATATCTTTCACAATTTTGCCGACCTTACTTCTAGAAGTAGCAACACTAGCTGCATTTATAATATACGGAGGAAATCAACCAGGTAATATCAAGGTTCTTCAGTCACAGGCTTTCTCAGAAAGCTCTGTCATATCTAAATTATGCTTAAGTCCATTAGGCTTAATATTACTTGAAGATTCTTCATAAAATCGGTCAATTGTATGTATCTTAGAAACTATTTGCTAGAGAGAATGAATTTATCAATGTCCTTCCTTATTTCTAATAAAAAGGACAACTTTCCAGCAGGTTGATGAGAGTAAAGATGAAAGGAAAATGCTATAAGTGTTTTGATATGAAAATTAAATCCAACACTAGCCAATTATGCATCAAATGGACTAAAACCATTTGCGATGAACATAATATGAACTAAACAAAATGCATCAGTTGTTGTAGAGATCCTTCGGTATTTCGCTTGGTTAGAACATAATTTATATTCAATAAATTTTTTAAAAACTTTATAAAAATGATCAAAATATAGTTAAACAATACATATGCAAAGTTACAGCAACAATAATATGTGCATATGCACGTCTTTTCATAGAAAAGTGTACTGGGTCACCCGGGTGGGTATTGGTAAACTACGTAGATAAAAAGTCAAAATCGCAAAAAAAGTATATTCCAGATGAAAGAAAAGTTCAAACTTGTTATTATCTGAAAGAACTCGAAAAATTGATCAGTGAGTAAAAAGCATTTTAAAATCGGTCCAATAGCTGCTGAGTAATGGCAAAAAGAAAACGCAAAAGGTCACCCGGGTGGGTATTGGTAAACCTAAGGTTAAACAAATGCGGAATTATTTTGCCAGGGAACAGATCCGTTAGAATTGACATAGTCTGTCAGTACGTTTCGTATATATTTTCCGTAGTCGGAAACTCGTCCGCGGTAAGTGGCCATGTTTATACCATCGTGATTGGAAACATATTCTTGTTGTCGCATCTCTTCCAATTCTCATGCTACCCAGTTTCCAGTACTATCTTCAAATCCAGAGAATGCATTTGGGTTATATGTTCGCCGACTCGTATTAATGAGAAAATTATGCAGCAGACAACATGCCGACACAATAACTTGCGCGCGATCTGGTTTGCAAAACAACAATTTTCTAAGGCAAAGCCACCTTGCACTCAAGATGCCAAACGCATTTTCAATATACCGCCTGTCTCTACTTAGCCTGTAGTTAAAATTTTTTTTCTCTTTTGAGAGATTCGTACCGCTGTATGGCTTAATCATGCGCTTACATAACGGAAATGCGTCGTCACCCACAATGAAGTAGGGTATTTTTTTTTCGTTGATATAGGTATCAGGAGGGAATGGGCAGGTGTCATTCAGAATACTGGCACCAAATTTAGAGCTTCTCATTACGCTCGAATCGCCTTCGCTTCCATAAGCACCTACGTCCATATATGTAAACCTATAATTCGCCGCTGTGGTGCAGTGGGTAGAGTGCTCGCCTGCTATGCAAGAGGTCTCGGGTTCAAACCACGGTCCGAGCCAAACAAATTTTTCTAATTAGTAAAAATCCAATTATTGGGTTTTTTAAGAGCAGCGGTCACCTCTCGGCAGTGGGCGGCATACCCTCCGAGAGTATTTCTGCCATGAAAAAGCTTCCGTCCGTCCGTCCGTCTGTCCGTCCGTCCGTCTGTAAACACTCTAACTCGCGCAAAAATTGAGATATTTTGATGAAATTTGGAATGCAAGTTGGTATCGAGACTGGGACGGTTGGTATTGAAAATGGGCGAAATCGGACCATGACCACGCCCACTTTTCCTATATAGAAAAAATCGGAAATTTGGTATCTCAGTCCCTAATATAGCTGGAGCGATAAAATTTTACCCACATGTTGAGCTCAGGCCCCTATGAAGAAATTTTATGAAATTTTGGAAAATGGGCGGTGCCACGCCCACTTATTAAGGGTCAAACATTGAAAGTTTTATGAGTCATAACTCAGAAACCGTTGAAGATATGTCGATGAAATTTGGTACGCGTGATTTACTTACTTAGGCAAATGTTTTGACGGAAAATTGTCAAAATCGGTTGACGGCCACGCCCACTTTTATATATGTGTATTATAAAGTGACCTAATAAAAACATTTTAAGCGATATCTCTGTCAAATATAAAGATCTATCACTGAAATTTTGTGGCATGATTCCAACTATGAACATAAAACGAAAACCACAAAAATTTTGGAAAATGGGCGGAGCCACGCCCACTTATTAAGGGGCAAACATTGAAAGTTTTATGAGTCATAACTCAGAAACCGTTGAAGATATATCGATGAAATTTGGTACGCATGATATATTTACTTAGGCAAATGTGTGGACGAAAAATTACCAAAATCGGTTGACGACCACGCCCACTTTTATATATGTGTATTATAAAGTGGCCTAATAAAAACATTGTAAGCGATATCTTTGTCAAATATAAAGATAATTCATTGAAATTTTGTGACATGAGTTCCACAGTAGACCGGAAACATAAAATAGACAAATTTTGGAAAATGGGCGTGGCACCGCCTCCTTTTGGACAAAGGGATATACGAGATTTATTAGCCTTTAACTCGACAAATAATTGAGATATTATGACGAAACTTGGTTTATACACTTTTATAACTTGTGTTAATAAACACGCAAAAATTAATTGAAATCGGTTTATGACCACGCCTACTTTTTAACAGATATTTCTGGAATACCCTTTGGGAGTTTGTAACGTGACATCTTTGTAACTAGAAGTCATAAAGAATTAATTTTTGCACAAAGAATAATATTGATATGCTTAGTTGGATGACTGATAAAAATTTAGAAAATGGGCGTGGCTACGCCCACTTTATGCAGCACTCGCTTTATATAAAGTACACCGTGTTTCCATCAAACGCAAACAAACAATGAAAGCATACAGCTGAGTATCTAATGTTCGATTCCACTCGAACTTAGGCTTCCTTACTTGTTTTAATATTCGTTTAACGCGGTGATCTGTGTCGAAGTTCTTAACTCAACTAACTCATTATATACATGTTTTTATTCGATAGAGCAGAAAAAGGTAAGTGGATAGCGGGACTCTTCCAAGGAGAGAAGGTAAGTACATAGGTATATAAGAGTATGGAAAGGGTAATTATGATAGAGCGAAGGTGAGTATGGGTAATTCCAGTGACGAGGTAAGTATTTTGCACGAAAGTAGGTAATTACAGAAGGGGTAATTCCAGAGAAAGCGGACATAAAAGGTAAGGGGAAAAAATGCGTATTAAACAGGATTTTAATCGAATTCAATTAAGTTTTCGTCCATGTCTTCAACATAGGTAAAAGTGGTGGTTATTGCCAAAGGGCGTGAGGAAACTCCCATTCAAATTGAATTATTCAACAAACCCAAGATAGGAAACCAAATGCATTGTATACTTTGTATTTTATTTTGTGTTTGTGAATTTCTTTTATTTGCAGAAGATATGTACATTAAGCCGTATCACGAAAATAAAGTTTGCGTGTGTCAGTTTTATTTGAACACTTACGTCGAAAAAATATTTATGGTGTAAAAATTTTTTTTTTAGGCCCGCGTTAAAAACAGCTAAATCGCGTTTTTTGTAATAACTTCCTTATTTGATGTCCGATCTCTATGATCTTAATGTCGCAGAAAAGGTCTCGCTCAGCACTATATTTGGCCCATATAAAGTTTCGACCTCAAAGGTTGTTCTGAGTTTTACCTTTAAAAATTTTGGAGTTACTATCCCTAGATTTTTTTATTTTTATCACTAATACAAAGCTCTCAAAAAACCATGAGGACTCCGCTAAAAAAGTGGTAGCCTTTACTCACAAACAAAAAAGTTATACCGTTTTAAAATCAGAGAACCTGTTTTTTGAAAAATTATCCCAAGTTCTTATTTATATGAGGCAGTAACGCCATATAGTATGAGTTTTTGATTAACAAGTATTCTAAGTCCTCGCTTGACTTGAGAATCTTGTACCGCGATGGAACAGCTACCAATACTGGATACATGATATGCCAAAAATTATTGATGATTGGACTATTCGTGCTGATCAACGTTATTTATATTGAATGATAATGGCTGTAGTGAAGATTTGGTAAGTATTCAGGTGGGATCTCTAAGCACAACGCGCTGGATTACAACGGCTTCACGATTTCTGCATCCGTGCGTATCGTAAAATCATCCAAGTTATTTAGAAAGACTGCTATAGTTCATTGTAAAATTATACGCGCCTAAGAAGAGACAACGGAAGTCTAAATGTATTATCAATACTTGCGCTGGATGCGTCGTCTGCCCCTAGAAATGCAGTTAATTATTCAGCCTACAATTGAAAAAAACGCACTTTACTTTAACCCCCCAAAACATCTTCTTATCTATGATAACCGAGACCAAAAATGAGGATGTCCTCCAAATTTAGAGATATTTATGAAAGAAGTTTCAGAGCTCTGAAAGTGAATTCTTCGTCGCTTATATTACTTTGCTCACACTCAAAAAAAAATTACTCAGATTATGGAAAAATGAGAATATTTCGCCGCTAATGACATATTTTCATTGTTTTGAATAAAATTTTCTTTCAAAACGTTGTTTTTATTCCTTGATTTAAAGAAAGTTGTACATCAAAACAATGAAAATGTGTCTTAAGCGCCGAAACATTCCCATTTTTCCATAATCTGGGTAAGTTATTTTTTCAGTGCAGGTTTCGAACGTTTAAAACAAATTGGAATTTATGTGCAGGGAATTCTCTTCCTTCTCATATGCATTTTATATACATATATGTACGTATAGTTTTTTCCCCTTTTCTTTATTTTTATTACCCCAACAATAGTTACTCATACGCCCCCGCATCGGATCGCTTTGTATGTGAAAACTGAAAATGTTTTCTTAAATATCTCGAAAATGGGAGTGCATACACTGCACTTCTAAAAACGCCATCGTAATCTGGAGCAAAAAATCAAGTTGACGTGTTTCGCCGTTTCTCTGTGGTAATTTTTTATAAAAAAAACAAGTGTTTCATTTTACAACGTTATAACTTTTTTGTTTGTGAATAAAGGCTAGAATTTATTTGGGGGATTCCTCATGGTTTTTTGAGAGCTTTGTATTAGTGATAAAAATAAAAAAATCTAGGGATAGTAACTCCAAAATTTTTAAAGGTAAAACTCAGGACAACCTTTGAGGTCGAAACTTTATATGGGCCAAATATAGTGCTGAGCGAGACCTTTTCTGCGACATTAAGATCATAGAGATCCGACATCAAATAAGGAAGTTATTACAAAAAACGCGATTTAGCTGTTTTTAACGCGGGCCTAAAAAAAAATTTTTTACACCAAAAATATTTTTTCGACATAAGTGTTCAAATAAAACTGACACACACTAAACTTTTTTTTTTGTCCATATAACGTGATACGGCTTAATGTACATACATATAAAAATTACTGATTTTAACCTTACGATTACCAGAGATTTTTATGTACGAAGTTTACCAATACCCACCCGGGTGACCCATATACATTTTCTTGCATTACTGGCGCTTTCGCGTGCTTTAACTTTTTATTGCCCAAATATATTTATTACTATAGTAAAATGTAAGCGTGAATGATAAAAAATATTTAATTTAACTATATTTGGTGAAATTAAGCCAACAAAAACAACAAACACCCCGTAATGAGTGTATATAAAGTAAAAACTTCAAAATTTTGAATCCTAAGGGAAAGGTTGAGTGAATAATACGATTACGACGCATTAATTATCCACTTGAATTTGGCGCTGAAGCATTCAAATCCAAAATACCATTATTAAAAAAAACCGATCAAAACAAGGCGAGCGAGTTGTGGAGGACTTTGTTGACCCATAAAAGGATTCCTGTAGAAATATCGCCATATAAACTTTTTTTTACTAAATTATCATTAGCCAAAAATTAGTGGGATGATGTTTATGGTGGGAAGAATAAACAAAAATAAAATATGTCTATGTGTGTATGTACATATTATATTCTAAATGAATTCAACCCGTCAGGAGCATGAAAGGAGATTTACTCTGACTTTGGCATTATCTTTTAATGCTCTAGATCAGGCATCGGCACTTTGATCCATTTGAGTAAATAGAAAACATCACACAAATTTTAACCAATGTAGCGGAAACCGGTATTTGCTCCCCAACACAATATCTTTCACAATTTTGCCGACCTTACTTCTAGAAGTAGCAACACTAGCTGCATTTATAATATACGGAGGAAATCAACCAGGTAATATCAAGGTTCTTCAGTCACAGGCTTTCTCAGAAAGCTCTGTCATATCTAAATTATGCTTAAGTCCATTAGGCTTAATATTACTTGAAGATTCTTCATAAAATCGGTCAATTGTATGTATCTTAGAAACTATTTGCTAGAGAGAATGAATTTATCAATGTCCTTCCTTATTTCTAATAAAAAGGACAACTTTCCAGCAGGTTGATGAGAGTAAAGATGAAAGGAAAATGCTATAAGTGTTTTGATATGAAAATTAAATCCAACACTAGCCAATTATGCATCAAATGGACTAAAACCATTTGCGATGAACATAATATGAACTAAACAAAATGCATCAGTTGTTGTAGAGATCCTTCGGTATTTCGCTTGGTTAGAACATAATTTATATTCAATAAATTTTTTAAAAACTTTATAAAAATGATCAAAATATAGTTAAACAATACATATGCATAGTTACAGCAACAATAATATGTGCATATGCACGTCTTTTCATAGAAAAGTGTACTGGGTCACCCGGGTGGGTATTGGTAAACTACGTAGATAAAAAGTCAAAATCGCAAAAAAAGTATATTCCAGATGAAAGAAAAGTTCAAACTTGTTATTATCTGAAAGAACTCGAAAAATTGATCAGTGAGTAAAAAGCATTTTAAAATCGGTCCAATAGCTGCTGAGTAATGGCAAAAAGAAAACGCAAAAGGTCACCCGGGTGGGTATTGGTAAACCTAAGGTTAAACAAATGCGGAATTATTTTGCCAGGGAACAGATCCGTTAGAATTGACATAGTCTGTCAGTACGTTTCGTATATATTTTCCGTAGTCGGAAACTCGTCCGCGGTAAGTGGCCATGTTTATACCATCGTGATTGGAAACATATTCTTGTTGTCGCATCTCTTCCCATTCTCATGCTACCCAGTTTCCAGTACTATCTTCAAATCCAGAGAATGCATTTGGGTTATATGTTCGCCGACTCGTATTAATGAGAAAATTATGCAGCAGACAACATGCCGACACAATAACTTGCGCGCGATCTGGTTTGCAAAACAACAATTTTCTAAGGCAAAGCCACCTTGCACTCAAGATGCCAAACGCATTTTCAATATACCGCCTGTCTCTACTTAGCCTGTAGTTAAAATTTTTTTTCTCTTTTGAGAGATTCGTACCGCTGTATGGCTTAATCATGCGCTTACATAACGGAAATGCGTCGTCACCCACAATGAAGTAGGGTATTTTTTTTTCGTTGATATAGGTATCAGGAGGGAATGGGCAGGTGTCATTCAGAATACTGGCACCAAATTTAGAGCTTCTCATTACGCTCGAATCGCCTTCGCTTCCATAAGCACCTACGTCCATATATGTAAACCTATAATTCGCCGCTGTGGTGCAGTGGGTAGAGTGCTCGCCTGCTATGCAAGAGGTCTCGGGTTCAAACCACGGTCCGAGCCAAACAAATTTTTCTAATTAGTAAAAATCCAATTATTGGGTTTTTTAAGAGCAGCGGTCACCTCTCGGCAGTGGGCGGCATACCCTCCGAGAGTATTTCTGCCATGAAAAAGCTTCTCACAAAAAATGAATTCGCCGTTCGGAGCCGGCATAGAACTGTAGGTCCACCCAATTAGTAGGAAAAACAAAAAGGAGCACACCTCGAATTGGGAGAGAAGTTCGGCCATAAAACTCGTCAGAGTTATAATAGCGCCATTGTATTATTATTATTATAATTCGCATCACAGGTAGCCAGCAAAACAATGGAATGATATTCCTACCAAAAATGTTCAATTCGGATTACTTTTTAATTCAAATGAAGTACACAATTTGATCTTACTTTGTAATTATAAAAGATGCTTCCACTTTTTGGAGGTGCTTTGATGCTGACGTGTTTGCCGCCAATGGCGCCAACGCAATTAGGAAAATTCCACTGATTTCTAAACCCATTCGCATGTTCCACCAAATTTTGTTCCTTCCACTCCGGCACTTCATTTTTCAATACGCAACATATTGCTCCGCAAACGTCTCCTACGATTCTGCCAAAATGTTGCTTGCTAATGCGATAGCAGGACGCAAGATATCGTTGTAAATCCCCAGAAGCCAAGTATCTGAAAAAAGATTTTACAAAAAATACATCATATTGAAATGCACTTTGCTCACAAACTATAAAACATACTCTAGTACTACTGCCAATTTCACTTTGCCTGGAATGTAATCTTTTGGCCTACAGTGGCGTTTTGGAAGCAGATGCGGCTCCAGCATCTCAAAAAGTTCATCAAAAATTTCTGGTGGCATGCGGAAGTTTTCTAAGATCAGGGTCGGTGAATTCCTTAAGTTTTCAAAGTCCGTCATAAATCTTCCTTCGTCGTTCCTCTCCTTGAGGTATGGACTCACCCAATACCTTGCCGCCCTTCGCTTTCTTTTTGCGAGATTCCTCTATCTCCATACCAGCCATCATTGCGCCACAGTTAAAAAAGGTCATTAAATCCAACCTAAATAGAATGTTTAAGAATTGTTATTATAAAACATGTATTATGTTCAAACTTTGTGTAAAACTTACCAATCTTCATCCATTTTTATTTAATGAATGTTGAAATAATACTTTTCTTTTAATTCAGCGTATTCCGGTTTTGTATGTTTGTTTTGTTCTCTTGTTCTTCTTAGGTTGGATATTCACAATGCGTAGGTACTGTCAAAATTACTTCAAGAAATAATGAACAATTTTTCTTCAGCAATTTCTTAAGAGCTGGATACTAAGCTTAAGCCGTAAAAAAGTAACTAAATTAATAAAAAAAAAGTCGTCAACGACAATTTTAAAAACGATTAAATTAATATTTTCTTGTCATTTGGCAAACAATGCACAGTTGTGTATTGAAGAGTAATCCGGATAACACTTTAAAGATTAGTAAAAATCTTGTTTGTTCAAAAATTACTAAATGGCAACCCTGCCAAAATGTAAACAAATTGTATATATATGTAAATATGTGTGAGTAAAACAGCTGATTGCTCCGTTGCCTTACGGGTTCAAAAAATCGTAAAATTGCATACGGGCGTTTGCGTCAGCGGGACTATTAGACCAGCCGGCTAAATATTTAGCACCGCCCCCCCCCCCCCCCTAATATATGCACAAGTTGTTACACGCATACACATGCATATGCACATATTCAAATATGTATCGTCGGCCCCCTGGCAGAACCACGAATGTGCAATTTTTCCAATTTTGAGTTAAGCGGTTTCCTGATCAATCTGTGCATGCTCTACATTTCAGAAAAACCCCCAGTACTTTTGTGCACTGGAAGCCACCAAAATTTTCAATGCCAGTAACACGAATGTGTAGATCAGTTATAAAAAAAAATGAGCCAGGAAAACGAATGTGGCACATTCGTGTTTCTGGCCCAACAAAATATGTTAAAAATTCCTTGAAAATACATAAATTTCAAAAAATATATGAAGCACATTCGTGTTTCTGGTCCAACAAAAATGTAAAAAATTCGTTGAAAATAAATTTCAAAAAATATATGGGGCACATTCGTATTTCTGGCCTAACAAAAAATGTAAAAAAATCGTTGAAAGTAAATTTCCAAAAATATATGGGGCACATTCGTGTTTCTGGCCCAACAAAAAGTGTAAAAAATTCCTTGAGAATAAATTTCCAAAGATATATGGGGCACATTCGTGTTTCTGGCCCAACAAAAATCAAAATAATTCTTTGAAAATAAGTTTCCAAAGTAAGTAAAACAAACACATTCAATTCATATTCATATTTTATTTGTGGAACTATTTCTAATCTTCAAAATCAGAGTCCTCTCAAAAGTTAGGCTCAGGATTATGCTCTTCCGAACGTCGCTTCTAATTCAAATTGTTATAAAAATAGTGGAAAAAAGGCAATCATTAAATGCACCTTGAACGGAAAATATTAGCTCGCCGATTGCGCAATGAAGACAAAGCTATTCCGTAAACTAATTTTTGGTTAGCAATCAGTGCTAAATATGCCAAAGGACCTTGTGCGCAAATATTTACCTTCGAAAACTGACCATAGAAAATGGTGCTGTACAACGGAAATCATCAGAGAGGCATGTAACTCTCCAAAACCATTTCAAGTTCATACGCAACTATACGACGCTTTTTTAAACTTTATTTATTTCAACGAAGGAGAAACTGCCCTTTCGAAATATTTTCTTACGAAACTGGCAATTAAACAATTCTTTACGAAAAGTAGCACATTTGACTAATTATATACTGTGTATGCATTAAAATTGTTGTTGTTTAAACAAAATTTTTACCTTTCGTCAACCAAAAGATTAAAGTGCTTGTATTCCTCAACCACAAAAAATCGTGTACTAGTTTTCGTATTGTACGACGGTATATAAAAGATTAACTCTACAACATTTTTTACAAAAAAAAAAGTATTCTGAAACGAAATTTTTAGTAGTTTATTTGCCATTGAATATTGGTGGCCCTCCGCAATAATACCCACGCCCGTTTATTTGGAGACATTACCTATCGCTGACGTGAAAGCAAAAGATTTAAATAAAATGTGCGAAACCATGGCGATTCCAAAGGAATACCACAATTTTTATAAAAATTTGAAGGCTAACAGCGGAGTTCGCGATGCTCTACCTCAGCCTGACCTTTCAGAGCACTCTGATTTTGAAGATTAGGAATAGTTCCACAAATAAAATATGAATTTGAATTGAATGTATTTGTTTTACACTTTTGGAAATTTATTTTCAAGAAATTTTTGTGGTTTTCGTTGGGCCAGAAACACGAATGTGCCAAATCTCGAAGATTAGAAGGAATAGAAGCATAAAAACTATATCAGGGCATCGAGCTAAACAAGGTTCTAATTTGCAGATATACTTTTATATTAGAAACAAATTTTTCAAATTCATTTTAGCACATTCGTGGTTCTGGCAGGAGGCCGACGGTATGTGCCCTGCAAAAAAGCCGAGTACTCCATGCACGCATGTATAGAGTACTCGCTATGGACCAACCGAGTACTCCTCAACCTGCCATATCTATATATATAACAAGTAAGGAAGCCTAAGTTCGAGTGGAATCGAACATTAGATACTCAGCTGTATGCTTTCATTGTTTGTTTGCGTTTGATGGAAACACGGTGTAGGTACTTTATATAAAGAAAGTGCTGCATAAAGTGGGCGTAGCCGCGCCCATTTTCAAAATTTTTATCAGTCATCGCACTAAGCATATGAATATTATTCTTTGTGCAAAATTTCATTCCTTTATGACTTCTAGTTACAAAGATGTCACGTTACAAATTCCCAAAGGGTGTTCCAGAAATATCTTTGTTAAAAAGTAGGCGTGGTCATAAACCGATTTCAATAAATTTTTGCGTGTCTATTAACACAAGTTATAAAAGTGTATAAACCAAGTTTCGTCATAATATCTCAATTATTTGTCGAGTTATAAGCTACGAAATCTCGTATATCCCTTTGTGTAAAAAGAGGCGGTGCCACGCCCATTTTCCAACATTTTTCTATTTCTTGTTTCCGGTCTATTTTGGAACTCATGCCACATATATAAAAGTGGGCGTGGTCGTCAACCGATTTCGCTAAAATTTTCAAAATGTATTACCACAAGTAATAAAAGTGTACACACCAAATTTAGTCATTATATATAAATTATTTGTCGAGTTATAGGCTAAGAAATCTTGTATATTCCTGCTTCTAAAAAGAGGCGGTGCCACGCCCATTTTCCAAAATTTTTGTGTTTTTTCTTTTATGGCCGTAGTTGGACTCCTGCCACAAAATTTCAGTGATAGATCTTTATATTTGACAGAGATATCGCTTAAAATGTTTTTATTAGGCCCCTTTATAGTTCCCATATATAAAAGTGGGCGTGGCCGTCAACCAATTTTGACAATTTTTCGTCCAAACATTTGCCTAAGCAAGTATATCATGCGTACAAAATTTCATCGATATATCTTCAACAGTTTCTGAGTTATGACTCATAAAGCTTTCAATGTTTGCTCCTCAATAAGTGGGCGTGGCCCCGCTCATTTTCCAAAGTTCCATCAAATTTCTTCTTAGGGGCCTGAGCTCAACACGTGGGTAAAATTTCATCACTCTAGCTATATTAGTAGCTGAGATACCAAATTTCCGATTTTTTCTATATAGGAAAAGTGGGCGTGGTCATGGTCCGATTTCGCCCATTTTCAATACCAACCGTCCCAGTGTCGATACCAACTTGCATTTCAAATTTCATCAAAATATCTCAATTTTTGCGCGAGTTAGAGTGTTTACAGACGGACGGACGGACGGACGGACGGACATGGCTTAATCGATTTCTCTTTTCACCCTGATCATTTTGATATATATAAGTTTATATCTATCTCGATTATTTCATTCTGTTACAATCCACTGTTATGTGATTAAAACTATAATACTCTGTGTACTAGTACAGCTGAGTATAAAAAGTATTAGATTAATATGTATCAAAGGAAATAATTAGACCTAGTGAATCAGAATTCGTTTCCCCGATTGTATTGGTTCGTAAGAAAACTGGTGATATTAGAATGTGCGTTGATTTTAGAAGACTTAATAAAATAACGGCTAAAGACAATTATCCTTTACCATTAATTGATGATTTGTTAGATAGAATGTCAAATAAGAATTTTTTTAGCAAACTCGATTTAAAAAATGGATTTTTCCATGTTTTTATGCATCCTGATTCAATCAAGTATACCTCTTTTGTGACGCCGTTAGGACAGTTTGAGTTTTTACGTATGTCATTTGGGCTTAAGAATGCACCCTCGACATTTGAACGTTTTGTAAATAAATTTTTTTCAGATATGGTTAGGAATAATAAAGTAGTTATATATTGCTACTGAAAACATCAAAGAACATTTTGAAATACTTAAAGAAGTCTTCAAGAGACTTGTTGATAATAATTTAAATCTAAGGCTTGATAAATGTGAATTATTTCATAGAGAAGTAAAGTATTTAGGTTATACGATTTCTAATGATGGAATTAAAGCTGATGAAAAAGGACTAGAAGCCATTAAAAACTTTCCAGTGCCAAATAAAATACAATCAGTACAAAGTTTCATAGAACTGTGTTCTTATTTCAGGCGTTTTGTTAAGAACTTTTAAGTTGGGTATAAATAATTTTATAGAAACGAGTACTTTTTGAAACCAAATGAATAAGTTTCTTTACAAATTTCATTAATAACAAGTAATGAATTAAATACAAATTTAAGTTTAACACAATATTACGTTAGAAATTAATTATTACATCTATATATATATATATAAATCAAGCCTATTTCTTTGTCGCCGGCTTTCGCCCTAATGCGTGAAGAGATTTTGACCAAATTTACACAACAGCTGAGTACCTTGTCATAGATGATTTATATGCATATTTTTTCAAATCCGGAAGTCGGTTCCCTAGATATAGGTCAAAGGGTCAAAACGTCGATTCGGCTTTCCCCTGAATATTTTTGGTCGATATTAATATCAAATGAAAGGTATTGAACGGGGAATTTACATAAAATGGTACTCATTGTGATTCCTAGGTCGGGTCTCCACTTATGGGTCAAAACGTGGACCCGAATGACCCTCCAATATTTCTGAGCGATATTGGTACCAAATGAAAGGTCTTGATGAGTACTTCGACATAGAACTATTTTATTTGTCATTCCTAGGCCGAGAGGGGGAGAGAAAAGGAGGGGTAAAGGAAAGGAAAGGGAAAGGAAAAGGAAAGGAAAAGGAAACGGAGATGAAAGAGAAAGGAAAAAAAAGTAGAGGGAAAGGGAGTGGAAGTTTAAGAGAGGTAAGGTCTAAAGATGTGGGTCAAAATGTGGACCCGAATGACCCCGCAATATTTTTAAGAGATATTGGTATCAATTTCTATCGAAACTCGCTGAACACAGAAGAAAGGGGAGACCTCCACTATGTTGGGAAGATCAGGTGGACAGTGATAAGCTCAAAACTTCGATTCGCTGGTTTAGTTTTTCTAGTGAAATCGTATTCTTTTTACCAATCTCACTTTTCAACGCGGTGGGGCACTTAAAACAATTTATTAGATGTTACGCCATTTTATTGACATTTGACCATTTATATATCGTATCGCAGTATTTGCAATAACTGGTTTTGTGTTACTTCCATTTGATGTGAAATGCTTCCATATATTTTGGTGTTTAGATCTTCCTATATCCCAGCCTTAAACAATTCAATTCACGTCTATTAATCAATACTAAGCTATCTAATTCATATTTACCTTTTATATAAATTCCATTCAAATTAATACATATGTATGTATCTTAGGGCACAAGTTCATAAATACATAAATAATTTTAATGATTTTGCAAGCAAATGATTATTATTTCAGTACAGTTAAAGTAAAATTTGCTAAAGTTTAAATTATTTGCGTTTTCCCAAATATACCCTCGAGTGGTATTTATTTGGGAAAATACCCTTTTTTACCCTAAAAAGGGTTTTTACCGGGTAGAAATCCATCTCTAACAATTCACGTTTAAATAAATATATATTTCTTATTATAGATTCTTGCACAAAATTTGTTAGGTAGGTGGTAGCAAAGAGGTAATCAGTTCACTTAGGAATTATTTTCGTTCGTATAGCAAGCCAAGAATTATAATTTCAGACAGAGGTAGTGGTTTCACTTTTAACGATTTTAGAGAGTTTCTTGATTTGGAAAATGTTCAACATATTAAAATAGCCACAGGATCTCCACAAACAGATGGGCAAGTAGAAAGAGTAAATAGAAGTATAGGCCCAATGATAGCAAAATTATGTGATTCTGAATGTAATATAAATTGGAATAGTGTAATTGAGACTGTTGAATATGCTCTTAATAATAGTATACATAGAACTATAAAGCAATATCCTAGGGTAATGTTGTTTGGATTAAAACAGAGAGGTACAATTATAGATTTATTTAGTGAAGAATTAAAGGAAGGAGAACTTGAAAACTTTCAGCAAAGTCATGAAAAAGTAAGAATGCAAGCATCAGGAAACGAAAAATCCTTGCAATCTTACAATAATAATTATGTTAATAGAAAACGGCACCCTGCGAACCAATACAGTGAGGGTGATTATGTTATGACAAAAAATTTTGATTCAACAGCAGGTATTTGTAGAAAGATGGTTCCTAAATATAAAGAACCTTAAAAAATTTCAAATATTTTAGTTAATGATCGATATGTATTTGAGGATGTTGAAAGTTTTCAACAATCACGAATACCGTATAAAAGGATTTGGGCTGCTGCCAATATACGACCCTGGTTAAATAAAAGCTCATTATAAGTCATATAAGATCAGGTGATCTATTGGTCAGAATGGCCGAATTGTAGCAATAAGAAGTTATTAAATATTTAATAAGTATGTAACTTTTACTTGTGTGTATAATTGCATATATGTATTTGAGCTATAGAGGGTTAAATGGAAAATCATACTTTTTCATAGTTTTTCTGTTCATAAATTTTCTTTATAAATTGAAAATTTGGAAATAAAGATTATTATTCAATACATAGAATTGAACAAATACATATCGTTTATTTAAAAAGCACTGCTACAAAAGGAAAATAAATTTTATTATTAAATAAAAGTTCAGTACATTGAAACTCCTTGTACTTATTTCCCTCTATTCAGTCTATTGTACTGAAGCAGATTACTTTTGTTCACTTATTTTGCAAAGAAAAGGCCAGTAGCATAGCTAAACCAAGCCCGTTTTGTATAATAATGTTGCATAAATTTAAAAATCATAGTTTAATTATATTAAATTGGTAATATTTCCAAAAATAATCACATTTTCTATTGCCTCCGACACACAAAAGCTGATGGAAAAAATCGCTCCGATTAACTGTCAAAAATCCGATCCATCGTGAACCAGAATGCCGATTTCCGAACTTCGAAAAAATCTGACGTTCATCGGACGTCAATCGAATTGCAGAATGCCATTTGATTCGATTCACCTCCGATGAAAGTGGATCGTAAACCGGAATAGATGTGTTTGTATTTGCTTGCGTAGAGTAGTAGGGAAATTTGTACAACTGGAGTGTACGTATTAGGGATTCCGATTTTTACTATCCCGGGATTTTCGAGATTTTTTTTATAATCCCGGGATCCCGGGATTTATCCGGGATTTGGACATTAATTATACAGGCCGACAAAATTTCCGAAAAATTTTCTAACTCAAATAAAATTCTACTTTTCTAAAGAATTTCGGTGCCCTGAATCTGAATCTGAAGTCGGATTTTCGGTAATACTTGTAGGTTTTGAGTAACATATTTATGTGATTTTTTGCTATATTCACTGCTCAATCTGTTAAATTACTTACTTTCATTAAAAAATGATTGCAGCTATTGAAAGAACGATCAATTCTCTTGAAAACAGCGCTTTGCTTTCTCGGGTTTCTTATTTATATATCTAGAAATATATGTTTATATACAATAAGGTATTTGTCTTCGAAATCAACGGCAGTATTTGTAGCGCTGTTTTAATCGAAATCAAGTTTTGTAGCTGCTCTGCAGAACTATTTTTATTTCTGTATAGAAAATATATACATAGTAGGCCACTGATTGGAATTTTTGTTTCAGTCACGAAAAAATTATTCGTATTTTCGATAAATTAATATAAATTTCTTCACTTATTTCATTCTAACGCACAGTTTGTTGTTAATATAATAAACTGCCTAAAAGCGTGCTACAAAATTTTTATTTGCAATATTGCAAGTTACAAGCAAGATATCCGAAAAAGCAAAACATTGTCTTCAAGAGAAATGATCGTGCTTTCAATAGATTTAATCAGTTTTTAATGAAAGTGAGCAATTTTAAAGATATTGAGGAGTGAATATGGCCAAAAACCGCGTTTTTCGCCTCTTTGGACATGAATATCTCAAAAAGTGCACCGAAATCCTTTTGAAACGTAGAATTTAATTTCTGTTACAAAAATATGTCGACCAGTATTATTTTCCCACATTTGAGGTTGAAAAATTAGATATGTATATTTTCGAGAAACGCTACAACATGCAAAGAAAAAATAGATTTTTATTGCCATTTTTTATTATTTCATTACTAACAAAATAAAATAGGAACGTAAAATCATGCGTATTATTTAATAACACTTAAGAGTTACTTTAAAAAACACAATCAACAAAGAAAATTAAATACATTTGGTGAAAACAATTTCCTTTATAATTGGTACTTTTAGGATATTAGGATAAAACGGTTTGCGATCGTTTGATAATTTCCAATAAAAAATTTTAGAATTTAACGACACACTTCGTTTAAGCGAATATTTCCAAGCTTGCCGAAAAATTCTGAAAATTAATGCAACTTCCGAAAATATTTAAAAATCGGAGGCACATATTTTGATATGAATTCCGAGGATGCAGCTGCGTATTTAATTTTAGTATAGTAATGTAAAACTATCAAGTCTAATTAAAATTTTTTTTTGCATTTTCTTCCATTATTTAGGTACTTTCCATATGGGAAAATTCCAAAAACCATTTGGGAAATAAATGACCAAAAATCAGGAAATAGAAATTATGAAATGAATTTTACCACAAGAATTCTAAAGGCTTTAAAAATACCTAACGTACGTTTCTTTACAACGCGTACTTCACGACAAAAAAATTTGATTATTAAAAAAAACATCAAGAATATTAAACCTTACTTTGACTAATAGACTTTTTTATTCTGGCAAAAATGTTGCAATTTCTTGGGGTTGTCAGATTTTTTTGTTCTCTTCCACACAGACTCAACACTTTTTAGGGCTGTTTGTTCTATTGACAAAATATAAAAGTGGCCCGAGTACGGGGCAACATCTTCTGCTCTTAGCACATTGCATTATTTTTGTTTCATTCATCACATGCAAAATGCAACATTTATAGGGCACTGGGCACATGTTGATAATGGTGCAATGTAATAATGCAACATTTTCATGCAGAATAGGAAATGCTATTAGTATACAGATCTGAAACCACTAAAAATTATCTAAAATACAACTTTTCTTTGCTATAATAGGGGAATATTCTGTCTTTATCTTATCCCAAAAATCCCGGGATAAAATTCTAGGTTTTATAATAGATGCATTGAATAGAATAGGAAATACTTTAAGGAATATAAATAGAAAGCTTACAGCTGATCATCAAAAGCAGGCATACCACATATACTTAAACGTCAGGGATAAGCTTGTTTCATCACTAGCACGATACGACATTGAAGAACAAGTACCCACGTCATTTAACAAAGACATAAAAATTGACATCAATTCATTACTACCGGACTAATTAGACCTAGTGAATCAGAATTCGTTTCCCCGATTGTATTGGTTCGTAAGAAAACTGGTGATATTAGAATGTGCGTTGATTTTAGAAGACTTAATAAAATAACGGCTAAAGACAATTATCCTTTACCATTAATTGATGATTTGTTAGATAGAATGTCAAATAAGAATTTTTTTAGCAAACTCGATTTAAAAAATGGATTTTTCCATGTTTTTATGCATCCTGATTCAATCAAGTATACCTCTTTTGTGACGCCGTTAGGACAGTTTGAGTTTTTACGTATGTCATTTGGGCTTAAGAATGCACCCTCGACATTTGAACGTTTTGTAAATAAATTTTTTTCAGATATGGTTAGGAATAATAAAGTAGTTATATATTGCTACTGAAAACATCAAAGAACATTTTGAAATACTTAAAGAAGTCTTCAAGAGACTTGTTGATAATAATTTAAATCTAAGGCTTGATAAATGTGAATTATTTCATAGAGAAGTAAAGTATTTAGGTTATACGATTTCTAATGATGGAATTAAAGCTGATGAAAAAGGACTAGAAGCCATTAAAAACTTTCCAGTGCCAAATAAAATACAATCAGTACAAAGTTTCATAGAACTGTGTTCTTATTTCAGGCGTTTTGTTAAGAACTTTTAAGTTGGGTATAAATAATTTTATAGAAACGAGTACTTTTTGAAACCAAATGAATAAGTTTCTTTACAAATTTCATTAATAACAAGTAATGAATTAAATACAAATTTAAGTTTAACACAATATTACGTTAGAAATTAATTATTACATCTATATATATATATATAAATCAAGCCTATTTCTTTGTCGCCGGCTTTCGCCCTAATGCGTGAAGAGATTTTGACCAAATTTACACAACAGCTGAGTACCTTGTCATAGATGATTTATATGCATATTTTTTCAAATCCGGAAGTCGGTTCCCTAGATATAGGTCAAAGGGTCATATAATAAACTGCCTAAAAGCGTGCTACAAAATTTTTATTTGCAATATTGCAAGTTACAAGCAAGATATCCGAAAAAGCAAAACATTGTCTTCAAGAGAAATGATCGTGCTTTCAATAGATTTAATCAGTTTTTAATGAAAGTGAGCAATTTTAAAGATATTGAGGAGTGAATATGGCCAAAAACCGCGTTTTTCGCCTCTTTGGACATGAATATCTCAAAAAGTGCACCGAAATCCTTTTGAAACGTAGAATTTAATTTCTGTTACAAAAATATGTCGACCAGTATTATTTTCCCACATTTGAGGTTGAAAAATTAGATATGTATATTTTCGAGAAACGCTACAACATGCAAAGAAAAAATAGATTTTTATTGCCATTTTTTATTATTTCATTACTAACAAAATAAAATAGGAACGTAAAATCATGCGTATTATTTAATAACACTTAAGAGTTACTTTAAAAAACACAATCAACAAAGAAAATTAAATACATTTGGTGAAAACAATTTCCTTTATAATTGGTACTTTTAGGATATTAGGATAAAACGGTTTGCGATCGTTTGATAATTTCCAATAAAAAATTTTAGAATTTAACGACACACTTCGTTTAAGCGAATATTTCCAAGCTTGCCGAAAAATTCTGAAAATTAATGCAACTTCCGAAAATATTTAAAAATCGGAGGCACATATTTTGATATGAATTCCGAGGATGCAGCTGCGTATTTAATTTTAGTATAGTAATGTAAAACTATCAAGTCTAATTAAAATTTTGTTTGCATTTTCTTCCATTATTTAGGTACTTTCCATATGGGAAAATTCCAAAAACCATTTGGGAAATAAATGACCAAAAATCAGGAAATAGAAATTATGAAATGAATTTTACCACAAGAATTCTAAAGGCTTTAAAAATACCTAACGTACGTTTCTTTACAACGCGTACTTCACGACAAAAAAATTTGATTATTAAAAAAAACATCAAGAATATTAAACCTTACTTTGACTAATAGACTTTTTTATTCTGGCAAAAATGTTGCAATTTCTTGGGGTTGTCAGATTTTTTTGTTCTCTTCCACACAGACTCAACACTTTTTAGGGCTGTTTGTTCTATTGACAAAATATAAAAGTGGCCCGAGTACGGGGCAACATCTTCTGCTCTTAGCACATTGCATTATTTTTGTTTCATTCATCACATGCAAAATGCAACATTTATAGGGCACTGGGCACATGTTGATAATGGTGCAATGTAATAATGCAACATTTTCATGCAGAATAGGAAATGCTATTAGTATACAGATCTGAAACCACTAAAAATTATCTAAAATACAACTTTTCTTTGCTATAATAGGGGAATATTCTGTCTTTATCTTATCCCAAAAATCCCGGGATAAAATTCTAGGTTTTATAATAGATGCATTGAATAGAATAGGAAATACTTTAAGGAATATAAATAGAAAGCTTACAGCTGATCATCAAAAGCAGGCATACCACATATACTTAAACGTCAGGGATAAGCTTGTTTCATCACTAGCACGATACGACATTGAAGAACAAGTACCCACGTCATTTAACAAAGACATAAAAATTGACATCAATTCATTACTACCGGACTATCCAACGGAAGCCGAAAACAAGAATTCTTCAAACGAAAAAGAAGAAAATAAAACTAATTCAGACAATACTAATAATTCAAATACGTCAACAATGCCTCAAACAGCGGTAGATTTCATTAAAACAGCATCGTCTGTCCTACCAGAGTTTGATGGTAACTCAGAAAATTTAAATAGTTTCATAGATGCACTCGACATTCTTGACCAAATAAAGGATGCTCATGAAGCACTTGCAGTGTCTATGATAAAAACAAAACTAAAGGGCACAGCAAGAAATTGTATTCAAAACAAGTAAAAGCGCGGCCGTACCGAAGACTTCATACCTTTCATGAGTGGGGAAATGAAAAGTTACCTATGTATACCTAGCCTGATTTAGTATAATTTACAATTTCAATTCTGTTGGTTATTTATGGAAGGATTTATTAGAAAAAATGGTGTCTGGGCTATTTAAATGGAGAAGTTATCCCCCAAAATGTCCATATCTGAACAATCGGTTGTATGGGAGCTATATGTTATAGTGGTCCGATCTTGACAATTTTCGGTAACCTTGTTTAGGCCAATATGGGTACCAATACTTCAAAGTTTCATGTCCTTAGCTGTTTAAATGGGGAAGTTATACAGCTGATCATCAAAAGCAGGCATACCACATATACTTAAACGTCAGGGATAAGCTTGTTTCATCACTAGCACGATACGACATTGAAGAACAAGTACCCACGTCATTTAACAAAGACATAAAAATTGACATCAATTCATTACTACCGGACTATCCAACGGAAGCCGAAAACAAGAATTCTTCAAACGAAAAAGAAGAAAATAAAACTAATTCAGACAATACTAATAATTCAAATACGTCAACAATGCCTCAAACAGCGGTAGATTTCATTAAAACAGCATCGTCTGTCCTACCAGAGTTTGATGGTAACTCAGAAAATTTAAATAGTTTCATAGATGCACTCGACATTCTTGACCAAATAAAGGATGATCATGAAGCACTTGCAGTGTCTATGATAAAAACAAAACTAAAGGGCACAGCAAGAAATTGTATTCAAAACAAGTAAAAGCGCGGCCGTACCGAAGACTTCATACCTTTCATGAGTGGGGAAATGAAAAGTTACCTATGTATACCTAGCCTGATTTAGTATAATTTACAATTTCAATTCTGTTGGTTATTTATGGAAGGATTTATTAGAAAAAATGGTGTCTGGGCTATTTAAATGGAGAAGTTATACCCCAAAATGTCCATATCTGAACAATCGGTTGTATGGGAGCTATATGTTATAGTGGTCCGATCTTCACAATTTTCGGTAACCTTGTTTAGGCCAATATGGGTACCAATACTTCAAAGTTTCATGTCCTTAGCTGTTTAAATGGGGAAGTTATGCAGAAATTACACCCCAAAATTTTCATGTATATCTGAATAATCGGTTGTTTTCTATATGTTATAGTGGTCCGATTCGGCCGGTTCCGACAAATGATCAGCTGCATATAACAACATACCTGTATTCCGAATTTCATTCAGATATCTCAAAAATTGAGGGACTAGTTTGCGTTCACACAGACGGACGGACGGACAGACAGACAGACATACGGACATGGCTTAATCGGCTCAGCTCGTGATTCTGATCATATCGGTATATATTTTGGTGGGTCCCCCACGCTTCCTTCTGGTACTTTCGACAAAAATTTTTTGGAACAAAGTTATAATACCATTTCATTCCCATGAAAGGTATAATGAGAATACAATACAAGATATAAAATTAAAATTAACAAGTAAAAGCGCGGCTGTCTTCGGCCGTACCGAAGACTTCATACCTTTCATGAGTGGGAAATGAAAAGTTACCTATGTACGTACATAGCCTGATTAAGTTTAATTTATAATTTTAATTCTGTGGGTTATTTATGGAAAGATTTATTAGAAAAAATGGTGTCTTGGCTATTTAAATGGAGGAGCTACACACCAAAATGTCCATATCTGAACAATCGGTTGCATGGGAGCTATATGTTATAGTGGTGCGATCTTGACAATTTTCGGTAATCCCGTTTGGGCCCATATGGGTACAAATACTTTAAAATTTCACGCCGTTAGCTGTTAAAATGGAAGTTATATACCAAAATGTGTATATCTGAACAATCGGTTGTAAGGGAGCTATATGTTATAGTGGTCCGATCTTGACAATTTTCGGTAACCCCGTTTGGGCCCATATGGGTACAAATACTTTAAAATTTCACGCCGTTAGCTGTTAAAATGGAAGAGTTATACACCAAAATGTGCATATCTGAACAATCGGATGTTGTGGAACTATATGTTATAGTGGTCCGATCTTGAAAATTTTCGGTAATCCCGTTTGGGCCCATATGGGTACAAATACTTCAAAATTTCACACCGTTAGCTGTTAAAATGGAGGAGTTATACACCAAAATGTCCATATCTGAACAATCGGTTGTATGGGAGCTATATGTTATAGTGGTCCGATCTTGACAATTTTCGGTAATCGCGTTTGGGCCCATATGGGTACAAATAGTTCAAAATTTCACGCCGTTCGCTGTTAAAATGGAAGAGTTATACACCAAAATGTGCATATCTGAACAATCGGATGTTGTGGAACTATATGTTATAGTGGTCCGATCTTGACAATTTTCGGTAATCCCGTTTGGGCCCATATGGGTACAAATACTTTAAAATTTCAGGCCGTTAGCTGTTAAAATGAAGGAGTTATTCTCCAAAATGTGTATATCTGAATAATCGGATGTTGTGGAACTATATGTTATAGTGGTTCGATCTTGACAATTTTCGCTAACCTTGTTTGGGCCAAAATGGGTACATTTACTTTAAAGTTTCACGTCCTTAGCTTTTTAAATTGGGAAGTTATGCACAAATTACATCCAAAAATTTCATGTATATCTGAATAATCGGTTGTTTTCTATATGTTATAGTGGTCCGATTTTGGCCGGTTCCGACAAATGATCAGCTGCATATAACAACATACCTGTATTCCGAATTTCATTCAGATATCTCAAAAACTGAGGGACTAGTTTGCGTTCACACAGACGGACGGACGGACAGACAGACAGACGGACGGACGGACGGACATGGCTTAATCGACTCAGCTCGTGATTCTGACCATATCGGTATATATTTTGGTGGGTCCCCCACGCTTCCTTCTGGTACTTTCGACAAAAATTTTTTGGCACTAAGTTATAATACCATTTCATTCTCAAGGTATAAAAAGATCAATTAAAGGCGAATCTGTAGAAGTGTTAACAGCTAAACTGCTAAACATCCAACAACGCAGTAAAACAGCCAATCAATACACTACTGAAATCGAAAAATTAACAAAATCATCAGAAGGAGCATATATATCTGATGGATTAACCTCAGATTTAGCAGAAAAATAAGCTACACAAGCAGCTGTAAAAGCTATGTGTAAAAATTGCTCTAATGATAAAGTAAAAATGATCATGCAAGCCGGAACGTTCACATCAATGAACGAGGCAATCTCGAAATTTACAAACAGTTGCACTGAAATAACAGGCAACCCAAATGCAATACTGAATATAAGACAACAAAATCATTACCGCGGTTACTTCCGTAGAAGTTTCCCCAAAAACAATTATAGAAATTATCGATCTAACCAAAGATATAACAATTATAACAGACCAAACACTAATTACTCACAAAGACAAAATAGGAATTTTGGTAACCAACAGCGGAAGAATAATCGCAACAATACCAATAACACTCGCAATGTACATAATTGCACCCAGCAGGAAAACCAACAAACTCCACTCCAAACATAGAAATAAAAATTTGTGTACTTAATATACACCTAAACAGCTACATATCCTCCAAAACGAATTTAAATAACTCAACTTCAACTCTCCTAATAGATACGGGAGCTGACATTTCACTAATAAATAAGAGTCAAATTCAAAATGATGTTAAAATTAATGAATTACAAAAAAAGATTTAAAAGGCGTTGGTCAAGGTATAACAAATACTCTAGGAACAGTAAAAGAAGATTTGACGGATGATTCTATATTAATACGACATAAATTTCACATAGTTGAAGACAATTTCACAATCCCTTGTTTGAGTTAACTTTAGGGCTGTGCGTGCCGCTTTGCGTGGCTTCCTGCTGCTGCGCTCCCGGCGCCATGGCATGCGCTCCTCCGGCATCTTGATCATAATCGCCGCGTTCGTCGCCGTCTTGCTCCGCGCCGTCATCGTTTGGCGGTGCGCCATCCGCGCGCTGCTGTTCATTGCGATTCGCGCCGCCCTCACCAGCGGCTTGGAGTGCGTTCTCGTCGTGTTCGTTGTCATTTCCATGGTCAGTGGTGTGACTTCCTAATAACGCCATATTCGGGTCTTTATTTGCGCTCCTAAGGTTTTGTCTAGTTTGCTTGGGCATACTTGTCGCTACTGTTGGTGTTATCCCAATCGAGCCGAAAATTCCCAAGTCGCCTATTGATTCTCCAGGCGGTACGCGAGCGTTCAAACAACAGTGTTGTCGCTCCGGTGTTATTGAGCGCGATGTAAGTCACGCGTGGGCTGTTCCAATTTAACAGCGCGCGCTGCCAATGAATCGTCGTTACGTTCGATAAGTCGTATATCCTCGGATCGCCGAGAGATAAACCCCCAAAATGTACGCGCAAGTTTATTTATATATGCCGACACGCAGTCGGTTAATCAAAAAGATTATATTTGTTTGTAAAAAAAGGTTTAGTCAACAAAATTTCAATTATATTTCATCCTTCCGGGGAAAGAATTCCGCTTCGGAAAGGGTATAAGGCACTGGGAAAGTGATAATATCCGCTGAACGACACTCAGTCGTTTGTCAAAAACAAATTTTTTTGTGGTATCAATTTAAACAAAAGAAATAGTAAGGTATGTATCGGTTAAATAATAAAAAAAAACCAACAAACAAAAAAAAAATGTGAAGACGGATTCCTTCTCCGGGATTCCGAGCTCCGCTTCGGCGCTCGGTGACGCTGAAACGACTTCAGCCCACACGCACAGTCGAAGAAAGGATAACCAAGAAATTCGAAATCAACTCAAATTAAAGGAAAACCCGTATATCGAACGCTAAAACCCAGTTTAATTGATGGTCAACTTTTCGCTACGTCAAATTCCAGCTCAAGTTCACTGGTCAGTTTACCTGGGGACTAAACCCACTTCGGAGAACTTGAGATCAACTAAGTCGGCCAACCGCGTTTCCAACTAGTTAAACCCGATCAACGATTGTCGCAACAAAATTGAAATATACGTGGTTTACATACGTGTTCATATACGTGGGTTAAATAAAACACGAATTAAAGAAAATCAACGTAAGGTAAATAAAATCAAATAAAGGTGAAAATATAAATCAAGTTACAGGGAATAATAAATCAAAATCAAATGAAAATAAAAAATAATAAAACTAAAATCGTGACTCTATAACCAGATGTGGCGCTGTCCATCGTAAGGTCGTCCGTTAATCTGTTCGAATACCCCCTTCTCCCTGGCTGCCAATACTATCAGCTGGCTTCTCTATAACCAACTGAGCTACTACATCCAATGAAGTTCCGTCACAAACACTATCGTCTACTCTTCGATTGGCAAAACGAGCTGCCTGTAACCAAACTCCCAGTGACTGATATTAATCCTCTGCCACTATTGAACTTAAGTTGTGGTATAAAAAGTATGTTGAAAAATCTAAGTTTTTCACAAAAGGTCTTTTGCTAGTCTTAATTCTACGTATGTAGTTTGTTTACATATATAATGAAATACTTTATTTAAAAGTTTGGTATGCATAAATGATATTTTTATTTATTTTTTTTAACCCTCTCAACATATGATTCAAACTTTGGGGACAATTTTTACAACTTTTTTTTCGACCCTAATATCTAATATATTTCATAAATTGTTTTAAAACATACTATTTTGCGAACCACCAATACGTTAACACTATTAATATCTTTCGCATTCCATGGATCGCATCAATATATACTAACCGTGTAACTGGCGAGTTACCGTGGCAATGATCCAGGTCCGCATGTAAATGCAACAACAATTTTGTGATCGTGATATTTATCTGGCACATATAAAAACGCACATACATATGCGTCTGTGTAGAACGTCTTTATGCGTTGACGGCTTTCCGAAAAACTTACATTTCAGAGATCTCGGAACAAATCAAAATTTGCCGGAGGTATTGGTTGTTAAATCTGTAAAATTAAAAAAAAAAAAAAAAAAAAACACCAAAACTGCGAAATATTATCGGGGAAAGGCACGTATAAAAATGAAGTGTTCAAAAAATAACCCTCAGCCGACAAAATTCTCTCTTTTTGATAATATCTACCCTTCTAACTTTAACAAAATACTGTAGATCGCTTCACAAATATAAATAAAGGGAATTCTGCCGTCTGAAGTTTTTTTAAAGAGCAACCAAAAGTAATGAACAAGTTTTTTTGTACACTTACGCTTAACTTTTACTCACTCGCGATACATTCTTTATTGAAGACAAAGCACTTAATGACGAAGCGACCTCCTCGCAGCTCACTTAATTTTAAATATTACAAGTACTTTGTTAGATTACAAAAGTGTCTTAGGTGAAAGTTCAAGCTACCTAAGTTAAATTAGTAAAAACAAATAAGAAGTTTGTAAAGTTAAATAAGTGGCTCTTAAAAATTACCTAAGTACTGTGCTGCTAACATAAATTACCCAAGAACACTTTGTTGAATTACACAATGTCATGGCTAACAGGTATTACTCCAGTGATGTGATACGAAGGGAAAATTCCCTACATGTAGGTATTTTAGTCGGAAAAAAGTGACTGTGGGGAAAAAAGGACAGATTTTTATAAAATAGCTAAATGTAGGGATTTTTTGGCAAAAATGACTGTCGATCTGAATAATGAAAACGCTGTGAAGACGAGTTAAATCGCGAATCCTTTAATGGCATAATTGGAGACAAGCTGCCGTACGTGAAGACAAGCTTTAAGATCTTTTATTGAACTATTGGAGCAAAAGATTTTTTTATTATATTATAAAACTGTTAAAGTGGAAAAATGTTATCAAAATGGTGCAGGTACACTAGAAGAAATGTAGTTTTTATATCCCGAAACTTCCGAAAATCCTCCTTAATATTTCATCATATAATAATAAATATCCCTTGTAGAAATATAAGGTATGCATATGCAGTAAAATAGCTGATTTCCATTATTTATATAAGAAAAAACGTTCATTTACTGCCGTGCATTTTATGAAGCGATGAGAGAACGAGGAGAATAAGTCGCTCACGCGTCTCGTCAAAACAATGTTGCCAACATTTCCAATTTATGCGGAAAAGGGAATTTTAAGTAGAAGGGACTTTTTATAATGAAAATATTGCGATAAGTAAATTTTTTCGACCGCAATGCTAAATGGCTTTACGTACATATCCACTCCAAACATAGAAATAAAAATTTGTGTACTTAATTTACACCTAAACAGCTACATATCCTCCAAAACGAATTTAAATAACTCAACTTCAACTCTCCTAATAGATACGGGAGCTGACATTTCACTAATAAATAAGAGTCAAATTCAAAATGATGTTAAAATTAATGAATTACAAAAAAAGATTTAAAAGGCGTTGGTCAAGGTATAACAAATACTCTAGGAACAGTAAAAGAAGATTTGACGGATGATTCTATATTAATACGACATAAATTTCACATAGTTGAAGACAATTTCACAATCCCTTGTTTGAGTTAACTTTAGGGCTGTGCGTGCCGCTTTGCGTGGCTTCCTGCTGCTGCGCTCCCGGCGCCATGGCATGCGCTCCTCCGGCATCTTGATCATAATCGCCGCGTTCGTCGCCGTCTTGCTCCGCGCCGTCATCGTTTGGCGGTGCGCCATCCGCGCGCTGCTGTTCATTGCGATTCGCGCCACCCTCACCAGCGGCTTGGAGTGCGTTCTCGTCGTGTTCGTTGTCATTTCCATGGTCAGTGGTGTGACTTCCTAATAACGCCATATTCGGGTCTTTATTTGCGCTCCTAAGGTTTTGTCTAGTTTGCTTGGGCATACTTGTCGCTACTGTTGGTGTTATCCCAATCGAGCCGAAAATTCCCAAGTCGCCTATTGATTCTCCAGGCGGTACGCGAGCGTTCAAACAACAGTGTTGTCGCTCCGGTGTTATTGAGCGCGATGTAAGTCACGCGTGGGCTGTTCCAATTTAACAGCGCGCGCTGCCAATGAATCGTCGTTACGTTCGATAAGTCGTATATCCTCGGATCGCCGAGAGATAAACCCCCAAAATGTACGCGCAAGTTTATTTATATATGCCGACACGCAGTCGGTTAATCAAAAAGATTATATTTGTTTGTAAAAAAAGGTTTAGTCAACAAAATTTCAATTATATTTCATCCTTCCGGGGAAAGAATTCCGCTTCGGAAAGGGTATAAGGCACTGGGAAAGTGATAATATCCGCTGAACGACACTCAGTCGTTTGTCAAAAACAAATTTTTTTGTGGTATCAATTTAAACAAAAGAAATAGTAAGGTATGTATCGGTTAAATAATAAAAAAAAACCAACAAACAAAAAAAAAATGTGAAGACGGATTCCTTCTCCGGGATTCCGAGCTCCGCTTCGGCGCTCGGTGACGCTGAAACGACTTCAGCCCACACGCACAGTCGAAGAAAGGATAACCAAGAAATTCGAAATCAACTCAAATTAAAGGAAAACCCGTATATCGAACGCTAAAACCCAGTTTAATTGATGGTCAACTTTTCGCTACGTCAAATTCCAGCTCAAGTTCACTGGTCAGTTTACCTGGGGACTAAACCCACTTCGGAGAACTTGAGATCAACTAAGTCGGCCAACCGCGTTTCCAACTAGTTAAACCCGATCAACGATTGTCGCAACAAAATTGAAATATACGTGGTTTACATACGTGTTCATATACGTGGGTTAAATAAAACACGAATTAAAGAAAATCAACGTAAGGTAAATAAAATCAAATAAAGGTGAAAATATAAATCAAGTTACAGGGAATAATAAATGAAAATAAAAAATAATAAAACTAAAATCGTGACTCTATAACCAGATGTGGCGCTGTCCATCGTAAGGTCGTCCGTTAATCTGTTCGAATACCCCCTTCTCCCTGGCTGCCAATACTATCAGCTGGCTTCTCTATAACCAACTGAGCTACTACATCCAATGAAGTTCCGTCACAAACACTATCGTCTACTCTTCGATTGGCAAAACGAGCTGCCTGTAACCAAACTCCCAGTGACTGATATTAATCCTCTGCCACTATTGAACTTAAGTTGTGGTATAAAAAGTATGTTGAAAAATCTAAGTTTTTCACAAAAGGTCTTTTGCTAGTCTTAATTCTACGTATGTAGTTTGTTTACATATATAATGAAATACTTTATTTAAAAGTTTGGTATACATAAATGATATTTTTATTTATTTTTTTTTTTAACCCTCTCAACATATGATTCAAACTTTGGGGACAATTTTTACAACTTTTTTTTTTACCCTAATATCCAATATATTTCATAAATTGTTTTAAAACATACTATTTTGCGAACCACCAATACGTTAACACTATTAATATCTTTCGCATTCCATGGATCGCATCAATATATACTAACCGTGTAACTGGCGAGTTACCGTGGCAATGATCCAGGTCCGCATGTAAATGCAACAACAATTTTGTGATCGTGATATTTATCTGGCACATATAAAAACGCACATACATATGCGTGTGTGTAGAACGTCTTTATGCGTTGGCGGCTTTCCGAAAAACTTACATTTCAGAGATCTCGGAACAAATCAAAATTTGCCGGAGGTACTGGTTGTTAAATCTGTAAAATTAAAAAAAAAAAAACAAAACACCAAAACTGCGAAATATTATCGGGGAAAGGCACGTATAAAAATGAAGTGTTCAAAAAATAACCCTCAGCCGACAGAATTCTCTCTTTTTGATAATATCTACCCTTCTAACTTTAACAAAATACTGTAGATCGCTTCACAAATATAAATAAAGGGAATTCCGCCGTCTGAAGTTTTTTTGAAAGAGCAACCAAAAGTAATGAACAAGTTTTTTTGTACACTTACGCTTAACTTTTACTCACTCGCGATACATTCTTTATTGAAGACAAAGCACTTAATGACGAAGCGACCTCCTCGCAGCTCACTTAATTTTAAATATTACAAGTACTTTGTTAGATTACAAAAGTGTCTTAGGTGAAAGTTCAAGCTACCTAAGTTAAATTAGTAAAAACAAATAAGAAGTTTGTAAAGTTAAATAAGTGGCTCTTAAAAATTACCTAAGTACTGTGCTGCTAACATAAATTACCCAAGAACACTTTGTTGAATTACACAATGTCATGTCTAACAGGTATTACTCCAGTGATGTGATACGTAGGGAAAACTCCCTACATGTAGGTATTTTAGTCGGAAAAAAGTGACTGTGGGGAAAAAAGGACAGATTTTTATAAAATAGCTAAATGTAGGGATTTTTTGACAAAAATGACTGTCGATCTGAATAATGAAAACGCTGTGAAGACGAGTTAAATCGCGAATCCTTTAATGGCATAATTGGAGACAAGCTGCCGTGCGTGAAGACAAGCTTTAAGATCTTTTATTGAACTATCGGAGCAAAAGATTTTTTTATTATATTATAAAACTGTTAAAGTGGAAAAATGTTATCAAAATGGTGCAGGTACACTTGAAGAAATGTAGTTTTTATATCCCGAAACTTCCGAAAATCCTCCTTAATATTTCATCATATAATAATAAATATCCCTTGTAGAAATATAAGGTATGCATATGCAGTAAAATAGCTGATTTCCATTATTTATATAAGAAACAAGTAAGGAAGCCTAAGTTCGAGTGGAATCGAACGTTAGATACTCAGCTGTATGCATTCATTGTTCATTAGCGTGTGATGGAAACATGGTGTAATTTATATAAAGCGAGTGCCACATAAAGTGGGCGTAGCCACGCCCATTTTCAAAATTTTTATCAATCATCCAACTAAGCATATGAATATTATTGTTAGTGCAAAATTTCATTCCTTTATGACTTCTAGTTACAAAGGTGTCACGTTAAAAATGCTCAAGGGTCGGTGCCACGCCCGTTTTCCAAAATTTTTATGTTTTATATTTCTGGTCTATTGTGGTACTCATGCCACAAAATTTCAATGAATTATCTTTATATTTGACAAAGATATCGCTTAAAATGTTTTTAATAGGCCACTTTTTAGTGCCCATATATAAAAGTGGGAGTGGTCGTCAACCGATTTCGCTGAAATTTTGAACGTGCATTACTACAAGCAATAAAAGTATATAAACCAAGTTTCGTCATAATATCTCAATTATTTGTCGAGTTATAGGCTAAGAAATCTTGTATATTCCTGCTTCTAAAAGGAGGCGGTGCCACGCCCATTTTCCAAAATTTTTGTGGTTTTTGTTTTATGTACATAGTTAGACTCCTGCCACAAAATTTCAATGATATATCTTTATGTTTGAGAGAGATATCGCTTAAAATGTTTTTATTAGGCCACTTTATAGTTCCCATATATAAAAGTGGGCGTGGCCATCAACCGATGTTGACAATTTTTTGTCCAAAGATTTGCCTAAGTAAGTACATCACGCCTACCAAATTTTATCGATATATCTGCAACGGTTTCTAAGTTATGACATATCAAACTTTGGATGTTTGACCCTTAATAAGTGGGCGTGGCACCGCCCATTTTCCTAACTTTCACCATATTTCTCCATTAGGGCCCGAGCTCATTATGTGTGTAAAATTTTATCACTCTAGCTATAATAGGGACTGAGATACGACATTTCCGATTTTTTCTATATATGAAAAGTGGGCGTGACCATGATCCGATTTCGCCCATTTTCAATACCAACCGTGCCAGTCCTGATACCAACTTACATTCCAAATTTCATCAAAATATTTCAATTTTTGCGCAAGTTAGAGTGCGTACAGACAGACAGACGGACAGACGGGCAGACGGACGGACAGACGGACGGACAGACGGACGGACATGGCTCAATCGATTTCTTTTTTCACCCTGATCATTTTGATATATATAAGTCAATATCTATCTCGATTATTTTATGGTGTTACAATCCACCGTTATGTGATTAAAACTATAATACTCTGTGTACTAGTACAGCTGAGTATAAAAACGTTCATTTACTGCCGTGCATTTTATGAAGCGATGAGAGAATGAGGAGAATAAGTCGCTCACGCGTCTCGTCAAAACAATGTTGCCAACATTTCCAATTTATGCGGAAAAGGGAATTTTAAGTAGAAGGGACTTTTTATAATGAAAATATTGCGATAAGTTAATTTTTTCGACCGCAATGCTAAATGGCTTTACGTACATATCTATTAAAATATGATTTAAAAGTAAATAATAAGTAGTGAAAAAGTTTATTCATCCTTTCTTACTATTTTATATAAATTGTATACATATATGGTTATGGTTTCCGTAATTATAAAAAAAAAATTAATAAAATCATAGCTAAGGATATACTCGAAAATACGGCTCGGTATGTACTATATATATATATATCTCATTAACTCAATATTCGGGAACTCAGATAAATAACTTAACTGTATGTGCCTTGACAAAGGTCTTTAAAAAATATTCCGTCGGTATACGGGCGCAACTGTTTCGCAAGAGCTAAATCAATCATGTAAGAGGCTGTTTTGACTTGTTTGCTCCAATTCGGTTCACAAACAGTATTGCCGCAGCTTGAAAAAAATTTGGTATCAAAAATTGATACCTTCATGGTTTTTTTCATATCACCGAAGTTTTTTGGAAAAAACACTTCAATTAATCTAGAAAGCTGTTTTCGAGCATTTAACCCGTATAACAATTTGATATGTCCATTTTTTTTTTAGTATCACCAAGAATTTTTTTACAAAAACCCTCGATTTCCTTGTATTTCAGGCAATGTGCATATATGAAGACGCGCGGTTTCTGCCGTCATGTGTGGATAGCTTTAGTGAGCCGTGCTCATTCCTTCTATGGACAGTGATGCCTACTATAAAGTTTGATAAAATATTGCCCTTTTTTATACTCAGCTGTACTAGTACACAGAGTATCATAGTTTTAATCACATAACGGTGGATTGTAACAGCATGATATAATCGAGATAGATATAGACTTATATATATCAAAATGATCAGGGTGAAAAGATAAATCGATTCAGCCATGTCCGTCCGTCCGTCTGTAAACACTCCAACTCGCGCAAAAATTGAGATATTTTGATGAAATTTGAAATGCAAGTTGGTATCGAGACTGGGACAGTTGGTATTGAAAATGGGTGAAATCGGACCATGACCACGCCCACTTTTCCTATATAGAAAAAAGCGGAAATTTGGTATCTCAGTCACTAATATAGCTGGAGCGATGAAAT
Source organism: Urophora cardui (assembly GCA_960531455.1). NCBI lineage: Eukaryota > Metazoa > Arthropoda > Insecta > Diptera > Tephritidae > Urophora > Urophora cardui. Next base: position 13,860,359 of record OY482675.1, on the reverse strand, counting down.
TTTACCAAAGTGTTGAGCTCAGGCCCCTAGGAAAAATTTGATGAAATTTTGGAAAATGGGCGGTGCCACGCCCACTTATTAAGGGTCAAACATTGAAAGTTTTATATGTCATAACTCAGAAACCATTGAAGATATATCGATAACATTTGGTACGCGTGATTTACTTACTTAGGCAAACGTTTGGACGGAAAATAGTTAAAATCGGTTGACGGCCACGCCCACTTTTATATATGAATATTATAAAGTGACCTAATAAAAACATTTTAAGCGATATCTCTGTCAAATATAAAGATATATCATTGAAATTTTATGACAAGAGTCCAACTATGGACATAAAAGAAAAAACACAAAAATTTTGGAAAATGGGCGCACATAGGTAGATTTTCAAGTTTTATGAGGCCAAAAATATTTTATTGTCTACATCTATTCTAAATTGCTTGTTTAATGCAAAATTTTAATAATCTGCGTTAAAAGTCGATTTTATTGAAAACAAGTAAGGAAGCCTAAGTTCGAGTAGAATCGAACATTAGATACTCAGCTGTATGCTTTCATTGTTTGTTTGCGTTTGTTCGATATAGGGTGTATTTTATATGACACGAGTGCTGCATAAACAGGGCGCAGCCACGCCCATTTTCAAAATTTGTATCAATCATCCAAATAAGCATATAAATATTATTGTTAGTGCAAAATTGCATCCCTCTATGACTTTTAGTTACCCGAGCTTCTCTCCCAATTCGAGGTGTGCTCCTTTTTGTTTTTTCCTACTAATTGGGTGGACCTACAGTTTTATGCCGGCTCCGAACGGCGAATGCATTTTTTGTGAGAAGCTTTTTCATGGCAGAAATACTCTCGGAGGGTATGCCGCCCACTGCCGAGAGGTGACCGCTGCTCTTAAAAAACCCAATAATTGGATTTTTACTAATTAGAAAAATTTGTTTGGCTCGGACCGTGGTTTGAACCCGAGACCTCTGGCATAGCAGGCGAGCACTCTACCCACTGCACCACAGCGGCCAACTAACACATGTTATAAAAGTGTATAAACCAAGTTTCGTCATAATATCTCAGTTATTTGTCGAGTAATAGGCACGTAGATTCCTTTGTATAAAAAGAGGCGGTGCCACGCCCATTTTCCAAACTTTTTTATTTTTTGTTTCCGGTCTATTGTAGAACTCATGTCACAAAATTTCAGTGATAGATCTTTATATTTGACAGAGATATCGCTTAAAATGTTTTTATTAGGTCACTTTATAATACCCATATATAAAAGTGGGCGTGGTCGTCAACCGATTTTGGTAATCTTTCGTCCACACATTTGGCTAAGTAAATATATCACGCGTACCAAATTTCATCGATATATCTTTAACGGTTTCTGAGTTATGGCTTATAAAACTTTCAATATTTGCCCCTTAATAAGTGGGCGTGGCACCGCCCATTTTCCAAAATTTTTATAATTTTTGTTTTATTTCCCTAGTTGGTCTCCTGCCACAAAATTTCAGTGATAGATCTTTATATTTGACAGAGATATCGCTTAAAATGTTTTTATTAGGCCCCTTTATAGTTCCCATATATAAAAGTGGGCGTGGCCGTCAACCGATTTTGATAATTTTTCGCCAAAACATTTGTCTAGGTAAGCAAATTACGCGTACCAAATTTCATCGATATATCTTCAACGGTTTCTGAGTTATGACATATAAAACTTTCAATGTTTGACCCTTAATAAGTGGGCGTGGCACCGCCCATTTTCCAAAACTTCAACAAATTTCTTCATAAGGGCCTGAGCTCAATACGTGGGTAAAATTTTATCACTCTAGCTATATTAGTGGCTGAGATACCAAATTTCCGATTTTTTCTATATAGGAAAAGTGGGCGTGGTCATGGTCCGATTTCGCCCATTTTCAATACCAACCGTCCCAGTCTCGATACCAACTTGCATTTCAAATTTCATCAAAATATCTCAATTTTTACGCGAGTTATCCTGCGTACGGACGGACGGACGGACGGACGGACATGGCTCAATCGATTTCTCTTTTCACCCTGATCATTTTGATATATATAAGTCCATATCTATCTCGATTATTTCATTATGTTACAATCCACCGTTATGAAATCAAAATTATAATACTCTGTGTACTAGTACAGCTGAGTATAAATATATGCATTGACTCCAAAAAAAATCATACGCCAGAGTTTTTAAATGTATTTCAAAGAGCTCGTTCGAAAATTTGACTTTCTTATTTTCGTTTAAAAATATAGACAATTTTTCAATAAAAATCGTTTTAAGCAGGATTTCTAAGGTTATGGAAAAAATCCGAAAAATCGTAGAAATTTCTAAAAGTGGATTAAAAATTTCAAAGCGCGGCCAGAATTTATAGAAGATTTTTAGGAGATTTCTAAGTGTACTGTTATGTAGCCAACCAATTTTAGTGTAAAAAATGAAATTCTCAATGCTGTGAAAAATTCCGTCGATTTTATAAGTTTTTTTCTGTAGGGTGTTTGTGTTATATATAGGTGAGACCCAGGCGCGGATCCAGGATTTCGGCAAGGGGGGGTTTTGAAAATTTATTTTTTTGGAAGATGTTTTTTAAGGGCAGACGCTGGTGAAAATATGGACTAATACCACCATTTATTATTATTCTATATACTAGTTGCGCCATTTCCCGCACCTTAAAAACACCAAACTCAAAACCCTCCAAATTAACAATATGTAAGTCATCACATAAAGTGCAGGAGATTTCAATTGAAGTTCTAAATAACATGTATAACGTACATGTATTTAATAAATTCATAAATTAAAAAAGCCGGCATATGCGGGTGTTACGCCTTCAGATGGCTCTGAAGCTACTTTATTATAAACTTGACCACTGCGCGACACCTAGTGAAGGGTAGCAGTTATTATATGATATAATTTGAAGCGCGAGGTCGCTACTGCGTGACTATCGAATTTCAAATTTCCTGCCACATAATGGAATCTATCAATTCTATCATTTTGCCTTTGAGCAGTGATGCCACTAACATATTTTTCTTCGTACCAAAAAACGTACCAAATTGCGAGTACCAAACAGATTTTCCGTGGTAACAGTCGCAGTAGACAAATGTTTTTTTTTTTTTTCATTTATTGTATTTTAATGGAAAACTAACTTCAATATATCGCTACCTAAATCACAGACACAACGCAAAATAAAAAAATTTTCAGGAGCCAAAAAACTTTTTTTCTTTACAAGCAATGATGTTGAAAAGGCTAAGTATAATTGCTATTTTCAGTCAAAAGGACAAAAGTTTGCCAACTACTTGCCAAAAAGCTCTAACAAAATACACGGTAATTGTTGGTGGCATAATGCTACGACCGGTATAGTTGGGTCATGCTAGTGATCAAAAATTGTATCGATTTCATAACATCTACTTCTTTGGGATACCTATCGCGTGTTGCCGATGTAATTAATCAACATAATTATTGTTCTTTTAGTGGACGAACAAAAATAATATATAGAAAAATAAAAAAATAGATGGAAATAAATAAACATTTAGGGGATTCACAATCTGTCATATTGCGTCATATCGTCATAAGTCATAATATTTTGTTGTTGCTTTCTATGATATATGTGTACTAAATAAATACAACTCTGAACGATATGTTTTTGGGTCGTCGTATTTGATCAGCTGTTTTTGTTTACTTCTTCATATGGCTTCGGAAAAGTCTTTTATAACTATTTCCGTAAAATATTTTAATATGACATATGACTTTATGACACTTTGTGAATCACCTAATTGTTTTCCCAAACCTTTGCTTTTAAAGCCTAGTACTGAGTTCACAGCTGTGAAATTTCGCCAGCAACATGCATTTATTTTGCCGCGAAATATTTCATGAATTTTTTTTGTCAAATGAGATTAAACGCCAAAATGAAAACTTTGCTCAGTAAAAAGAAAAAATTTGGAGCATCGCCTCAGAACCATCCTTCAAATTTTGGCCAATAAAAAAATTTTATACAAAATAAAAATTCCAATTTCAGCACATGTCACTTTTCACTCGAAAATAAATGGCATTGTCTATTTAAATTGGCGTGAAAAAGTTTTGCTAGCATGTTGCGCAACATTTTCACGGCAGGAACTCAGTACAACTTTGTCGTGAAATATCTGTAAAATTTCACACATGTTTCACAGCCAGTTTGTTTATATGGATTTTGACAGCAGTTTCATGTGAAACTCGAACTCAGTATTATGCTTAAAGAAAAAATATCAAAATCAAAAGCAAAGTACCAACGTACCAAATCGTTTTCAAAAGTACCAGTTTTGGTACGAAAGTACCAAAAGTGGCAACGCTGCCTTTGAGTCGGGAATTGCAGACTAACACTGCTATTCCGAGCGTTACCTGAAAATTACTTTACTGGTAATTTATGTTGCTGAAAATTGTTACCATCATTTCAATTGGTATTCTGGCACAAATGGTAACGCTGTCAAAGCATTTCCATACGAACGGAATTGAATCGGGCTGAAAATGGTAACAAAATATTACCACGTATTGAGGTGGTAACTTAATTTTCTGCTGCCAGAATACGAAAAGAGTGTTTAAAGTACCAGATTCTTTATTTCACCCGTAAAGTAAATTATGTTACCACACCGGAATAAGGCCGTAAGAATCAAGATCTAGGAGAAGTCACAAAATTGTCGGATGATGCTCTGAATGAATTTAAGATGATGCGGGAGAATGCAAATTCATGCTTTCGTACGATTTATGAAAAAGTCGTTACAATTCGCTCAGATTACGACATAGCAATGAAAATACCGCGTCGATGCGATAGTCAGAAGTATCGATGAAACGTTGGGAATGAAGACGTTGAAGATTACTACAGAATCTCATTTTATGTTCCATTTCTTGACACTTATATTTGCCATTTACAAAGCCGCTTTGAAGAACACAAATCAATTTTTCAAAGCTTTGGACAATCATTCTTGAATTCAAGAAAGATGATTTCGATGAGGAGAAGTGCGCAAAACTCTAAAAATTTTATGAAAAAATCCTCTTTTGTTCTGAGTCAATTTTCATTTCTGAAGTTAGAAAGCGAATCTGCGGTCAAAATATCCAAAATGCACTTGACGCATTATCGGTAAGTTACTTTCGACCAAATTATATTCGGGCTACAACCTTTTTATCAGATAATAAATGAGGAAACATTTGAAAATGTAAATAAGATTTTACGAGTTTTGGCAGGGTTGCCTGTAACAACAGCAACCCCAGAACGATCATTTTCCACTTTAAGAAGAATTAAAAGTTATCTCAGGAACACGATGGGACAAGAGCGTCTCAATGGTCTTGCTTCCTTGAACATTCACAGAAGTATATATTTAACTGAAGATGAAGTCCTTCAAGAATTTTTCAAAAAGCCTCGAAAATTGAAACATGATTGAAAGTTTGACAGAATCGACAATATAGTACGCGCTTATTGTATTCCTCTAAATTTCGGGTATTTTCTATTTAACTATAAGTTGTAATTGTATGTTATTATTGCCTACAAGGACAACTATTTTAATGAACTGATTCAATTGTACCTGTTTCACCTTGTGGATATGTGCATATAAAATATAATCTGAAAATAAATGTCGAGTTTTACCTTTGGACAGCTAAACCCATCCAACCATTGCTTTTGTAATAAAAAATTTTTCCTTGATCATTTTGGGAAATTTGGGCGCACAATCTATAAAGGCATTAATTTGGGATCTATGATAAACCACAAGGGGGGGGGGGGGGGGGTTTGAACCCCCAAAACCCCCCGTGGATCCACCACTGGTGAGACCGTTCCAATTAAAATTTCCGAAAAGCCAATGAAAATTTTCAAAAAGTTGAATGTTGCATATTATTATAATAAAATTGAATGAGCTGCAAAATTGCATACTCAAAAATCTTCTAAAACAAGTAAGGAAGCCTAAGTTCGAGTGGAATCGAACATTAGATACTCAGCTGTATGCTTTCATTGTTTGTTTGCGTTTGATGGAAACACGGTGTAGGTACTTTATATAAATCGAGTGCTGCATAAAGTGGGCGTAGCCACGCCCATTTTCTAAATTTTTATCAGTCATCCAACTAAGCTTATGAATATTATTCTTTGTGCAAAATTTCATCCCTTTATGAGTTACAAAGATGTCACGTTACAAATTCCCAAAGGGTGTTCCAGAAGTATCTTTGTTAAAAAGTAGGCGTGGTCATAAACCGATTTCAATAAATTTTTGCGTGTCCATTAACACAAGTTATAAAAGTGTATAAACCAAGTTTCGTCATAATATCTCAATTATTTGTCGAGTTATGAGCTCCGAAATCTCGTTGATTCCTTTGTCTGAAAAGAGGCGGTGCCACGCCCATTTTCCGAAATTTTTCTATTTTTTGTTTCCCATCTATTGTAGAACTCATGCCACAAAATTTCAATGAATTATCTTTATATTTGACAAAGATATCGCTTAAAATGTTTTTATTAGGCCACTTTATGATACCCATATATATAAGTGGGCGTGGTCGTCAACCCATTTCGCTAAAATTTTGAACATGTATTACTACAAGTAGTGAAAGTGTATACACCAAGTTTCGTCATAATATATCGATTATTTGTCGAGTTATGGGCTCAGAAATCTCGTATATTCCTGCTTCTAAGAGGAGGCGGTGCCACGCCCATTTTCCAAAATTTTTGTATTTTTTGTTATATGTCCATAGTTGGACACCTTCCATAAAATTTCAATGATATATCTTTATATTTGACAGAGATATCGCTTAAAATGTTTTTATTAGGTCACTTTATAAGACCCATATATAAAAGTGGGCGTGGTCGTCAACCGATTTTGGCAATTTTTCGTCAAAACATTTGCCTAAGTAAGTATATCACGCCTACCAAAATTCATCGATATATCTTCAACGGTTTCTGAGTTATGACTCATAAAACTTTCAATGTTTGCCCCTTAATAAGTGGGCGTGGCACCGCCCGTTTTCCAAAATTTCATCATATTTCTTCATAAGGGCCTGAGCTCAATACAAATGTGAAATTTTATTACTCTAGCTCTATTAGTGACTGAGATACAAAATTTCCGATTTTTACTATATAGGGGAGGTGGGCGTGGTCATGGTCCGATTTCGCCCATTTTCAATACCATCCGTTCCTGTCTTGATACCAACTTACATTTCAAATTTCATCAAAATATCTCAATTTTTGCGCGAGTTATCGTGCGTAAAGACGGACAGACGGACAGACGGACGGACGGACGGACGGACGGACATGGCTCAATCGATTTCTATTTTCACCCTGATCATTTTGATATATATAAGTCTATATCTATCTCGATTATTTCATTCTGTTACAATCCACCGTTAGGAAATCAAAACTATAATACTCTGTGTACTAGTACAGCTGAGTATAAAAATGTAGCTTTAGAATTCTTAGCCCCTTTTTATGATAAGTATTTCCTTGACTTTGAAAAATTGGAAATACTAAAAATACTGCCTAAAAAGTTAACAATAATCGGTCATAAATATCGCGGTTACTTTCGAGCATCACCTACATTAACCAAGATATGCGTTAGAAATATAAACATTAAAATCAAATATAAAACACAAAAAAGAAAATTATTGTAGGTACATATGAAAAACCCTGTATCCAGTAGTGAAGTGCGGCTTTGTGCGACGTAATTTTTTGCCGGAAAAATACTAATTGTACTAGATATCATGTCCGAGGGCTAATTTGACTGAGTCTGACAGAGCAATATAACAAAATCAATTTTGAACACAAAAAAGAGTTAAATTTTTTTTTTTAAATATCCCAACTTTAAAACTATAAACTTAGCATTATTGGAAATCAAGGATATTATTGAAAAGTGTTAACAATTACTTGAAGATTTAGGATCCATCACGATTACTTAAATGAAATGCTTTAAATAATAAATATTCACGTTAAAACTAGCACTTAAAAATATGTAAAAAAAAATTTAAATATTAACTTCAGATATGCTAAGTTTGGACAATCTGGGAGCAAGTGCAGAGTATGGGGTCGGGAAAAAAGCGATGGATTATTGTTCCCCAGTCTATTTCCAATATGTGGGTATGTTTTTTTCTGTAATTGTAACAACTTCACAAAATTCAATTTTGGCCGCATAAAACATGAAAATCTACCTATGTGGGGCGGTGCCACGCCCACTTATTAAGGGACAAACATTGAAAGTTTTATATGTCATAACTCAGAAACTATTGAAGATATATCGATAAAATTTGGTACGCATGATATATTTACTTAGGCAAATGTTTGGACGAAAAATTGCCAAAATCGGTTGACGACCACGCCCACTTTTATATTGTATTATACTTGTATTATAAAGTGGCCTAATAAAAATATTTTAAGCGATATCTTTGTCAAATATAAAGATAATTCATTGAAATTTTGTGGCATGAGTTCCATAATAGACCGGAAACAAAAAATAGAAAAATTTTGGAAAATGGGCGTGGCACCGCCTCTTTTTAAACACAGGAATATAAGAGATTTCTTAGCCTATAACTCGACAAATAATTGAGATATTATGACGAAACTTGGTTTATACACTTTTATAACTTGTGTTAATAGACACGCAGAAATTTATTGAAATCGGTTTATGACCACGCCTACTTTTTAACAAAGATATTTCTGGAACACCCTTTAGGAACTTGTAACGAGACATATTTGTAACTAGAAGTAATAAAGGAATGAAATTTTGCACAAAGAATAATATTCATATGCTTAGTTGGATGACTGATAAAAATTTTGAAAATAGGCGTGGCTACGCCTACTTTATGCAGCACTCATTTTATATAAAGTACCTACACCGTGTTTCCATCAAACGCAAACAAACAATGAAAGCATACAGCTGAGTATCTAATGGGCGATTCCACTCGAACTTAGGCTTCCTTACTTGTTGTAATTTCAAATACCTTCACAATACATGTTTTTCGTGGCATTCACAGGTTGTTAAAATTTCTAAGAAAATCGTAAAAATGAAAAAGAATCGGTTAGGGTAAGGTGGGGTCCTTTTGACTTTGGGGCACCGTTGACCTTGCCATTTTTGGTGTAAAAACGTTATAAAAACTTCACAGAAATTGAATTGAATGCAGCCTTATACAATTACACATGTGTATACCTAATTTGGCAGCTCTGCTTTAATGCCTAGCGAAGTAACACATGATTCGATGATTTTGCGTTAGCTGATGTAATTTTTGTGTAGTGCCACGTAGGCGTTTTCACAAGTAAAACTAAATTTTTTTTTAAATTAGTGTTCTTAACTGGCTCTTCGAAGCTTAAAGATTAAAAATAAATCTTAATTATTCAATGTTTTGAAAGAAACAAAATTTTTGTGATGATTATTTTCGATAAAGTCATTTGGGTTACATTTGACCTTCCAGTTTGGGGAGCCTTTGACGAATGTCAAATAAAATAAAAAGACCAATTAAACGTTTACGTGCCTCTAAGAAAGCTAGACCTGCCAAAACAAACCCATCTAGAACATCTAGATGCCGTATAAAATATTATTTCGATATAAACTTTCAAATATCCATTGGGTAATTCACAAGCTCTTTTAAAGTAGTATAACGTTATAAAATGGTATAGGTTCACAACAATTGTATCAGCAGGGTTAGTTTTTCCCATAAAAATTAGAATAACATCAATGCAACAGCGCAGCCTATGTTTATTGAGTTTCCTATTCGATTTTGTTTTTATTTTTTGACTTTTTTTCAAGTTTTTAATGATTTATATTTTTATAATATTACCTTTTTCACTTTTGCTTGGTGTTTTTGATATTAAAATTTTAGTAAGCATCTGGTAACAAAATACAATACAACCTACATACCACAGGTGTTGCCTTCTAATGCACATTTAATTTACAACGTAAAATATAAAAAGAGCTAGTGAATTTACCATATATTTTCGCTTATTATTATAATATTGTCATACTGTTTAAATAAAAACTTTAATTTTGTTTTATGACATAATGCCTCGTTTTTTAAAGTTAAAAATTAATAAAATTTAGTTTACATTGTGATGGCCAAATGTGCCCCTATTCAAGTCACAGGTACCCCTACCACGGGGCACATTCGACAAAATGGTTTTTTTTTTAAAGTATCTGAAAAAGGTATTTACGTGTTTCTTTATAACTCATTAGCTACTCAAATATTGAGATGAATAATGAATAGTTACTGTTAATTGTTAGAACCTTAGTTTTCCCCAAAAATGTCTGAGATATGAGACTTCAAAAAAAAGGTGTCAAAGGCACCCCAGCTTACCCTAATATTATTTGATTTTGATTAAATTGTATCAAAATTATTTCTTCTTCTTCTTGATTGGCGCTTAACCGTCTAGACGATTCTGGCCGAGTCCAACAACGCGCGCCAATTGCTTCTGTTTCGTGCGGCATGGCGCCACTTGGGAACACCTAGGGAGGCAGCATCGCTGTCCACCTGATTTTCCCAACGCAGTGGAGGTCTCCCTTTTCTTTTGCGTTCAGCGGGTTTCGATAGAAATGCTTTCTTGGCCGGAGCGCCTTCGTCCATTCTCACGACATGACCTGCCCAACGCAGCTGCTGGATCTTTATTCGCTGAAGAATGTCGATGTCTGTGTAAAGCTCGTACAGCTCATCGTTAAATCTCCGTCGAAACTCGCCCACGCCAACGCGCAAAGGTCCATAAATCTTACGAAGAATTTTCTCTCGAATACTCCAAGTGCCATCTCATCTGATTTTGAAATTGTCCATGCTTCTGCGCCGTACATGAGGACTGGAACGATGAGCGTCCTGTAGAGTGTGATTTTTGTTTGTCGAGAGAGGACTTTACTTTTCAGTTGCCTACTTAGTCCGAAGTAGCATTTATTGGCAAGCGTGATTCTTCGTTGGATCTCCGTGCTGACATCATTCTTGGTGTTAATGCTGGTTCCCAAATAGACGAAGTCCTTAACAGTTTCGAATTTGTAGCTATCAACATTGACGTGGCTGCCAAGGCGTGTTGTTTTTTGTGTGATGACAGGAGGTACTTCGTCTTGTTCTCGTTAACCGCCAAACCCATTTTCTTAGCCTTTTTATCCAGCTTAGTAGGAAAAACAAAAAGGAGTACACCTCGAATTGGGAGAGAAGCTCGGCAATAAAACTCGTCAGAGTTATAATAGAGCCATTGTATTATATTATTATTATTACTTTATCCAGCTTGGAGAAGGCAGAACATACGGCGCGAGTGTTAGTGCCAATGATGTCGATATCATCGGCGTACGCCCGCAGTTGTACACTCTTGTGGTATATAATGCTTCCTGTATGGTTAAGTTCTGCAGCTCGTATTGTCTGAAACCTCGTTTGGTCTCGAACGGTTCGGAGAGGTCCTTCCCAATTCTGACGGAGCTGGTGGTGTTAGTCAGCGTCATTTGGCATAGCCGTATAAGTTTTGCGGGGAAACCAAATTCAGATATTGCGGCATATAGGCAATTCCTATTCGTGCTATCAAAAGAGGCTTTAAAATCGACAAAGAGATGGTGTGTGTCGGTTCCTGTTACATGGGGTTTTTCCAGTATTTGGCGTATTGTGAAGATCTGGTCGATGGTAGATTTACCAGGTCTGAAGCCACACTGATAAGGTCCAATCAGCTTGTTGACGGTGGGCTTCAGTCTTTCGCACAATACACTTGCTAACACCTTATATGCGATATTCAGGAGGCTTATCCCACGATAATTGGCGCGTACTGTGGAGTCTCCTTTTTTGTGGATTGGGCAGAGCACGCTTAAGTTCCAATCGTCGGGCATGCGCTCGTCCGACCATATTCTGCATAGGAGTTGATGCATGCTCCTTATCAACTCTTCGCCACCATGTTTGAATAGCTCGGCTGGCAAACCGTCAGCGCCTTGTTATTTTAGCCGAGACATTGCTATTCGCACTTCGTCATGATCGGGTGGTGGAACATGCCTACCATAATCTGCTATTGGGGATTCGGGTCGTACATCTTCTCCTTCAGCAATTTCACTGTTGCCATTATCTAGCAAGGAGGAGAAGTGATCCTTCCACAACTTAGGTATGCTCTGGACATCAGTTACCAGATCGCCGTTATCATTCCGGCAGGAATTTGCCCAGGTTTTGAAACCTTCAGTCATCCGCCTGATTTTTTGATAGAATTTTCGAGCATCGTTCCTACCCGCCAGCATCTCAAGCTCTTCACACTCGCGCCTTTCAGCCTCCCTTTTCTTCTTTCGAAAAAGGCGCCTCTCTTCCTTCCTCGCCGTTCGATAACGCTCCCATACGCTTCGCGTTGCGCCCGCACACAATGTAGCCCTGTAGGCGGCGTTCTTTCTATCCGAGGCATCGCGACATTCCTTGTCGTACCAGGTGTTTTTGCGAGCTCGCTTGTATCCTATAGATTCCTCAGCGGCGATACGAAGTGAACGAGCGATGTGTTCCCATTCCTCAGATACATCGTTTGGTGAAGCATTGCTCTCAGAGAGCAGGAGTGAGAGCCGAGTGGTGTATTCATTGGCTGTCTGGGTCATGTGCAGCCTTTCGACTTCAAACTTTCCTTGCTGTCCTGCTGGCACATTCTTTGCTGCACAGAGGCGGGTGCGTACCTTGGCTGCTACAAGATAGTGGTCGGAGTCGACATTGGGACCACGGATTGTGCGCACATCTAGGATGCTGGAGCTGTGTCTGCCATCGATCATGACGTGATCAATTTGATTTTTCGCTTTTTCGATCAGGGGACAGCCATGTGGCTTGGTGTATTTTTTTGTGCTGGAATCTGGTACTGCTAATGACCATCTTTCGTGACCCGGCGAAGTCGATCAGTCTCGTCCCACTGGGACTGGTTACGTCGTGGAGACTGAATTTTCCGACTGTGCTGCCAAAGATACCTTCCTTACCCACCCTGGCATCAAAATCGCCAAGCACAATCTTAATGTCGTGACGGGGGCAGCGGTCGTAGGCATGCTCTAACTGCTCATAAAAAGTGTCTTTGATCGCATCTTCCTTCTCTTCCGTCGGGGCGTGGGCGCAGATGAGAGATATGTTGAAAAATCTCGCTTTGATGCGGATCGTGGCTAGACGCTCGTTCACTGGCGTGAAGGACAGTACTTATTTGATACGGATTAAAAATGTATCAAATTTGATTATGTAGTAAAGGCCAACTGCTTAGTAATTTATATAGTGATATTAAGAGCTTTATGGCCGGTGAAGTAAAAAGCGAAACAAAGGTTTCCTTTTATCCTCCTACGCGTTTCGGTGCATATTTGCGCCTTCCTCAGGGAGTCTGATTTTATTTACATAAATTGAAAGATAAAACACAAACAAAAACCATAATTACATAATTGGTTAACGATTAACAGATTACACAATATAATATTAAACATTTATAACTATAATCAAAACTTACTTTGGATAAATTAAATTTAAATTTGAACTATGCAATAAACATATCTACACCTGACGATCAATCAACACAACATATAAATATAAACATATACATATTTTGTTTTCTACTGTCATTCGTATGGTTTGACTTTGTTTGTTATTGCTGCTCTGTAAGCGCAGCTTATATTGTCTACGTCCTCTTTGAAGTTTATTGTGTCTTGTATTCGTTGTTGAATTCGTAGACTTTCTAGTGTTAGTCGTGTTGTTGTTCGTCTTTCTATGTCTAATATTTTTGTGTTGTCGAAGTCTGCTGCATGCCCAGTATTGGTCAAGTGTTGGGCTAGTGCAGTAGATGTTTTTTTATTTTTTGCATCTGTTTTATGTTCTCCTATTCTTGTGCCTAATGAACGTTTCGTAGTACCTATGTAGATTTTGTTGCAGAGCTCATTTTTATTTCCCTTGCATTTTATTTCATACACTAAGTTGTGTTGGTCTTCTTTGTTGATTTTGTCTTTTGTCTTGCTATATATTTTTCTTAATGTTTGTTGTGGTCTATGTGCAAATGTAAGTTTTTCATTGGGAATACATTTTCGTAGAGTTTTGTTATCTGTCAATCCATGTATGTATGTTACTCCTCTAAAAGTTTTGCTTGGATTTTTGTCAGCTGTTTTTGCTTTCGTATGTATTGTTTGTCTGTATTTTGTTGTTGCTAACAGCCTTTGTATTGTTTTGGCAGGATAGGCGTTTTTTAATAGTATGTTTTTTATTTTTATCTCATTTTCTTTTCTGAACGCCTGGTCGCTCAGGGCACCGATCTTGTTTATTAAATTGATGGCTGTATTTTTCTTTTGAGTCCAGGGATGGTTCGAATGAAAATTTATCATTCTTGAGGATGCTGTGGGTTTTACGTACCAATTTGTCGAAATTTTGTTATTTTGATTATATATTTCCATGTCTAGGAAGGCAAGTTTGTTGTTGTTTTGTAGTTCAGTGGTGAATTGGATTTTTCTATGTTGTGAGTTTAATACTTTTAATATTTCTTCCACGTCAGTTATTTTAACAATTGCGAATATATCGTCTACATATTTCGTTATGTATGAGATATATATGTCCTTAGATTTTAGCTCGGTTATGGCGTCGTCAATGATTTTGTCTAAAACAATGTCCGCTACTGTGGGGGATAGGGGATTCCCCATGGGCATACCATGAACTTGTTGGTAATAAATTCCATCGTGTAAAAAATAATTGTTCTCTCTTAAGCAGAAGTTTAAAATATCTAGAAATTGTTTCCTTGTCAGATTAGTGTTGCGAAGAGAAGTCCATTTTTGCATTATAGTCCTTATAGCGAGTTGCACTGGGATATTTGTGAAAAGAGAAATAACATCGAATGAAACTAAGATCTCGTCTTTTTTAATTGTCAAGTTTTTTAGTTTGTCTTTGAGTTGGAGCGAATTTTTGATGTTATAGTCATTTGAAATAATTTGTTTTAGAATTTGTCCTATATATTTCGAAAGTTGGAAGCAGGGTATATTTGTAGAGGATGCTATAGGTCTTAAAGGCATATCTTGTTTGTGTATTTTCGGCAAACCGTACAATCTAGGAGCTGTGGCTGCATTGCACGTCAACTTATGTTTTTGCACAATATCAATGTTTCTCTTTTTGTATATTTCATTCACTATTTTGTTGTTTTTCCTTAATAATTTTTGTGTGGGATCTAATCGAATGGTTTTATATGTCTCTTTGTCGCTAAGGAGTTCTGTCATCTTCCTGTTGTATTCGTTTTTGTCCATCATTACTGTTTTGTTACCTTTGTCGGCATTGGTAATGATCATCGAGTCATTGTGTTGTCTTAGTATTTTCTTTGTGTCTTCAAAAATCTTTAAAATTAGCTTTTCTTTAGCACTATTATTGAACTTATTTCTAAAAGCCTTAACCCTAGATGCCACGTTGCATCGTGCTATATCTTTATCCTTTTCCTCTGTGATGGTTTGTATCCCTTGCTCAATTTCCGCAATCACTCGTATTGGTGAAAGTGTTTTCGATGTCGTGGGTAGTGCAAACTTGTTCCCAAGTGAACCCCGCGAATCAAGGTGGTTACTTTCACTTGGGAACAAGTTTGCACTACCCACGACATCGAAAACACTTTCACCAATACGAGTGATTGCGGAAATTGAGCAAGGGATACAAACCATCACAGAGGAAAAGGATAAAGATATAGCACGATGCAACGTGGCATCTAGGGTTAAGGCTTTTAGAAATAAGTTCAATAATAGTGCTAAAGAAAAGCTAATTTTAAAGATTTTTGAAGACACAAAGAAAATACTAAGACAACACAATGACTCGATGATCATTACCAATGCCGACAAAGGTAACAAAACAGTAATGATGGACAAAAACGAATACAACAGGAAGATGACAGAACTCCTTAGCGACAAAGAGACATATAAAACCATTCGATTAGATCCCACACAAAAATTATTAAGGAAAAACAACAAAATAGTGAATGAAATATACAAAAAGAGAAACATTGATATTGTGCAAAAACATAAGTTGACGTGCAATGCAGCCACAGCTCCTAGATTGTACGGTTTGCCGAAAATACACAAACAAGATATGCCTTTAAGACCTATAGCATCCTCTACAAATATACCCTGCTTCCAACTTTCGAAATATATAGGACAAATTCTAAAACAAATTATTTCAAATGACTATAACATCAAAAATTCGCTCCAACTCAAAGACAAACTAAAAAACTTGACAATTAAAAAAGACGAGATCTTAGTTTCATTCGATGTTATTTCTCTTTTCACAAATATCCCAGTGCAACTCGCTATAAGGACTATAATGCAAAAATGGACTTCTCTTCGCAACACTAATCTGACAAGGAAACAATTTCTAGATATTTTAAACTTCTGCTTAAGAGAGAACAATTATTTTTTACACGATGGAATTTATTACCAACAAGTTCATGGTATGCCCATGGGGAATCCCCTATCCCCCACAGTAGCGGACATTGTTTTAGACAAAATCATTGACGACGCCATAACCGAGCTAAAATCTAAGGACATATATATCTCATACATAACGAAATATGTAGACGATATATTCGCAATTGTTAAAATAACTGACGTGGAAGAAATATTAAAAGTATTAAACTCACAACATAGAAAAATCCAATTCACCACTGAACTACAAAACAACAACAAACTTGCCTTCCTAGACATGGAAATATATAATCAAAATAACAAAATTTCGACAAATTGGTACGTAAAACCCACAGCATCCTCAAGAATGATAAATTTTCATTCGAACCATCCCTGGACTCAAAAGAAAAATACAGCCATCAATTTAATAAACAAGATCGGTGCCCTGAGCGACCAGGCGTTCAGAAAAGAAAATGAGATAAAAATAAAAAACATACTATTAAAAAACGCCTATCCTGCCAAAACAATACAAAGGCTGTTAGCAACAACAAAATACAGACAAACAATACATACGAAAGCAAAAACAGCTGACAAAAATCCAAGCAAAACTTTTAGAGGAGTAACATACATACATGGATTGACAGATAACAAAACTCTACGAAAATGTATTCCCAATGAAAAACTTACATTTGCACATAGACCACAACAAACATTAAGAAAAATATATAGCAAGACAAAAGACAAAATCAACAAAGAAGACCAACACAACTTAGTGTATGAAATAAAATGCAAGGGAAATAAAAATGAGCTCTGCAACAAAATCTACATAGGTACTACGAAACGTTCATTAGGCACAAGAATAGGAGAACATAAAACAGATGCAAAAAATAAAAAAACATCTACTGCACTAGCCCAACACTTGACCAATACTGGGCATGCAGCAGACTTCGACAACACAAAAATATTAGACATAGAAAGACGAACAACAACACGACTAACACTAGAAAGTCTACGAATTCAACAACGAATACAAGACACAATAAACTTCAAAGAGGACGTAGACAATATAAGCTGCGCTTACAGAGCAGCAATAACAAACAAAGTCAAACCATACGAATGACAGTAGAAAACAAAATATGTATATGTTTATATTTATATGTTGTGTTGATTGATCGTCAGGTGTAGATATGTTTATTGCATAGTTCAAATTTAAATTTAATTTATCCAAAGTAAGTTTTGATTATAGTTATAAATGTTTAATATTATATTGTGTAATCTGTTAATCGTTAACCAATTATGTAATTATGGTTTTTGTTTGTGTTTTATCTTTCAATTTATGTAAATAAAATCAGACTCCCTGAGGAAGGCGCAAATATGCACCGAAACGCGTAGGAGGATAAAAGGAAACCTTTGTTTCGCTTTTTACTTCACCGGCCATAAAGCTCTTAATATCACTATATGTATCAAATTTGTTTTACGGCAAAATAAAAAGTATCTACGTATCTTCGGCTTAAAAAAGTATCACATTTGATACGATTGTATCAAACCGGCATCACTGTTCACAAATCGTATTGGGAAGTTCTGCTTTCAACGCTCCTTTTAATCGCAAAACCAAGCTTTCTCTCTCCATATTTAATACGCCATCATAATCCCTGACATGAATTGTTCTATAATGACGTCCGATAAAAAATTTGGTCGCCCGGGCGATATCACTATGACACACCAAACATTTTGCCTCTTTTCCCCATTGCTAATTACTAAGAAATCTGTTTCCCAATTTAAGTTAAACATTTTTCGCAGGAACCTGATTACTTGAAAATAGCGCGTCGAATGAGCACGATCACAACAAAACCGAAGTGTCGGCATCACTGGTTCATACAAAATGCTTAAATGTGTGCGTTAGCAGTGAAGCTTATCTTGTGTACGTGTGAAAGCAGAAGAGAAAAAATTGGCACGCGTGATTATGGGATGGCCATCTATGATTTAATTCATTGTTATAACATGGAAATAACAAAAAAAAAAAAGTGTAGGGAATTTCGTGGGGAAAATTTGAAACAGACGTAGAGATAAGTAGGAATTTTTTTCTTGCTCTGTAGGGAATTTCCAAAAAAGTGTCTATCATCACTGTATTACTCAAGAAAACTTTGATACATTTCCAAAGCTTTGTTTCTGCCGATCGTATGTAAGTTTCCCAAACACTTTGTTGATTTTCACATAGTTTCAAAGTTCATATAAAAAAAATACCAAAGCTAAATTAGTCAAAACAACCCCTTTTTTTGGTAGCCAAAGTGCTTGGGTAATAAATCAACTAAGCTTTGTTTTCCAAGGCCGGGTATAAATTGTACAAGTAAGTTGTACAAGTTTCTTGGGCCCCATACAATTTTTTTTAACTAAGTCAACTTTGTTGGTTTTACTATAGTTTTTTCTCTGTGTGCGGATCTGGATCACAGCCAGGGGTACTCGCCTAATGTGTTTTCAAAACACACATAAATTCAAGGCCAATTTGGCAGGTTCAAGGTACATACACACATACACGCCGTGAGCTTAATGTCGAACTCTCGTGACGGAGATGTCAAAACTGTAAGGAAGACGAAATAATTTGACGGATTTGATGGATAAACTCAGAGAATGAAGAATTTCACGAATTGAAAACACGTATGCATGTATAGAATATGCAAAAGTAAACAAATTGGATAGCTGTCGAAGAAGAACAAGAAGTCAGCTGATCTGAAGAACCGATCTGTTCAGTGGAGCCTGCATACGTTATTTATTTTCAGATACTATATGTAAATTTGTACTTCAGTGTCAATAAAAATAACGAAATTAAAAAAAAACATGTTTTACATACAAATAATTTTTTCGATGACTGTATGTATGTATATGAGCAGCGCTCCTTTTTTGGGAGTTTTAGCAAAACAAAAGCTAAAAAAAAATCCAAAGCTAAATCAGAATTTTTGCAGCTAAAATACAGGAAAAAAGCTAAATCTAGCTTAAAACAAGTAAGGAAGCCTAATTTCGAGTGGAATCGAACATTAGATACTCAGCTGTATGCTTTCATTGTTTGTTTTCGTTTGATGGAAACACGGTGTACTTTATATAAAGCGAGTGCTGCATAAAGTGGGCGTAGCCACGCCCATTTTCTAAATTTTTATCAGTCATCCAACTAAGCATATCAATATTATTCTTTGTGCAAAAATTAATTCCTTTATGACTTCTAGTTACAAAGATGTCACGTTACAAACTCCCAAAGGGTATTCCAGAAATATCTGTTAAAAAGTAGGCGTGGTCATAAACCGATTTCAATTAATTTTTGCGTGTTTATTAACACAAGTTATAAAAGTGTATAAACCAAGTTTCGTCATAATATCTCAATTATTTGTCGAGTTAAAGGCTAATAAATCTCGTATATCCCTTTGTCCAAAAGGAGGCGGTGCCACGCCCATTTTCCAAAATTTGTCTATTTTATGTTTCCGGTCTATTGTGGAACTCATGTCACAAAATTTCAATGAATTATCTTTATATTTGACAAAGATATCGCTTACAATGTTTTTATTAGGCCACTTTATAATACACATATATAAAAGTGGGCGTGGTCGTCAACCGATTTTGGTAATTTTTCGTCCACACATTTGCCTAAGTAAATATATCATGCGTACCAAATTTCATCGATATATCTTCAACGGTTTCTGAGTTATGACTCATAAAACTTTCAATGTTTGCCCCTTAATAAATGGGCGTGGCTCAGCCCATTTTCCAAAATTTTTGTGGTTTTCGTTTTATGTTCATAGTTGGAATCATGCCACAAAATTTCAGTGATAGATCTTTATATTTGACAGAGATATCGCTTAAAATGTTTTTATTAGGTCACTTTATAATACACATATATAAAAGTGGGCGTGGCCGTCAACCGATTTTGACAATTTTCCGTCAAAACATTTGCCTAAGTAAGTAAATCACGCGTACCAAATTTCATCGACATATCTTCAACGGTTTCTGAGTTATGACTCATAAAACTTTCAATGTTTGACCCTTAATAAGTGGGCGTGGCACCGCCCATTTTCCAAAATTTCATAAAATTTCTTCATAGGGGCCTGAGCTCAACATGTGGGTAAAATTTTATCCCTCCAGCTATATTAGGGACTGAGATACCAAATTTCCGATTTTTTCTATATAGGAAAAGTGGGCGTGGTCATGGTCCGATTTCGCCCATTTTCAATACCAACCGTCCCAGTCTCGATACCAACTTGCATTCCAAATTTCATCAAAATATCTCAATTTTTGCGCGAGTTAGAGTGTTTACAGACGGACGGACGGACAGACGGACGGACGGACGGACGGACGGACGGACGGACGGACGGACGGACGGACGGACGGACATGGCTCAATCGATTTCTCTTTTCACCCTGATCATTTTGATATATATAAGTCTATATCTATTTCGGTTATTTCATTCTGTTACAATCCACCGTTATGTGATTAAAACTATAATACTCTGTGTACTAGTACAGCTGAGTATAAAAAGCTAGAATGGCAATGCTGCTCGCAAGTACGCGCAATCAAACGGCAAAGCAGAGGCAGCAGTCAAAATTGCAAAACGTCTCATAAAGAAAACATTGAGCAGTGGTGAAGACTAGAGGGCTGCACAAATGGATTCGAAACGACCAACAAAACATTTTCGGCCGTCCAATTACATTACCTACTTGTATCTGTCGTTTGCGAATAAGCGCAAGTGGAGCATGACCATAAACAGAACCAGTGCAATACTTATTTTCAGCGACAAATATATGAGTAGGTCCATAACAAAACGCAATAATTCCACCAAAACAATTTTTTGGATAAACGAAAAAAACTAATTTAAGTCAATAGGATATATATTTTTTTTAAACTGTTGTTGTAGTTTAATAGTTATCTAAAAACAATACAAATCATAAAAAAAATTTTATTTGGCAATTAGTTTTTAAGTTATTTAGATTAAAAAAAAATGGAAATGTTGCGTTTTGGTCCGTCCGATAGTATGTATTTCATTTTGTTCTGAACATGTATGGAAATGTTGCGTTTTGATATAAACAAGGTTTGGAATTTTGGCTTTTGCTTTAAATAATTTTTTTTTGATTTTAATTGCTTATACATATTCTATAGGAAAATTAAAAACTGTTTTATATCAACGGTTTTTATTGCATTTAAATCACTATATTAACATACAAGTATTACAATAAATTCACATTATATTACACTTTCATTGCAGTGTCCTCCTCCAAACAATCACATAAAGTTTTATCATCTGTTCCATTGGCACTATTTCCCTGCTGATCTAAAAATATCTTGGTATAATACTCCAACTCAGATATTTTGGACCAAAATATTTAGCATAAAAAGAATTAGCAAATGTGTTTACAATATTAAATGCAAAGTAGATATTCACAAAGGTAGTTTAATCAAAGAATATTTCTAACAACCATAAAAATAAAATTAATTTAATTGGATAGATATGGAAATGTTTCATTTTGGTCTGAACTAATATTTTTGGTGTTGAATAACTGTAAAATTATTGACCTTTGGTATGCTTTATAGCAATGGTTACATAGGTTTTAATGCGTAGAATTGGATTTAGTTAAAAAACCAAAATATTTGAAATATGGAATTATTGCGTTTTGTTATGGACCTCCTCATATGGCCTTAAAAAGCTTCTGCAAGTAGTGTACACTACTTGAGAATACTTCGAATATAATCGAAATATGTATACTTATTTTCATAAACACACAAACATTCAGACGTTGTGTTCAGCAAAATTACCCCTGCAAAAAATGTGATCACTCCGGGATACATCCGGGAAAACTCGCAACCCTGCAAAAAAGTGTGCGACGAGTCTCTAAAAAGATTTGTCCGGGAGCGCTCTCTTTCGGGTACAATTAGTCTACAATTGTTCCCAATTGTACCCGAACGGGTACATATGTATACTAATTGTAGACGAATTATACCCGAAAGGGTATCAAACGGGTACAATTAGTCGCACAAATGGATGTGTCGCATTTGCTACCCGTTCGGGTACAAAACGGGTACAATTGTGAGCTTTTGCTACCCGTTCGGTCACAAACTGGGTACAATTAATTCTTTAAATTACTTCATAGGACATGCTCAAACAAAAGAGAACACTTCAACCCATATAAAGAGATACAAATGGGTAGTAATCGCATGCTCCCTTGCGAGTTGTCCCGGATGTATCCCGGAGTGATCGCATTTTTTGCAGGGAAGGGAGCATGCGATTACTACCCATTTGTATCTCTTTATATGGGTTGAAGTGTTCTCTTTTGTTTGAGCATGTCCTATGAAGAGACTAATTGTACCCATTTTGTACCCGAACGGGTAGCAAATGCGACACATTCCCTTTTAGTCCCGAAAGGAGTAGGCAAAATTTAATCAAAATGGGACTAGATGTATACACTACCTAAATTAGGCTTTTTTAAAGTTCCCAAAAAAAAAAACATTCAATAAAACAAAAGCAGGTTCTTTATTTTTTTTTACATAAGTAAATATGTATTAATTTGAATATAAAATAAAATACTAAAAAACTAACTTAAGCAACTTATCACATTTAATATTTGTTTTTATAGGATTTTTTGTATCCTTCTTTAAATTACTTGTGCTCTGTACTTTACATCTTTCAGTCTTTCAATTTAACACATTGCTCGTTATTACGTTAAGATTGCTTCCATTGCAAAAATCATATAATTTTAGATAAATAATATAATGGCGATATAAATTATTTAAGTTTAATTTCATTTCATTATATATTAATGGGCTGCGATATGTAGATTTACAGTTTTCGTAAAACTGAGTTTTTATAAATTTTATTGATTTTTAAATATTTTTACATTAAATAATTTTTAAGCTGATATTTTATTGCTCGCTATTCTACAGATCACAGAAACTTTTTCTATTACATATCTGTTTTGTACTTAATATTTTTCACTCAGTTAAGAAAAAATTAGAAAAATGGGAGCGGTAGTCGTCGAATCGACGAACATTAGTACTCTAGGGTTAACACTTAATTAGGAGCAAAAAAAAACTTCACAGTTTGGCGATTGCACATTAACTTGATCATGGGCGGAATTATTTTAACATGCAATTTCAAATCAACAATAACAGTGTTGAGTTAAAAATTTATTGTAGTTATTTAGCAGAAAAATTAAACAATGTTAATTTTATTTTAAGCTAGATCGACTATTGATTTGTTAAATCAAACCTAAGACTGTTATTTTGTCATTATTAAAACTTGAATTAAAAATGTTTTTTTGAACTTTCCGCAATTATATAAATGACCGTTTGGGTAGTTATTTCAACTTTACATAATTTTTCTCAGTGTATGTGTAAAATTCACAGCTTGACGTTTGCAAAAAAAAAAAATCTATAAAACATACATACATATGTACCTACATATACAAATAAGCATACGTACATATATGAGGAAATTTATGAATATATTACCTTGTTTGCATCGCTACATTTCATAACTTGAAATATCCAGAGCTTTAGTTTTCTTTTCCTTTCTCTCCACTTAGATTTTTTGCCATAGTTGCTTTTTTTATATTTTTTTGGTGTTTTTTCAATGCGTATATGGATCTCAGCTTTTGTAACTATTAAGTTTTGACCTCTTGTTTTCGGTGAAAATTCCACTAAACGGTGGTTTTCATACATGTTTCCTAGTAAAAAAAAAAACAATAGGTTAGAAAATACGTTATCCACATCTATCTAATACCCTTAAAGCAATTTCTGTTTATTTGTATGCTTATACATACACCCAGAAAAAAAAATTTAAACACCTTTCATGTGAAATTAACACGACCGATCTTATCTCACAAAAAAGCAACAATTTCTTCAAATTACACGATATTACCTACATGTGGCCGCTGTGGTGTAGCGGGTAGAGTGCTCGCCTATTATACCAGAGGTCTCGGGTTTTAACCCCAGTCCGGACAACCACAAACAAAATTTTTATAATTAACCTACAATTTGAAATGATACATACAAACTAGCTGTACCCGCCAAGCCTTGCTTTGGCCCACTTCCTATTGAAGCGAAAAACGGCAGACTTTAAATAACTTGGAAGTATATATAAACCGAATTTAACTGGGGCTACAGAGCTCAGAAAAAGTCAGATAAGTTTAAAAAAAAACGAAGGAGAAAATTGATATTTTCAAAAGTTTGCTCTCTTCATATTCTTATCCCAATTTCCTTCGTATTAGTCTCCAACTCCTTTCCCTCTACTATTTCCTTTCTCTTTCCCTTTCCATTTATCTTTCCTTTCATTTCCGTTTTCTTTTTCCATTATCGCTTTCCCTTACCTCCTTTTCTGTCTTTCTCCCTTTCATTGTTATTCCTTGTATAATTACCTGTCTTGTTGTCTCTCTCCCCAACCTCTTTATTCCGGTTTCTTTATATTCTCCCTCTCCTTTTCCGTCCCTTTGCGTTTGCCTTTCCCATTCTCATTATTCGTCCCCTTTCTCTTTCGCTAGGGAAGCGAGTTTAGCATATAACATATTCTACTTCTTATTTGGTACCATCGTTGCTTAAAAACATTACATGGCATCCGGGTCCCCTCTTTTATCCATAATTGGTTACCGGGCCTAAGAATCGCTATGAAAAGATCTCTATATAGAAGCCCTGGTCAACACCTTTCATTTTATATCAGTATTGCTTAGCAGCATCCCGGGGTCATCTGGGTCCACTTATTGACCCCCATCAGAGGACTTGACCTAGGAATAACAATGGGTACGGTATCTGGGGACTTTACCAAGAAATCATAATGGGTACTGCTCTACATAAGAGTCCTGCTTAACACCTTTCATTTGGTACTAATATCCCTGAGAAATATCCCGGTGTTATCTGCGTCCACATATTGACCCATAGCTTGGGATTCCACCTAGAAATCGTAATGAGTTCGTTTCTGCGTAAAATCCCTGTTCAACACCCTTCATTTAATACAAATAACGCTGAGAAATTTTCCGGGACCATCCGGGTCCACATTTTAACCCAAAACTGGGGACCTGACCTAGGAATCATAATGAGATCATCTCTATGTAAAAGCCACGCTAAACGCCTTTCATTTGGTACCAATATCGCTGAGAAGTTTTCTGAAGCAATCCGAGTAGACGTTTTGACCCACATCTGGGGAACTGAGCTAGGAATCATAGTGAGCTTATCTCTATGTAAAAGCCCTGTCTTTCATTTGACACCAAGGTTAGGTTAGGTTGAGGTGGCTGTCTCCGCAATTCATGAAAGCGGGGACACACTTAGGCCGAGGTGGCCCATTGTGATACCACACGGGAGCCCCAGCTTCCTTATCCCTGTTTACAAACCTTTCAGGAAAAATTAGATTCAATAGTATGATAAGATTAGATGCCCGTGAAGCTAAACCAGCGCGTTTGTTTCATGAAGCGCAGAAAATCTAGTGTCCTTGCATTTTCCATCTCCGCAGGCACTCGACACCAATATCGCTGAGAATTTTTCCGGGACCATCCGGGTCAACGTTTGACCCACATCTAGGAACCTGACTTAGGAATCATAATGAGTTCGTCTCTATGTAAAGGCCCTGCTCAACACTTTTCATTTGGTACCAATGTCCCTGTGAAATATCCTGGTATGATCTGGGTACACGTGTTGACCGACACCTTGGGACCCGTTCATTTCTATGTAAAATACCTGCTCAATGCCCTTCATTTGATACCAATATCGCTGAGAAATATTCCGGGGTCATGCGGGTCCACATTTTGACCCATATTTGGGGACCAGGCCTAGGCAACACCATTATAATAGTTCTGTGTTGAAGTCCTTATCAAAACCTTTCATTTGATACCATTATCGCTCAGGAACATTCGAGGGCCATCCCAGTCCACGTTTTGACCCATATCTGGAGACCCGACCTAGGAGTCGGAATGAGTACTGTTCCATGTAAATTTTCTTCTCAATACCTTTCATATGACCAATATCGTCCAAAAACATTTGGGGGAAAGCCGGGTCAACGTTTTGACTTTTTGACCTATATCTAGGGAACTAACTTCCGGATTTGAAAAAAATATGCATACAAACCATCTAGGGCAAGGTGGTTGTAAATTTGGTCAAAATTCCTCTACGTGTTAGCGCAAAAGCCGGCGACAAAGAAATAGGCTTGATTTTTATATAAATATATACTAGCAAATACCCGTCCCGCTTCGCAGAGACGAAACAATTTTTATGTTATAATGAGGGTTCCCTCTACATTTCCCTTTCTCTTACCTTTTCCCTCAATTTTACATATTTTAAACAATAGATTTCAATAAAAACTAAATAAAATTAAAAAATTAAAATTAAATTAAATTAAATTAAATTAAATTAAACAAAACAAAACAAAATAAAACAAAATTAAATTAATTGTTGGGGTAAGTGGAAAAAAATTCAACAATTATTTACAGCGAAGGTTGAGTGTATAGCTATTTCACGAAAAACCATTTTCGGAAGTGGATGCACCGGGGATTGAACCCGAGTCCATTCTATCTTCAGCCGCAATGACCCAAAGCATAAACACACTCGGCCATTGAGACTCTGTGCAAGCTGTTGGATTTTCCCCACTTTTGCCTTTTTTCATTTTCAACATTAACGTTAGTGTGTATATGCTTTTGCATATATTCTACCCAAACGTGCTGAATTTTTGTTGGTAGTTCGCAATGGACATTTGTTGTTGGTATGTATTTTTTTATATACCAACAACGTTAACAATTTTACTTGAAAGAGTTTTTAGTGCTTAGCACGAAATTTTTATTTTAATTCAATTTTTAATTGTTGGGGTAAGTGGAAAAAAATTTACAGCGAAGGTTGAGTGTATAGCTATTTCACGAAAAACCATTTTCGATCATCAGCACCCTTTTCGGAAGTGGATGCACCGGGGATTGAACCCGAGTCCATTCCATCTTCAGCCGCAATGACCCAACGCATAAACACACTCGGCCATTGAGACTCTGTGCAAGCTGTTGGATTTTCCCCACTTTTGCCTTTTTTCATTTTCAACATTAACGTTAGTGTGTATATGCTTTTGCATATATTCTACCCAAACGTGCTGAATTTTTTTCCACTTACCCCAACAATTAAAAATTGAATTAAAAATAAAAATTTCGTGCTAAGCACTAAAAACCATTTCAAGTAAAATTGTTAACGTTGTTTGGTATATACATAAAATAAATACCAACAACAATGTTCATTGCGAACTGCCTACAACAAAAATTCAGCACGTTTGTGGAGAATATATGCCGTACCGAAGACTTCATACCTTTCATGAGTGGGGAAATGAAAAGTTACCTATGTATGTACATAGCCGGATTAAGTTTAATTTATAATTTTAATTCTGTGGGTTCATTTATGGAAAGATTTATTAGAAAAAATGGTGTCTTGGCTATTTAAATGGAGGAGTTATACACCAAAATGTCCATATCTGAACAATCGGTTGTATGGGAGCTATATGTATTTTCGGTAATCCCGTTTGGGCCCATATGTGTACAAATACTTCAAAATTTCACACCGTTAGCTGTTAAAATGGAGGAGTTATACACCCAAAAGTGCATATCTGAACAATCGGTTGTATGGGAGCTATATGTTATAGTGGTCCGATCTTGACAATTTTCGGTAATCCCGTTTGGGCCCATATGGGTACAAATACTTCAAAATTTCACGCCGTTAGCTGTTAAAATGGAGGAGTTATACACCAAAATGTCCATATCTGAACAATCGGTTGTATGGGAGCTATATGTTATAGTGGTCCGATCTTAACAATTTTCGGTAATCCCGTTTGGGCCCATATGTGTACAAATACTTCAAAATTTCACACCGTTAGCTGTTAAAATGGAGGAGTTATACACCAAAATGTGCATATCTGAACAATCGGTTGTATGGGAGCTATATGTTATAGTGGTCCGATCTTGACAATTTTCGGTAATCCCGTTTGGGCCCATATGGGTACAAATACTTCAAAATTTCACGCCGTTAGCTGTTAAAATGGAGGAGTTATACACCAAAATTTCCATATCTGAACAATCGGTTGTAGGGGAGCTATATGTTATAGTGGTCCGATCTTGACAATTTTCAGTAACCCTGTTTGGGCCCATATGGGTACAAATACTTCAAAATTTCACGCCGTTAGCTGCTAAAGTGGAGGAGTTATACACCAAAATGTGTATATCTGAACAATCGGTTGTAGGGGAGCTATAGGTTATAGTGGTCCGATCTTAACAATTTTCGGCAATCTCGTTTGGGTCCATATGGGAACAAATACTTCAAAATTTCAGGCCGTTAGCTGTTAAAATGGAGTAGTTATACACCAAAATGTGTATATCTGAATAATCGGATGTTGTGGAACTATATGTTATAGTGGTCCGATCTTGACAATTTTTGGTAACCTTGTTTGGGCCAAAATGGGCACGTCTATTTCAAAGTTTCATGTCCTTAGCTGTATAAATGGGGAAGTTATGCACAAATTACATCAAAAAATTTCATGTATATCTGAATAATCGGTTGTTTTCTATATGTTATAGTGGTCCGATTCGGCCGGTTCCGACAAATGATCAGCTGCATATAACAACATACCTGTATTCCGAATTTCATTCAGATATCTCAAAAACTGAGGGACTAGTTTGCGTTCACACAGACGGACGGACGGACAGACGGACAGACGGACATGGCTTAATCGACTCAGCTCGTGATTCTGACCATATCGGTATATATTTTGGTGGGTCCCCCACGCTTCCTTCTGGTACTTTCGACAAAAATTTTTTGGCACAATACCATTTCATTCTCATGAAAGGTATAATAAAAATTTCGTGCTAAGCACTAAAAACTATTTCAAGTAAAATTGTTAACGTTGTTTGGTATATACATAAAATAAATACCAACAACAATGTTCATTGCGAACTGCCTACAACAAAAATTCAGCACGTTTGTGGAGAATATATGCAAAAGCATATACACACTAACGTTAATGCTGAAAATGAAAAAGGCAAAAGTGGGGAAAATCCAACAGCTTGCACAGAGTCTCAATGGCCGAGTGTGTTTATCCGTTGGGTCATTGCGGCTGAAGTTGGAATGGACTCGGGTTCTATCCCCGGTGCATCCACTTCCGAAAAAAGTGCTGATGATCGAAAATGGTTTTTCGTGAAATAGCTATACACTCAACCTTCGCTGTAAATAGTTGTTGAATTTTTTTCCACTTACCCCAACAATTAAAAATTGAATTAAAAATAAAAATTTCGTGCTAAGCACTAAAAATTATTTCAAGTGCTGAATTTTTGTTGGCAGTTCGCAATGAATATTTGTTGTTGGTATGTATTTTTTTATATACCAACAACGTTAACAATTTTACTTGAAAGAGTTTTTAGTGCTTAGTGTAGGGTTAATTTAACTTTGTTTTTTTATTGATGTTGTTGATCATGATTTCTATTGTGAAATTTGAAATACATAACTTCAAAAATTTTCTTCAGAGAATTATTGAAACTTAAACAATAAACAACGAATTTTGTTAACGTATAATTTTTAATAAAATTTTTTAATTAAAATAAATATATATGGAATTTTAATTACCATATTTGGCGATCCTTCTTATCTTCAATCAAAATCAACTACCTACAACAAAATAAATATTCTGCAACTAAACATTTTAACGATTTTTTTGAGGCAATTCAATAAATATTGACGATCACCCGCTGCTATATAATATTGATCAATTCCGAACAGTTTAGCGACAAGTACGTTCAATTTCGATTCACAACTTCAATCAATCGGCTCATCCTATACTACTTATATGGTGAAATCACATTTACATGTAGAATTACCAGATTTTGTTCGTCTTTTGAATGTTCTCTTCATTTGCTATTGACATTCTCAGCAACGTATCACAACCGTTTTCTTGAAGTTTTCTCATTTATTTCACTGTTGTGATTGCATTACATCGCATATCTTTACTTAAGGTATTCAATATTTATAAATACGTATGTATGTATGTATATGTATATAAAATTTTAACCTATTACGTATCGTAACTCATTACTTTTTTAAATTTTATCCGAAAATAGTCATCTACAATCTGTTAACTCCATCTCCAGTATACCTATTTATTTTATAGATACATATTTATTTTAATTGCGTTATTATAGTGTTAACAAGATCTCAAAATAATTTAACTTTATTAGAAGAAAATATGCCACTTACACATAGTCCAATAACTACATCAAGATTACAAAATAATTTTTCCACAGTGACTTCTTCTAATAATATACCTTCACCTATTCTTATAAACACAACAACAGTTCCACAAGAAATTCTTACAATACCAATTTTTTTAAATTCTCTGTCCACACCTACAGTTACTATGTCTACTCTTCAAAATAATCAATCATTAAACAAAAATTTAAAATTACCACAGTTTTGGTCTGAGAGTCCAGAAGTATGGTTTATTCATTGTGAAGCGCAGTTTGCAATAAATAATATTTATGATGATTTTTTAAAATTTCATAATATTTTAATTGCTCTTCCTCAAGAAATTATTACAAAAATATTAGATATTGTTAATCCTCCACCAATAACAAACAAATATGAAACTATTAAGAAAGTGTTGTGTGAGAGATTGACTAAATCTGAAGATAGTCGATTAGAACAACTTTTCTCAAATACTCAGCTGGGAGATCGCAAACCCTCTGAATTATATCGAGAAATGAAATGTTTGATTGGTCCAAATTCAATTGTTGGACAAGAATTACTTTTCAAACTTTGGTTACGTAAATTACCACAACATGTGCTTGAACATTTAACATCTTGTGATACAGAATATTTAGATAATAAAATTTCTATTTCTGACAAGATTTATAATATTTATAGTAAATCACAAATTTCTTCAATTTCACAAAATTCTCAATTAGAACAAAGTATTCAAAATTTAACTCAATTGACTTCCATACTTTGTGAAAACTTAAATAAATTAATACTTGATGTAAGTGAATTACGTACAAGATCAAAATCTATTGCACGAAGTAATAATAACAATTATAATAAAAGATCTTTCAGAGTACGATCAAATTCTCCTAATAATTTATGTTGGTATCATTCAAAATTTGGAAATAATGCATTTAAGTGCATTAAGCCTTGTACATTTTTTAATTCTAAACAAAATAATTTAAACTGAATTGTTCTATCATGCCGGTGGCTGATGGTAGAAAGGAAATTAAACCCGCTAGCCGCCTTTTCGTTTTTGATAAACATAACAATCTTAATTTTTTAATAGATACAGGAGCTGTTGTTTCAATAGTTCCTATTAAAAAATTCAAAGAATTTAAGAGAAATTCAGATTTAAATTTATGTGCAGCAAACGGAACAATTATTCAAACATCTGGCTCAAAATTACTTAAAATTGATTTGGGATTAAGGCGTGAATTTCATTTTCCATTTATTTTAGCAGATTTAAAAACTTTTTTTTTTAGAAAAATTTGGACTTTTAGTTGATATTAAAAATAAACTAATCATAGATTCAGAAACAAAATTAAAAAATGTAGGCTCTTTGGGTTTCTGTGAAATTTTTGAATTAAAGATACCATTGGAAATTAACAAATTTACCGAATTAATTAAACAATTTCCTGAAGTTACTGCTGAAGCAAATTATAATAAAATAGTTAAACATAATACTGTTCATAGAATTGAAACTAAAGGAATTTTACCTACTTCAAGACCACGTCGTTTAGATCCAGTCAAACTTAAAGTAGCGAAAACAGAATTTGAGTATTTAGTTAAAATTGGTGTTTGTAGGCCTTCAAGTTCTTCTGTTGCTTCGCCATTACATTTAGTTCCTAAAAAAGAAACCAATGATTGGCGTCCTTGCGGAGATTATAGAAGACTTAATTTTGTTACAGTACCAGATCGTTATCCACTTCCACACATTCATGATTTGAGTATCGATTTCAAAAATAAAACAATATTTTCAAAATTGCATTTAGTTCGCGCTTATCATCAAATACCAATAGCATCTGAAGATATATATAAAACTGCAATTACAACACCATTTGGTTTATATGAATTTGTTCGTATGCCTTTTGGTTTGAGAAATAGCGCTCAAAGATTTCAGCGGTTTATAAATGAAACATTTTTCGGACTTGATTTTGTATTTGCATATGTAGATGATATATTAGTAGCAAGTGAAAATGAAGAACAGCACTTTGAACATTTCAAAATTGTTTTTAAACGTTTAGAACAATATGACTTAAATATTAAACCAACAAAATGTGTTTTTGGTTCACCTGTTATAAACTTTTTGAGTTATGAAATTTCTGCAAATGGAATTAAACCATCAAAAGATAGAGTTGAAATAATAACTAATTTTGAAAGACCAAATTCTATAAGTAAACTGCAAAAATTCATTGGAATGGTAAATTATTACCATCGATATATTCCAATGATTGCAAAGGAACTTCTTCCTTTACATCAAATTGTAACAATTGCAAATAAGAATAAGAACAAAACTATTAATTGGACTAATGAATCTATTTCCGCTTTTGATAATGTTAAATACCTTTTTGCTCAAAATACACTTCTAAATCATTTTGATAAAAATTCTAAGTTATCTTTATCTGTTGATGCGCCAAATGTTGTAATTGGAGCTGTTTTACAACAAGTTAACCCAATAGTGCCCACTGTTACATATGTGTAACGCAACGCATTTGAATTTGAAATAACCGTTAATCATAGCACGCTAGTGAAATTGCAATTTTTTACTTTCCGAGAAATATAATGAAGCATAGAAAACCATGTCAATCAAGCAATGAGTCAGTTGCGTTTTTATTTTCATCGCGGTTAGTCGTTGTGTGGAGAAGAGTTTTTTAAAAGTGACACAAAAGGCAAAATGACAACCCTACGAAGGTAAGAACAAATATTAATATATTTAAAAATTGTTTTGACAGCTAAAGTTATATTTTAAATTACTAAGAAATATATATATTAAATTATGCAAATGTAAAAAATTATGTTTGTTAGCAGTAGGGTGCTAGGGACAACCGGCAATCGGAGCGTTACATATATGTAACAGTGGGCACTCCTCAGCTATTTTATTGATATTGTTGTAGTGCATGTGTAAGCCGTAGCAAAATTAGTTGAGTCTTATTTTTTTATATGTCTACGTTAGTGATAAGTTATTTTTGCATTTAGGAAAAAAATTTGACTTTGGAAGAAGCTGCAAACATTCTCGAAGAGTGGATATCGGATGAGGGTGATGAGCTGATAGAAAAAATAATTATTGAACCGCCAAATGGTCAAAATATTGAAACCGATGAGGATTCTGGAGAAGAAGATGGAACTGGACGCCCCGACAATTTGCCCAAATCTCAATTAACGCAACCATGTGAAGTCATCATACGGAAGACGGGTGCAAAGTTGTCTACTGAAAGTGATGAGGATGAAATAGAATCGGAAATTTTTGAAGATGCACTTAGAGATGTTATGAACTCTTCATATAAGAATCTGAATATAGATTATTTTAGATCAGATGCCGCGACACCCACACTGAATTCTACAGCTTCTAGTTTGCTATTGGAAAAAACGCCAAATAAAATTTCTCGTGAGAAGGCATATTTACGGCCAGCACAGGGTCCACGACCATCAGGATCAAAAAAGAATTCATGCAGGAAAAAATTAACAAAACGTAAGAAAAAATATAGGAAAACACACAAAAAAACTAAACCGTGCTCTGAGCCAACTATTGAGTGGGTAGATGATGATAATATAATGCATCACAGTATTTTTCCTGAGCCCAATTATTTAGACTGTTGTAACCTTTCGCCTCATGAGCAATTTGAAAAATTTTTCGACGACGAGCTTATAAATTTGCTATGTAAAGAAAGTAATAGCTATGCTGTGTATTGTGGTCTAGTCAATCCAAATATAACTGCAGAAGAAATGCGAGTTTTCATTGGAATACTTATAATCACTGGCTATTCCCATGTTCCAACAAGGAGAGGATATTGGTCTAGATTTTCTTAACATAATGGTTAGTGATGCCATGCGTCGAAACCGTTTTGACATAATATTTCGCTGTATCCATTTTATAGATAATGGTAAACAGCAAATAAACGATAAAATATGGAAGTTGCGGTCATATACTGATACTTTGAAACAGCGTTTTTTAAAACATTTTCACCCCGAAAGATGTTTGTCTTATGATGAATCAATGGTTGAATATTATGGCCGGCATGGCTGTAAACAATTCATCAGAGGTAAACCGTTACGATTTGGATACAAAATGTGGAGTCTGAATACTCCTTTGGGGTATTTAATAAATTTCGAGATGTACCAAGGATCGAATCCTCGTATGAAAGAGGAGTATGCTCTCAAATACGGGAAAAATATAACGCCGCTATTTTGTATGTTGGACGAGTTTGACGAAAGTGTCCAGAATTTAGAATTTTCCCTTTATTTTGACAACTTATTTACATCACCTTCAGCCTTAGTTGGACTAAGGCAACGTGGTTATCACGGAACTGGAACCATTCGACCGAATGTTATTCCAAAGTCGTGTCCTTTGCAGTCGAAAGAAGAATTGAGAAAACTTGATCGTGGATATATGGAAAGCGCAAAAATGCAATCAACTGGTATAAAAATAACTAAATGGGTTGACAATGCAGTGGTAAGTGTGGCTTCTACTTTACATGGCAAACTACCAGTTACAACCGTTGGTAGATATTCTCGTTTGGAAAAGAAACGTATTATGATACCTTTACCACATTCTATTCAACAATACAACAAACACATGGGTGGAACGGATAGAATGGACCAAAATGTAAATGCATATAGAATTGGAGCGCGTGGTAGGAAATGGTGGCACTCAATTTTTACATGGCTAATAGATGTGTCCATACAAAACGCTTGGATTTTACATCGCAAAGGAGGGGAAAATATTAGCCAACTCGAATTCCGGAGAGCTATTGCTTCTCGTTATTGTAAAACTTACGGAGTAGCAAAGCCCCCTCAAAGTTATCGCCGAGTCGCTACTCACGAATCGCAATATTCTAGCCGTTTTGACGGCATCAATCATGTTGTGGTCGAAATTGAAGGCAAAAAAAGGCGCCGCTGCGCTGGTCTAAATTGTACAGCGCACCCTTCTTCAATGTGCAAAAAATGTAATGTTGGTTTATGCATAAAATGTTTCGAAAAGTTTCATTATTTCAATAGTAATTAAAACTTAATTCCTAAATGAAGAACCTTGTATATGTATTATTATTTATGATATTTTATTTTATTAAATGAATTAATTTGTTTATTTTATCTATATAAGTATGTGAAATGCAATAAAAACTGTGAATTTTTACTTAAAGTGCACCAAAATAGGTTTGTTTTCATTTAACAATAAGGTAGTCAATATATACTGAGGAGTGCCCACTGTTACACATATGTTACAGCTGAAAACTCCAAAACCTGAAGAGATAGCAATATGATTTTTTCTTATCTTGATTCTACGATCGAATAAATAGTAGTTACGAAATTTTGCGTTCCTAACACGTCTATATCGCTCTGGGCACTAATGGGTTAAGAATGATACTTTGGAACCTTTGGCTTACTTTTCGAGAAAGTTAAGTTCAACAGAATGTAAGTATTCTACTTTTGATAGAGAACTTTTAGGTATATATAGAGCAATTAAACATTTTAAATATTTTTTAGAAGGTCAAATATTTACTGTATATACAGATCATAAACCATTAACATACATTTTAAATTCAAAAACTGAAAGATCTCCAAGACAAACACGACATTAGGAATATATTGCACAGTTTACCAATGATATACAACATATTTCTGGAAAGAACAATATTGTGGCAGATACATTATCAAGGTTTCCAGAAATTGATGAACTTTCAACAAGAGACATTAGTTTTCAGACTTTGTTTGCTGAACAACAAACTGATGAGCTTCTTAAAACTATGATATCTTCTCCAAAAACTAAAAATAATTTAAAAGAAATTAACATTCCAATTCATAATTTTAAAATTTGGTGTGATGTTTCTGGTACTACACCACGTCCTTATATTCCAAACTCCATGAGAGAGATTATTTGTAAAAAATTACACTCTTTATCACATCCAGGAGTTCGTGCAACTAGGCGTTTAATACAATCAAAATATTTTTGGCCTAATATGCGAAATTATATAAATGAATGGACCACAAATTGTATTGCTTGTCAACAATCAAAAATTTCAAGATATACTAAACCTCCTTTACAAAAAATAGAAATACCAAAAGATAGATTTGAACATATCCATTTGGATTTAGTTGGACCACTTCCACCTTCGAATGGTTATCGTTATGTTTTGACAATTATTGATAGACATTCACGTTGGCCAGAAGCTTATCCTCTTCGAAACATAACTGCTCAAACTGTAGCAAAATCTTTTGTTCAAAAGTATATTTCTAGATTTGGCGTTCCTCTTAAAATTACTGTTGATCAAGGTGCACAATTTTCATCTCAGTTATTTAATGAAATAACTAAAATTCTTTGATCACACAAAATTCAAACGTCTGCTTATCATCCACAAGCTAACGGTATGATAGAACGATTTCATCGTCAACTTAAAACATCAATTATAGCTTCAGGTGATTCAATAAATTGGTCAGAAATTTTACCAATTATTTTATTAGGTTTAAGGACTGCTGTTAAAGAGGATTTAAAGTCATCCCCAGCTGAACTTGTTTATGGACAAACTATTAGAATTCCTGGAGAATTAGTTGTTTGTGGAAAAGATGAATATTCTTCAAATGAAACACTTAAAAGATTGCGAGATCATTTTTCGAAAGTTAGAACAAAAATTCTACATCATAATGAAGATGTTAGCTTTGTTCCAAAATCTCTCGAAGAATGTCAATATGTATTTGTAAAGATTAATCAAACTTCTGGACTTAAATCACCTTACGAAGGACCATTTAAGGTAATATCAAAACAAAAAAAACGTTTAACATTCAAAAAGGTAATACTATTAAAACTGTATCAATTAATCATTTAAAACCTGCACATATTTCATCTACTACACCAACTGAATCTAATATTAATTCTAAAAAAGTTACTTTTAATATTAATTAATTTATTATTTAGCTTAATTTTTTTATTTATTTATTTTTTTTTTTTTTTTTTTTTTTTTTTTTTAAATATATGTGTTTTACTGGAGGGGGAGTAAATGTAGGGTTAATTTAACTTTGTTTTTTTATTGATGTTGTTGATCATGATTTCTATTGTGAAATTTGAAATACATAACTTCAAAAATTTTCTTCAGAGAATTATTGAAACTTAAACAATAAACAACGAATTTTGTTAACGTATAATTTTTAATAAAATTTTTTAATTAAAATAAATATATATGGAATTTTAATTACCATACTTAGCACGAAATTTTTATTTTCACAGCTATTCTACAATCCCTCGGAACTACGATCGCGGCGACGCCGACTGCTACGACAAAACGAAAATTGGTATTCTGGTTTACGACGTTTCGAACATAAGTGTTGTTAAGTGTTAAACTATGTTCGAATCAGTGTTAGATAGCGTTTATGCGAAATAATATGTATTATTTGACAGCACATTTGTATTTTTGGCAGCAAATTTATATTTTCAGTAAGTTTTAGATTAAATTTTCAGAAAGAATATATTAAATGGTTACAAAATGGATTCCATTGCTGCAGCAGCTTATTTAGTGGAAAAATAAATGGAAGAACAAAGGAATTTGGACATTAATTTTAATTAAATTTTTTTTAATATTGCTTTCTATTATAAAAAAAAAAGTGCCAACATATATGAAAACGGCATTTATAGAATACTGTCACCAAGTTTTATGCGATAATACCTTGTAATTCGGAAATTAACACCGGCTAAGCTTGGATAGAATTAACCAATTTTATTTATTTACAAACTACTGCGAATTTTTCAGTGAAACTTTCAGGAAATCTTCTTTGGATGATAATTCATCTACCTTTAACGCTTTCAACTATTATTAAATTATAATATTAAAGTTCTCCAAAAGGAGAATTCTGCCGGCTGAGGTTTTTTTAAAGCGCGCCCAAAGGCCGGTGACACAAAGAAGTCTTCTACACACACATTGCTTTAACAAGGAATATCTCTTGCGCTATAATCGTCCGCGGGAGCGACTTTTTTATGATCTGCGATAGGATCGTGGTTCATTATATACAAATTTTCCCTTAACACCAGTGGTACATTATTGCGATTCCCACTTTAACTATTAGTAATTTAAAAACAAGTAAGGAAGCCTAAGTTCGAGTGGAATCGAACATTAGATACTCAGCTGTATGCTTTCATTGTTTGTTTGCGTTTGATGGAAACACGGTGTAGGTACTTTCTATAAAGCAAGTGCTGCATAAAGTGGGCGTAGCCACGTCCATTTTCAACATTTTTATCAGTCATCCAACTAAGCATATGAATATTATTCTTTGTGCAAAATTTCACTCCTTTATGACTCTAGTTACAAAGATGTCACGTTACAAATTCCCAAAGGGTGTTCCAGAAATATCTTTGTTAAAAAGTAGGCGTGGTCATAAACCGATTTCAATAAATTTTTTCGTGTCTATTAACACAAGATATAAAAGTGTATAAACCAAGTTTCGTCATAATATCTCAATTATTTGTCGAGTTATAGGCCTCTTATATCTCGTATATTCCTGTTTCTAAAAAGAGGCGGTGCCACGCCCATTTTCCAAAATTTTTGTGGTTTTCGTTTTATGTCCGCAGTTGGACTCCTGCTATAAAATTTCAATGATATATCTTTATATTTGACAGAGATATCGCTTAAAATGTTTTTATTAGGCCACTTTATAATACCCATATTTAAAAGTGGGCGTGGTCGTCAACCGATTTCGCTAAAATTTTTAACATGTATTACCACAAGTAATAAAAGTGTACACACCAAGTTTCGTCATTATATATCAATTATTTGTCGAGTTATGGGCTCAGAAATCTCGTATATTCCAGCTTCTAAAAAGAGGCGGTGCCACGCCCATTTTCCAAAATTTTTACGGTTTTTGTCTTATGTTTGTAGTTAGACTCCTGCCATAAAATTTTAATGATATATCTTTATATTTGACAGAGATATCGCTTAAAATGTTTTTATTAGGTCACTTTATAAGACCCATATATAAAAGTGGGCGTGGTCGTCAACCGATTTTGGAAATTTTTCGTCCAAACATTTGCCTAAGTACATATATCACGCGTACTAAATTTCATTGATATATCTTCAATGGTTTCTGAGTTATGACTCATAAAACTTTCAATATTTGCCCCTTAATAAGTGGGCGTGGCACCGCCCATTTTCCTAAATTTTTGTGCTTTTTGTTTTATGTACATAGCTGGACTCATGCCACAAAATTTCAGTGATAGATCTTTATATTTGACAGAGATATCGCTTAAAATGTTTTTATTAGGCCCCTTTATAGTTCCCATATATAAATGTGGGCGTGGCCGTCAACCGATTTTGGCAATTTTCCGTCAAAACATTTGTTTAAGTAAGTAAATCACGCATACCAAATTTCATCGATATATCTTCAACAGTTTTTGAGTTATGACTCATAAAGCTTTCAATGTTTGCTCCTTAATAAGTGGGCGTAGCACCGCCCATTTTCCAAAATTCCATCAAATTTCTTCTTAGGGGCCTGAGCTCAACACGTGGGTAAAATTTCATCACTCTAGCTATATTAGTGGCTGAGATACCAGATTTCCGATTTTTTCTATATAGGAAAAGTGGGCGTGGTCATGGTCCGATTTCGCCCATTTTCAATACCAACCGTCCCAGTGTCGATACCAACTTGCATTTCAAATTTCATCAAAATATCTCAATTTTTGCGCGAGTTAGAGTGTTTACAGACGGACGGACGGACAGACGGACGGACGGACGGACGGACGGACATAGCTCAATCGATTTCTCTTTTCACCCTGATCATTTTGATATATATAAGTCTATATCTATCTCGATTATTTCATTCTGTTACAATCCACCGTTATGTGATTAAAACTATAATACTCTGTGTACTAGTACAGCTGAGTATAATAATGAAAAAACTGGACTCCATGAACTCAAGGGCAATGAAAATGCCAGCTTTAGTGAAAATAACATTTACAGCTTATTCCAACAAAGTTTCATGCGAAAACCTCTTGCAGTTGGTTTGTTTTACACTATTTATAGTGATATGTTATACTCATGCAATGCATGGATGACGCTCCACACTGGTCGCATATCAACAAGTTTTTATGGATCGCAAAACATAAAAGCAAATTTGAGATCCAGGTTGCGATCAATCAAATCATGAATATGTACATACATATGCAGGAATTTTGTGACTCGCCAGGATGCGTTGAGCATGAACGGATATAGAAAGTGAGCACGTTTCTTCGATTTGTTAGCTTCTCGTGCAAATGTTTGTAAATCATGTTGCAAGGCGATATTTTAAATCTTTAAAAAGACACAGTCAGGCAAAAATGCTTAAAGGAGTACATTTTGGCACAGAAATTATGCCCTAGTTGCGCTACCTACTCATCTTACATGATCGTAGTAATAATACACAATTAAAATTATTTTCAGAAGCTTTTATTAAACAATAATATATAAATATTGCTAAAAAGGATAATAAATTTTATTATTAAATAAAAGCTCAATACATTGAAACTCCTTGTACTTATTTTCCTCTATTCAGTCTATTGTACTAAAGCAGATTCCTTTTGTTCACTTATTTTGCAAAGAAAACGCCAGTAGCATATCTAAACCAAGCCCGTTTTGTATAATAATGTTGCATAAATTAAAAAATCATAATCAAAAATAGTCAAAATTTCTATTGCCTCCGACACACAAAAGCTGACGGAAAGAATCGCTCCGATAAACTGTCAAAAATCCGATCCATCGTGAACCAGAATGCCGATTTCCGAACTTCGAAAAAATCTGACGTTCATCGGACGTCAATCGAATTGCAGAATGCCATTTGATCCGATTCACCTCCGATGAAAGTGGATCGTAAACCGGAATAGATGTGTTTAATTCAATTTTTAATTGTTGGGGTAAGTGGAAAAAAATTCAACAACTATTTACAGCGAAGGTTGAGTGTATAGCTATTTCACGAAAAACCATTTTCGATCATCAGCACCCTTATCGGAAGTGGATGCACCGGGGATTGAACCCGAGTCCATTCCATCTTCAGCCGCAGTGACCCAACGCATAAACGCACTCGGCCATTGAGACTCTGTGCAAGCTGTTGGATTTTCCCCACTTTTGCCTTTTTTCATTTCCAACATTAACGTTAGTGTGTATATGCTTTTGCATATATTCTACCCAAACGTGCTGAATTTTTGTTGGCAGTTCGCAATGAACATTTGTTGTTGGCAAGGCCGTATTTAGGGGGGGAGGGGGTTGGGTGTTTGGACCCCCACGAAATTCTGGTAGATAAATTTTACTTCTATCATATTCAAAGCTATATCTTCAAAATACTAGTTTACAAATAATTAATTTGAGAAAATACCAAGAATTTCAGGTATAGGGGAAGACTGGCATGAACCTGCTGAGGTCAAAACCATTTTTTTATGGTTAGGGTTTTGAGATAACGTAATTTAGGGTTTTTTTGGTTACAAATTCAATCAAAAATTTTTCTCGCTGAAGTTACAAATACCCGCAAACCGTATCTACTCCGTTCGAAAGATAATTAAAGTACGCTTCTAACGACATACCACTTATAAATTAAATTATGTTACATACATACATTTTCTAAAATTTTAGTATATTTCCTTATAACCGCATAAGTCAAAATTCATTACTCGGGTTATATGTGTTAGTGTCTGATTTATAACATTTTGTGTGTTTTTGTGTGAAAGATCCCATATATGGGATGGTTGCGTTGTTATAGTCCGATTTCACCTATTTTCAATAAAGTTAGTATTGAAAATAGGTGAAATCGGACTATACTATAACAACGCAACCATCCCATATATGTCAAAGTGAACATTTTATTGATTTTTTGCAATTATTGAAAAAATTTGGTTTTTATTGGGGTTTTTATAAGAAGTTGTAAAAGTCAGGAAAGTTTTATTCTTTTTAAAATTATTCTGTTTTATTGCAAACATTTTAAGCGTAATATTAAAAAGATTCGATGAATACTTTATTTTTGGCGATTTTTTCCAAGTGAAACAAAAAGGATGTTCCCAACTATATGAAAACCACTTCACAGATAAAAGGACATTAGAGGGAAATATAAAGCTTCCCAAGCACTGTTTGCCAGCATAACACCAACAGTCTCAAAAAATAAGCTGTTGCTGTTCTGCGAAAGTTATCATAATTTTTTGAGAACTTTTGAATTTCGATTTCCTTTGAAAATATCTGAAGTCGAAGCACAGAGCAGTCGAATATATTTGTATGCTTATTTTTGCTGTTGCTTTACTGTGTAATTTCAAACAGATCAGTCGACAGCAAAGCACAGATAAACAGAATTTTAAATTTAAAATTGGTTTTTTTTTGTACATTACAATTTCGATTGTGTTCCCATTAATTAAAAAAAAAAACAATAATAACAGTGCTGTAAAAACTCGAAATTATGTTTGCCCTTTGCTGTGCTGTAAAAATTTCCACAATACAGCAACAGTCGACTATAATTTTTTGAAACTTAAGGCTGCGCAGTTGCATTACAGTATAACTTTTTATTTTTTATACTTCTGCTGCGCTGTTTATTTTTTAATTTTCAAATGAAAATGAAATTCAATGGAAATGAAAAAAAAGTTTATAACAGATGGGTAATCAACCGAGTTTTTCGTCCATAAAATATTTTTTTTTTTTTCCCTTTTATAAAATCACCAAAAATAAAGTATTCATCGTGTTTGCAATGGAACAGTCTAATTTTTAAATGAATAAAAGTTTACTGATTTTGAAAACTTCTTATAAAAACCCTAATTTGAAAAAAATTTTCTTCTAAATAGCAGTTTAGAAACCAGATTTCTTTTATTATTTTTAGTTAGTGCACGAAATAGGTTATATATTTTTCTCCAAAAAAAAAAAAAAAAACAAAAAAAAAATTCACAATAGAAAAAGAAAACAACGGTAAACTACCTTATTTGGACACACTAATAATTAGAAGAAACAACAAAATAACCTTTGACTGGCACGAAAAGCCCACTACATCAGGGAGGCTAATAAATTACCCTTTTCGGAAGTGGATGCACCGGGGATTGAACCCGAGTCCATTCCATCTTCAGCCGCAATGACCCAACGCATAAACGCACTCGGCCATTGAGACTCTGTGCAAGCTGTTGGATTTTCCCCACTTTTGCCTTTTTTCATTTCCAACATTAACGTTAGTGTGTATATGCTTTTGCATATATTCTACCCAAACGTGCTGAATTTTTGTTGGCAGTTCGCAATGAACATTTGTTGTTGGCAAGGCCGTATTTAGGGGGGGGGGGGTTTGGTGTTTGGACCCCCCACGGAATTCTGGTAGATAAATTTTACTTCTATCATATTCAAAGCTATATCTTCAAAATACTAGTTTACAATTAATTAATTTGAGAAAATACCAAGAATTTCAGGTATAGGGGAAGACTGGCATGAACCTGCTGAGGTCAAAACCATTTTTTTATGGTTAGGGGTTTGAGATAACGTAATTTAGGGTTTTTTTGGTTACAAATTCAATCAAAAATTTTTCTCGCTGAAGTTACAAATACCCGCAAACCGTATCTACTCCGTTCGAAAGATAATTAAAGTACGCTTCTAACGACATACCACTTATAAATTAAATTATGTTACATACATACATTTTCTAAAATTTTAGTATATTT
The DNA here is from genome assembly GCA_960531455.1 of Urophora cardui. Lineage (NCBI taxonomy): Eukaryota > Metazoa > Arthropoda > Insecta > Diptera > Tephritidae > Urophora > Urophora cardui. The sequence continues at coordinate 13,816,216 of OY482675.1, read as the reverse complement.
CCTTATAACCGCATAAAGTCATTGCATGGCTGAAAATTCATTACTCGGGTTATATGTGTTAGTGTCTGATTTATAACATTTTGTGTGTTTTTGTGTGAAAGATCCCATATATGGGATGGTTGCGTTGTTATAGTCCGATTTCACCTATTTTCAATAAAGTTAGTATTGAAAATAGGTGAAATCGGACTATACTATAACAACGCAACCATCCCATATATGTCAAAGTGAACATTTTATTGATTTTTTGCAATTATTGAAAAAATTTGGTTTTTATTGGGGTTTTTATAAGAAGTTGTAAAAGTCAGGAAAGTTTTATTCTTTTTAAAATTATTCTGTTTTATTGCAAACATTTTAAGCGTAATATTAAAAAGATTCGATGAATACTTTATTTTTGGCGATTTTTTCCAAGTGAAACAAAAAGGATGTTCCCAACTATATGAAAACCACTTCACAGATAAAAGGACATTAGAGGGAAATATAAAGCTTCCCAAGCACTGTTTGCCAGCATAACACCAACAGTCTCAAAAAATAAGCTGTTGCTGTTCTGCGAAAGTTATCATAATTTTTTGAGAACTTTTGAATTTCGATTTCCTTTGAAAATATCTGAAGTCGAAGCACAGAGCAGTCGAATATATTTGTATGCTTATTTTTGCTGTTGCTTTACTGTGTAATTTCAAACAGATCAGTCGACAGCAAAGCACAGATAAACAGAATTTTAAATTTAAAATTGGTTTTTTTTTGTACATTACAATTTCGATTGTGTTCCCATTAATTAAAAAAAAAAAACAATAACAACAGTGCTGTAAAAACTCGAAATTATGTTTGCGCTTTGCTGTGCTGTAAAAATTTCCACAATACAGCAACAGTCGACTATAATTTTTTGAAACTTAAGGCTGCGCAGTTGCATTACAGTATAACTTTTTATTTTTTATACTTCTGCTGCGCTGTTTATTTTTTAATTTTCAAATGAAAATGAAATTCAATGGAAATGAAAAAAAAGTTGATAACAGATGGGTAATCAACCGAGTTTTTCGTCCATAAAATATTTTTTTTTTTTTTCACTTTTATAAAATCACCAAAAATAAAGTATTCATCGTGTTTGCAATGGAACAGTCTAATTTTTAAATGAATAAAAGTTTACTGATTTTGAAAACTTCTTATAAAAACCCTAATTTGAAAAAAATTTTCTTCTAAATAGCAGTTTAGAAACCAGATTTCTTTTATTATTTTTAGTTAGTGCACGAAATAGGTTATATATTTTTCTCCAAAAAAAAAAAAAAAACAAAAAAAAAATTCACAATAGAAAAAGAAAACAACGGTAAACTACCTTATTTGGACACACTAATAATTAGAAGAAACAACAAAATAACCTTTGACTGGCACGAAAAGCCCACTACATCAGGGAGGCTAATAAATTACCCTTTTCGGAAGTGGATGCACCGGGGATTGAACCCGAGTCCATTCCATCTTCAGCCGCAATGACCCAACGCATAAACGCACTCGGCCATTGAGACTCTGTGCAAGCTGTTGGATTTTCCCCACTTTTGCCTTTTTTCATTTCCAACATTAACGTTAGTGTGTATATGCTTTTGCATATATTCTACCCAAACGTGCTGAATTTTTGTTGGCAGTTCGCAATGAACATTTGTTGTTGGCAAGGCCGTATTTAGGGGGGGGGGGGTTTGGTGTTTGGACCCCCCACGGAATTCTGGTAGATAAATTTTACTTCTATCATATTCAAAGCTATATCTTCAAAATACTAGTTTACAAATAATTAATTTGAGAAAATACCAAGAATTTCAGGTATAGGGGAAGACTGGCATGAACCTGCTGAGGTCAAAACCATTTTTTTATGGTTAGGGTTTTGAGATAACGTAATTTAGGGTTTTTTTGGTTACAAATTCAATCAAAAATTTTTCTCGCTGAAGTTACAAATACCCGCAAACCGTATCTACTCCGTTCGAAAGATAATTAAAGTACGCTTCTAACGACATACCACTTATAAATTAAATTATGTTACATACATACATTTTCTAAAATTTTAGTATATTTCCTTATAACCGCATAAAGTCATTGCATGGCTGAAAATTCATTACTCGGGTTATATGTGTTAGTGTCTGATTTATAACATTTTGTGTGTTTTTGTGTGAAAGATCCCATATATGGGATGGTTGCGTTGTTATAGTCCGATTTCACCTATTTTCAATAAAGTTAGTATTGAAAATAGGTGAAATCGGACTATAACAACGCAACCATCCCATATATGTCAAAGTGAACATTTTATTGATTTTTTGCAATTATTGAAAAAATTTGGTTTTTATTGGGGTTTTTATAAGAAGTTGTAAAAATCAGGAAAGTTTTATTCTTTTTAAAATTATTCTGTTTTATTGCAAACATTTTAAGCGTAATATTAAAAAGATTCGATGAATACTTTATTTTTGGCGATTTTTTCCAAGTGAAACAAAAAGGATGTTCCCAACTATATGAAAACCACTTCACAGATAAAAGGACATTAGAGGGAAATATAAAGCTTCCCAAGCACTGTTTTCCAGCATAACACCAATAGTCTCAAAAAATAAGCTGTTGCTGTTCTGCGAAAGTTATCATAATTTTTTGAGAACTTTTGAATTTCGATTTCCTTTGAAAATATCTGAAGTCGAAGCACAGAGCAGTCGAATATATTTGTATGCTTATTTTTGCTGTTGCTTTACTGTGTAATTTCAAACAGATCAGTCGACAGCAAAGCACAGATAAACAGAATTTTAAATTTAAAATTGGTTTTTTTGTACATTACAATTTCGATTGTGTTCCCATTAATTAAAAAAAAAAACAATAACAACAGTGCTGTAAAAACTCGAAATTATGTTTGCCCTTTGCTGTGCTGTAAAAATTTCCACAATACAGCAACAGTCGACTATAATTTTTTGAAACTTAAGGCTGCGCAGTTGCATTACAGTATAACTTTTTATTTTTTATACTTCTGCTGCGCTGTTTATTTTTTAATTTTCAAATGAAGATTATTATAAATACTGCCAAAAATTTTATAACTAGAGTACTCTCCATAAGTGACAAAATATACCACAAGCAAAATATCCCTTTAATTAAGAAAATTCTGACAAACAACGATTTTCCTTCCTACTTGACAAATAAAATGATAAACCTCTTCTACGTTGGAAATAAATTAGAGAGATCAAATAAAGAACCAAAGATATATAAAGCAATGACATATGTCCCGGGGATATCGGAAAGAATAAAAAGGTCCAGTATATATGACAAAGAAAATTATAATATCGCATTTACATACAACAATTCCTTAAAACTCTTATACAGTAATACTAAGGACAAAATCCCGAAATATGAGAAATCCAACGTTGTGTATGAAATTCCATGCAGTGGTGACGGGTCCCACGTATGCGAAAAGGTATATGTGGGGACAACAAAATCCAAATTAAGGACAAGGATTTCCGCTCATAAGTCCAATATAAAACTAAGGAATAATTCTTCGGACAACAAGACAGCCTTGTCATACCATTGCGGCAGTACGGGACATTATCCAGATTTTGACAATGTAGCAATTTTAGACAATGATAAACACTATCATAAGCGATACACCCTTGAAATGCTACACATTTTGAACACCCCTAGTACGAAGAGAATGAACTTTAAGTCCGACACTGACAATTGCGCTCATGTATATAGAAATTTGGTCATTCGACAACAACAATTATAAAAATGCATGTTTGTTTGTTCGAGCGCATCCCCATCTAAACTGGTTTCTCAACCAAGCTTAAGCAACAACAACAAAGGAGAGCTGCAGTGATATGTATATGTATATACATATTTATGACTTACTGTTCGTCTTATTCCAATGTATTGTTGTTCCTGTATATTTTTGTTTACCATTACGGTATATTTTCAATTGTTTACATTTTCATGTTTCTTATATATTTATGTCTCCAAAATTTTGTTTACATTGTTCATTTTTTCCAATGTTACCTGTTCCATATTTTTTGTAGATTTTCTAGTCAGTCGATTAAAACAAGGGATTTGTGTAAGTTTCGCTTCTCTGTTTATGTTTATATTTAAGCATATGTATCAATACATATATGTATATAAATGTAATCATTGTGTTTGTTTTTCCAGTTCTGATGATGATCTCAGGCTGAGATCGAAATATTGACAATTAAAAATAAAAATTAAAATTAAAAATTGTTTTTAATTTAATTTGTGGCCTGGAGCTCAATAAGGAAAATATATAAAAAAAAAAAAAAAGCTACGATGAAAACCCCCCACGAAAAAAATTCCTGGGTACGGCTCTGGTGTTGGGTATGGGTCGTTCGCCTGACGTGCATCTGCAACGTATGAATTTGGAACAAGCATTGGATTTGGATCGGCGTGGCTTATTGGAGCGTCATTACTCAAGCCGGCGTTGAAGGATAAAGTGCCGATAATCCGGGTGCTTGGTTGTTCCACTGCCATTTTCAGTTTCACATCGTTATTGGTATTCCACGTTGGCTCACCCAAAGATTGGCCACCAATACCTGCTGGGGTTCCGAGTTGTGGCAATCATATGCCGCCGATCCCCATGTGGTGAGGGGCGACAGTGCTGATAGTATTGAACTACATGGATTAATGTAATGTATTCTGAAAGATTCGTATGTATGTGTCTACATGTTTACGTACCTACCTATTTAGTCATATTTTTGTATGAGAATTAAATAAAATTTTAATGAAATATTTGTAAAAGTTGCGAGTTAATAATTGTTTATCGAAATTTTTTGATAAGTATCCATTATTTAGGTGGTTGGTTAGTGTTCATAAACACTTCACGTTGCAGAATTACACAAAACAGAAAATGTACTATTTTGGCAAAAATATTAACTCTGTATTTTTCATTCAGTATTCATTTCAACGACTAAACTTACAAAACAGAAGCTTACAAGAAGTATGTTCTTAGTTTTCGGTTCGAGAATAATTTCCCATTGCCCTTGTGGTGTATTCTGTGCTCCAATGGGAACTTAATCGTCGAGTTGTGGAATTGTTTAACATGTACTCGACGTGTCTTACTGGCCGGAATCGCTTCCACCTAGATGATTTGGATGGAGTGAGCACGCGCACGATGACGGGCACACATATCACGATAACACTGCGTCACAACACCACCAACGGTCAAATCCCGATATTCTCGGTACATGCTGTGGGTGCCGGAACGCGAATGATAACGCCACCAAATAACAAAACTCTTAATTTTGGTTGGCGACATTTCGTAAGTCTGTTTGAATAATACAATTTTACTGGTAGCTTTGCTGCTGTACTTGTAGAAGCCATTCTGAAATTAGAAATAACAAGAATATAAATAATTCAAATCATTAAATAAATGTTTAAGTACTTACCTTCGTTAAATATATTAAAATCAACACCGCCGGGTCAAGAAATTGTTTGTTTTTTTGCAATTCCCTTTTGTGTTTTTCGTAAATATTGACAAGAGATGCCACTTTTTCTTACTTTGAATAAATTCCAAACAACAGCTGTTAATTGTGGTTAAGGCAAAGTTAGTAAATCGTACAATCGATAACGCAAACCACATTTGTTATTGTTAAAAATATCTATCGTAGAATCGTTAAAAGTTAGTGAATCGAGCTACTGGTTATGACAAAATATCTTACCCCATATTAAAAAATCTTCCTAAGCCCCTTAAACTAAGAATGATAAATTTATACAACGCAATTTTTGAAACAGGATCCTTCCCCCAGCAGTGGAAAACCTCTTCGGTACTTCCCATCCCTAAACCTAACAAACCGACTTCCCAAATTCTAAGCTATAGACCCATCTCATTGCTCCCATGTATCTCGAAGGTCCTGGAAAAAATCATATCGACTCGCATCATGTTTTTATGAAATCAAAAGACCTGTTAAATCCTCATGAATTCGCCTTCCAAAAAGGTTTGGGAGTTATTGATTCCCTAATGCACTTTGAACACTTTGCTACAGAAGCCCTAGCTACAAAAGATCAAGTTTCTATTCTAAACTTAGACATCGAAAAAGCCTTTGATAGAATCGGTGCACATGTTGTGTTGGGCGTACTTAAACGCTGGAAAATTGGAAGCAAGATGTACAACATCATACAGTCCTTGTTAAGTAATCGATAGTTCTTAGTAAGAGTCAACAACCACAAACCTTTTCAATGGTTTACCACAAGGTTCTCCTCTGTCCGTATCCCTTTTCACAATAGCATTTAATGAACTTAGTTCCATCATCTCATCCTTTAATCCAGTAGAACACTTTGTCTATGCAGATGACGTTATTATATTTACGAAAACCCACGATTTGTTCAAAGTAAACGAAATATTTTCGAAAATTTTACAATCCATATCAAATTGGTCGCAAGCGTCAGGTACTCGACTTGCAATCTCAAAATGTTCAACATTTCACATCTGCAGAAAACATAAGTGTTCCTTTCCTGTCTTAAATTTCCATGACACTGCTATTCCTCACTCCGATACATTAAGAATACTAGGCTTATTATTTCATAAGAAACTTACATATAAAGCGCACTGTACATACTTAAGATTTAGTTTAGCTTCTAGGTTAGATATGTATAATAAAATTTCTTTCCTCTAAACATTGTCTTGTTCATACCAACACACTCATAAGCATAACTAGATCATTAATATTGTCTAACATCGATTATGGTCTCCCGATATATAGATACTGTGCTAAATCTCACATTAAGTTTCTACATGTGTTCCCACCGATAGCGACCCGGAAAATAAAAAGAAACACAAGGTAAGGGAAAAGGCCGAGGCCAGAAAACCCCTTATTTATTATTCGCACCATGCGCACTAGTCGAGCTCACATTTACAACTGAAAAACTACCTTCGGTCAGAGGCGGCTTCACCTGTGCGGCAGGTCGCTCGCCCAGTGTTGCCGTCTCTGTACGAAACAGTGCCCCCGAAAACCGAAGGTTATCAAGTACGTACATATACAATGAAATATATATACATATATAAAATAAATATGTACAATAAAATTTTAAATTATTAATTATCGCTGCTCGTCTTCAACCACGACAGATCCGACCAGTTTGTCCTTGCTCTCAATCAGTTCATAGATCCTTCCTAAGGCCCCCTGCGCCGGAGGAAAATTCTCTGCTTTAATCAGCACCAGTTGCCCGATCTTAATATTCTCTCGTTCTTTTAATATATTTAAGTATTCTATTTCCCATCGATTCCAGAAATGTTTTAGCATTGTCTGTATTTGTACCCAAATTTTTGTACCCTTGCACCTTGGTTGTTCCTTTAACATTAAGATGCACAAGTGTATCTTGGCCCCTCCAGTAATCAGTTGCGCTCTTCATCATTTTGCTTGTACCCCAGGTTTTCTCTAGCGCCTCCAAGCGCACCTTCATCTAGTCCACTGATACCTTTTCAAAATCCTCGCTTACTGCGAGCTCTAGCGCCTGCTTAATGGTAGCTGCGTATGCTATCAGATGCCATTCTGAAAAGAAATGAAACAGGAGGAGAGGAAAACCCCGACAATAGTTTAATTAATTAAAATTCTAGCCCTCGCATACAAATGTGCACACATATTTTCAACATATTCTTTACATGCACCATCTGTTGTTATCTTCATGCACCAAAATTCTACTAATGCTTATGCATATGTATCAATATGCTATTAGCTCCATTCAAATTCATTGAGGATCTATGCCACACAATTCTAACTTGCATTGTGTTTGAAAATATCTAGCTCACTTTAACAGGCCCCTCATAATAAGCGCTAACTCAAACATGCAATTTGCTAGAAGACTTCGAGCCCACCACCTGCAGGTATTCTTGCTCTCTGCACATTGTATTTTTATCTATTTTCAATATGCCCACTTGTTTTGTTCATCATTGCTCACAACTACACTTACCATTCAGCTCACATACATTTTCGTGTTATACATCCTTTCTTAGGCTTCATATTTTAGCTCCACTTTTTTAGTTGACCACCTACTCTCAAGATACCATTTTCATCTGAGATTGGCCGTAGCGGTTCTATAATACTATGTTCTGGTAACCGCTTATCTTTATTAATCATTACTAGCTCCTTGAAATATTTTTGCTGCATTCTTTCTATCAGATATACCATGCTCCAAAGTTTTTCTTCTCTGGCGGGAGAAGATCAAACGGTTCTCTTGTTTCTTCATCTATGCACACTTCTTGACTTCCTAGATCTATTATCTGTCATCCATTTGGAGTTCAGGTTATCATTAAACTTCTTAATATAAGATATTCAAAATCTTTTCAAATTTGCCCCCATAGTGCGTTAAGGGAAAAGATTCACCACTTCCCCCCATTTTTGGCACAAAAATACATAGCTCCTCTTGGCCCACTAAGCTCAATTTGTTATTGATTAGCTCTCTTGCTATTGCCTGTATCATTGAGACACGATTCGCAACAAAGATGTTCAAGTCTCTAGGCATTTTCTCCAGCCAGTAGAGCACAACTCTCGAATCTGTCAACAATGTGTATCTAACATAGCGCCATTCCATTGCTCGTTTTGCTTCTCCTCACTAATTTTAGTAATAGCTCGCAAGTTGAATGGATATATTTTTAACAAGCACCACCTCTGTTTTAGATACAAGCAGATTGCATGAAATTCTACTATCTGCATGTTCAGTTCTAATGTATAACACTGTCCCGTAAGCTCCTTTTGTCGCATCTACAAAGCCATGCACCTCAATTATATCTTTGTGCCTTGCCCCAATCCACCTCGGAATTCTGAGATTCTGGAGGCTTTTCATCTCGCCCCAATACTCTTTAAATTTCTTCTCTAGCCCCATTGGTAATGGCACATCCCATTCCAACCTGCTGCGCCATAAATCCTGTATAAGGATCTTACCGATAATTGTGACTGGTGATATCTACCCATTTGGGTGAAATCACTGTGCTACCTGGCTCACTACGTTTAGTTACTACCTTTGGCACAATCGGAGGTTTCACCGTAAAGATTTATCTATCTTCCTTTAGTAGCTAAGCTAGCCCCGAATCTCCATTTGCGGAGTTTGAAACCTACCCTCTCAAAACATGCTCCATTTGGCTTGCTAATTTAATTGCATATTGCTCACTATTTGCACCCGTAATGCCATCATCCATATACATATCGTCTATGATTACTTTTACCGCTCCACGATAATTTCCTTGCGAAAACCAAGCGCACTGAATAACCAATCTGGCGGCATTATATGCCGATGAAGTCGTGCCAACTATGACGACTGTCAGCCAATATTATACAGGTTGCATATGCCCCATCTCCTCATATCCCCTCATAAACTCTATATATTGCGATTTTATTTCTGGCTCTCTTTCTAGTCTTTTTTATAGGTATAAAAATCACCGTTCAGCAATTTCTATAAGGCTCCAATATCTCTTATATCTTTCAAGAGTATTGTGACTTCGAATCTATCATTGTTATCTCTATAGTAAATGCTCACACATTTTCAAAACTTGCTCTTCTTCTGGTATCCTGAAAAAATGCTAATTGATTCGCTATAGCTCCCAAAATTTTCTTAGTAATTTCTTTAGCTCACTATTGTATATACATTCTACTCTCGATATAAGCTCACCCGTTTTCTCATTGCGGCGCTGGGCATGTTCACTAAAAGAACTACTCCCAACATTGTCTCCATCAATGCTATACCATTAACGCTCTCTTTTACTCTCCTTATATGTAGCTATTCTAGCACCAAAACTTACACTAAGTAATTTATATGCACACTCTTCGGCTCCTAATATTCAGGATCGGCTAGCTCCACCTCACGAGCTGACGCCCAAACTGTGCGTTCGATGAAAGGAGTACTAAGCGCCACTGAGTTTCCTTAGGTAACACAAAAAACTCTGCTCTCACTTGTTGCCTTGACGTAAACCAAGGGTTCAATGTCAAAATTGTTTTTCTGACTATCTGTACTAGCTCACCTTCAATGCCCACCATTGTTTTATTTGTTGCTTCAGTATGCATGCCATACCTGACTCTAATGAAAAGGTTATTAAATTTATCTGTGCCCCCGTGTCTAACAATGCACGCTCTGGCCCCAGTTGACAGTCATTTATAGCTATCTTGATTATTGCTGTTGACAGCAATGTCTATCTTTCTCTTGCACACTTTTTTGGGTTTTTTTTTATTATTTTGGTTTTTACCCACTTTTCTCTTGCCTCACATAAGCCCGCTTTCTTTCCTTCCTTTACTGTCAGTCTGTTTTGCTCTTTGGCTTGGACTCGTCCTTTTCTGGACATCTCACCTACACACTGTTCACATTTAGTGACTGTTGGAACAAAGTACGCTATTGTGCTCTGACCCCCTTAGCATTCCTAGCACTCTGCTTAGCAGCAATTATTTATATTATGCTTACTCTTGAGAGAATTTGGGCAGAGAGTTCTGCTCTCAACAAAGCCTTTTCTAGCCCCAGACGAAAGTGCCATGAATTCTGGGCAATTTCACATCATGTGATTGGCCCTGCATATTTCGCATGACGTATTCCTAGGAGTTGCATCTAATGGCAATTCCCCCCATCTTGCCCACCTATCTACTGTATTCACAGCGTAACAGCAGACTCTATGCGACTACAATTTTGCCAATGTTACCCAATACTAGAACTTGTTTTTCTATAAAGTTGAGCACTCCATTTAGAGTTGCGTTCTTGCTCCATATTAGCTCCTACTACATGGCCGTTTCAGCGTCCAGCCTCTCGTCAATCATATGCACCAGTTGACAGTTAGCATGCCCACATTGTTTGAGAACTAGCCCCGTTCGAAAATATGGATCATTAATGCACCCTATCTTGAATTTATTCTGTAATTATTGTCTTGCGCCAATTAAATTTTCTTACCAAATTGTATCTTGCTCCAATCAATTATCTTCGAAATAGTATCTTGCATCACTTGCAGGCATTATTTTCTAGCTCATATTCAAACATAGCCTGTATATTTGTACACGTAAAGTTTATCTCTTTTTCCAGCCCTCCTAAAAATGTTGCTTATATGTACCCTGCAGGGAACTCAATAACTAGTGAGCAAAATTTCTTGTTCCGAACTAGCGAAAAGGTGTCAAAAGGGACCTAGATCAATTGTAGTTAGACCCTCACCAGTTCAGAAGGAGTGAATTGAGTGACCATTATAAGAAACACTTTGATTTGTATGCAATTTCGAAGTGACAAAAATTCTATGAAAATTTTTCGTTCGTTCAATTGCCGTCGGCTTTGTCTATTTCTGCAATTCTCAGATGTTTAGTAAGGCATTATATATAAAGTTTTCTATCTGCATCTTGTATGAAATGAAATGTTCCCCTAATTAAGTTTGTCCGATCTTTATTAAATAAATAAACAAAAAAAATATTAGTTTAAAAAAAAATTAAAAAAAAATTATCATCCACCTTGACTCCGACAGGATTCGAACCCGCGCTCCTCAGATTGAAAGGCACGTACGTTAGCCAGTCGGCCATCGCGCCACTTGCATGAGGTGTGTCAAAGGCTGCACTTAAGCGGCAGTTGTAAAACTGTAGAATTTGTAGGTACTTGTAGCTAGTTCAGAACTATCGAAATAGTGCCAATAAACGAACTAGTGTAAACTGTAGAATTTAGTACTAGTTCGGAACTATCGAAAATGTAGTGCAGAGAGTGACAATTGACACCGCCTAGGACATCGCCGTGTTAAATTCGCCAGTTGATAACATGCAAAAGAGATTTTGCTCGCACTAGTAGTGTCGAAAAATGCACTAGAAGCGACATAGTTCGGAACTAGAGATTTTCCCTACAGGGAATATTTATGTATATATATGTATATATAGCACCAATTTTTTGGCCCCATATAAATATAATCTATGTATATATTTATATACATATATATAGCTCGCATTTTTCCAGCTCTCATATAAATATGTCCTGTATATTTATATATATATATAACAATCATTTTTCTAGCCCTCATATAAATATAACTTATATATTTATACATATGTATATACAGCACTCGTTTTTCTGGCCCCATATAAATATAGCCTATATATTTATACTAGCTGACCTGGCAAACCTCGTTCTGCCCAAAATAGATTTTTTTATTAATTTCATTTCAAAAATTGTTATTACACCGGTATTGTTTTTAATAGAAAATTAACGATTTTTCACTACTTCATTGTGTATACAACTTCAAAAATATATAATTTTAGTATTCAGTTTAAGGCTGCACGATACACAATTTTTAGTTTTCTGTTCCGGATATTTATTTTCACTGAGTATTGGCTATTTCAACCAATTAAGTAAGAGTATTGATACATATAGTATACCTCCATAATGGTTTTCAGGCCCTTCCTCCAACCCTTTTAGATATATTCAGCCTCAAAATTTAGTACGTATGGGAGGTGCAATGCCCCATTTTTCGATAAATCTTTTCTTTTTTTGGGTGAACATGGTATTGATATCGGATATCTGCATAGTAATTTCTATGCACCATGAACGCTTTTAGGGATATTTAGCCTTAAAAATTAAGAACGCATGGGAGGTGCCACGCCCCCTTTTCCCAAAACTACTGTTTTTTTCATAAGCATGCTATTGATATCGTTAATCTCCTGATCAATTTCAGGTCCCAACCTTAAACGCTTTTATAGATATTCAGCTTGAAAAATTAAGTTTGTATGGGAGGTGCCACGCCCCCTTTTCCGATAACCTACACTTTTATGCGCAAAAATTGTTTTGATATCATATAGCTCTGTACCAATTTCTAGGTCCCTGACTTTAATCGTTTTAAAGATATTCAGCTAAAAAAATTAATCGTTGTTGGGAAGAGCCACACCCCCTTTTCGTATAACTCCTATTATTTTGCGTTAATATGGAATTGTTATCGTTTATCTCCACACCAATTTCCAAGTCCCTAGCGTAAACAATTTTAGAGATATTCAGCTTTCAAAATTAAGGTTGTATGGGAGGTGCCACGCCCCCTTTTCTGATAACCTCCACTTTTCTGAGTGAGAAGGGTTTTGATATTACCTACCTCTATACCAATTTTCAGCTCCCTACCTTAAACTGTTTTAGAGATAATCAGCTTTAAAAATTAAGGTTGTATGGGAGGTGCCACGCCCCCTTTTCTGATAACCCACACTTTTCTGATTGAGAAGGGTTTTGATATCACCTACATCTATACCAATTTTCAGCTCCCTACCTTAAACTGTTTTAGAGATAATCAGCTTTAAAAAATAAGGTAGTATGGGAGATGCCACGCCCCCTTTTTTGATAACCCCCACTTTTCTGAGTGAGAAAGGTTTTGATATCACCTACCTCTATACCAATTTTCAGCTCCCTACCTTAAACTGTTTTAGAGATAATCAGCTTTTAAAATTAAGGTTGTATGGGAGGTGCCACGCCCCCTTTTCTGATAACCCCCACTTTTCCGAGTGAGAAGGGTTTTGATATCACCTACCTCTATACCAATTTTCAGCTCCCTACCTTAAACTGTTTTAGAGATAATCAGCTTTAAAAATTAAGATTGTATGGGAGGTGCCACGCCCCCCTAATATTTTTTAATTTTCTCTTCGACTAAACCTTCGCGGGGTTACAACAAACAAACCCCCTAAGGAAGTATTTGGTTTGGTTCAGCCGTTTTCAAGTTTTAACGTTACAATTAAAAACCAAATCATTTTTATATATATAGATATATACAGCACTCTTTTTTCTGGCCCCATATAAATATAGCCTATATATTTATATATATATACAGCACTCTTTTTTCTGGTCCCATATAAATATAGCCTATATATTTATATATATACAGCACTCTTTTTTCTGGCCCCATATAAATATAGCCTATATATTTATATATATATACAGCACTCTTTTTTCTGGCCCCATATAAATATAGCCTATATATTTATATATATAGCACTCTTTTTTCTGGCCCCATATAAATATAGCTTATATCTCTTATATAAAAATGAATGTGTGTGTATGTGTGTGCGTGTGTGTGTGGGTGTGTGTGTGTGTGTGTGTTATTTATGGACTCCCAAAGTAATCAACCGATGAAATTTTCACAGTAGATTCATATGGTATATGCGCTGGTGATAGGGTATACAGACTTTCGGAAAAGTGGGAACTTCCCGGAATATAGGCCCAAATGTGGACCCAGAATGACCCAGCAAGTCTTTGAGCAATATTGGTATCAAATGAAAGCTGCTGAGCAGGCCTTCAACATAAAGTTATTTTCATTGCGATGCCTAGACCGGGTCCCCAAATATGGGTCAAACCGTGGACCCGGATGACCCTCGAATGTTTCTAAGATATTGGTATCAAATGAAAGGTGTCGAGCAGGGCTTCAACATACAGATATTTTCATTGTTATTTTTTAAGTCGGTTTCCCAGAGATGGTTCAAGTAGTGGGCCTGGATGGTGATGGATGGTCCCGGTAAAAGTAAATGTAAAGGTAAAGGTAAAGGTAAAGGTAAAGGTAAAGGTAAAGGTAAAGGTAAAGGTAAAGGTAAAGGTAAAGGTAAAGGTAAAGGTAAAGGTAAAGGTAAAGGTAAAGGTAAAGGTAAAGGTAAAGGTAAAGGTAAAGGTAAAGGTAAAGGTAAAGGTAAAGGTAAAGGTAAAGGTAAAGGTAAAGGTAAAGGTAAAGGTAAAGGTAAAGGTAAAGGTAAAGGTAAAGGTAAAGGTAAAGGTAAAGGTAAAGGTAAAGGTAAAGGTAAAGGTAAAGGTAAAGGTAAAGGTAAAGGCAAAGGTAAAGGTAAAGGTAAAGGTAAAGGTAAAGGTAAAGGTAAAGGTAAAGGTAAAGGTAAAGGTAAAGGTAAAGGTAAAGGTAAAGGTAAAGGTAAAGGTAAAGGTAAAGGTAAAGGTAAAGGTAAAGGTAAAGGTAAAGGTAAAGGTAAAGGTAAAGGTAAAGGTAAAGGTAAAGGTAAAGGTAAAGGTAAAGGTAAAGGTAAAGGTAAAGGTAAAGGTAAAGGTAAAGGTAAAGGTTAAGGTAAAGGTAAAGGTAAAGGTAAAGGTAAAGGTAAAGGTAAAGGTAAAGGTAAAGGTAAAGGTAAAGGTAAAGGTAAAGGTAAAGGTAAAGGTAAAGGTAAAGGTAAAGGTAAAGGTAAAGGTAAAGGTAAAGGTAAAGGTAAAGGTAAAGGTAAAGGTAAAGGTAAAGGTAAAGGTAAAGGTAAAGGTAAAGGTAAAGGTAAAGGTAAAGGTAAAGGTAAAGGTAAAGGTAAAGGTAAAGGTAAAGGTAAAGGTAAAGGTAAAGGTAAAGGTAAAGGTAAAGGTAAAGGTAAAGGTAAAGGTAAAGGTAAAGGTAAAGGTAAAGGTAAAGGTAAAGGTAAAGGTAAAGGTAAAGGTAAAGGTAAAGGTAAAGGTAAAGGTAAAGGTAAAGGTAAAGGTAAAGGTAAAGGTAAAGGTAAAGGTAAAGGTAAAGGTAAAGGTAAAGGTAAAGGTAAAGGTAAAGGTAAAGGTAAAGGTAAAGGTAAAGGTAAAGGTAAAGGTAAAGGTAAAGGTAAAGGTAAAGGTAAAGGTAAAGGTAAAGGTAAAGGTAAAAGTAAAGGTAAAGGTAAAGGTAAAGGTAAAGGCAAAGGTAAAGGTTGTGAGGACCCCAATCCTGAGGATTAGGTGTCCCCCACAATTCCGTACATATTTACATACGCAATCGAAACATTTACATAATGAATTTATACATACATACATATATTAATGAATTAATATACTTACATACATACTTACATATATATCAAATGAATATGTACTTACATAATGAATTTATACATACATATATATATATATATATATTTATATACATATATACATAGCGTAAATACCTGAATTTTACATGCAAATGAATTTTATATACATAAAATATATACACTGCAACAAAATATATTTTTTATAAAACGCATTTATTTTGATGGGCACTCTAATATACATACATACAGATAGCAAGTGGAAATTGTGCAGATCATAGGCGATTGAACTCAGCGCGACCGATCGGTGACAGCGAACACACAAGCGCACATGTATTCAAGCGCAGCCACGGCCAACAGAAAACCCGAGTCAACGCAGCGTTGCAGCGAACACACAAACATACATGTATACAAGCGCAGCCACGGCCAATAGAAAAACCCACCACCGCATTTAGGCAAACGAGAGAAGGCCCGCACAAAGAAGGAAAGGAATAAAGCTAAGGCAACGATATACAAACAGACATACATACGTGAAACTAAGCTTAAGCTAAAATATGTAAATATATAAGCATATACATATGTACATAGATGTTAATTTCTAAGGATAATTAGTGTAAGATAACGGGCTGCCTGCGCGCAGGATCGCTATAAAAGGGCGAACATTTTGAAGAGGAAATCAGTTGCAGTAATAGGCTGCAGCTGATAGGTATATTGTCAGTGGGTTTTTACCACTGATAAGGAGTTTGACTGGAGGTTTTCACTCCACTCGAACTTAGTTATATTCACAGAGGGTTTTTACCTCGGTGACGGAAGATAGAGAGGGTTTTTACCTCACTACCTTTAAGAGATCAGGGTAGTTAGAAAACGTAGAAGTAGAAACTTTTGTTGAAATAAAGGTATATATCGTAATCGAAATTACAGGTTGTTTTCCTTGGAAAAGGAATAGGCCTTTCTCTTTCCAGGAACCCTGGACGGACTGAGCTTACCCCAGCTTCAAAGGAAAAGTCCGTCACAAATGGCGCCCGAGCAGGGACTCTAACAAACTGAGACACGTAAAAATTTTTTTGTAAGGATTTGGAGCAGAAATACAAGGGTAATAACACCACGAAGATTTAAGAAGCATCGAGGATACACGTACACATACGACTTGCAAAGAAAGAGACAACGAATAATCCACAGCCATGGTGAAGGTGTCGTGGGTATATAACCTCAGTCGAGAGGAGTTATCAAAATACATCGTGGAATTCGAGTTGGAAGGATTAGGATCGATGGACGACCAACGCAAGCGTCTAGTAACGTTTATTAAAGCAAACGCCAACGACAAGAAACTCCAGGGTCGATTCGAGGAATTGGAGCTCCAACACGCAAAGCCGACGAATACAGTATGTCCGCCGACACCTATGGGGAGCACGCACGTAGAATCACCTGGTGGCAGCAGACCTCAATCGCCGCAAAATATTAGTGGGTATGAGGATACGCGAGAAGCGCCGAGATACGGAGGCACGACAATGCCACCAATGTACACAATGCAACAACCAACTACATGCACGATGGACCGAGTACGGAAGTGGGGATTACGTTATGACGGCGGGAAAGACCCACTGGAATTTATAGAACGTGTCGAAGAGCTGGCAGATGGCTACGAAATCAATAGAAATTCCATCCCAAGAGCACTTCCGGAGCTACTCAAGGATAAGGCGTTGATTTGGTTTAGAAACAACAACCAACACTGGCAAGAATGGGATGCGTTCAAAAGGGATTTTCTCAAATTCTTTCTGAGCTCAAAATATTTTGAACGTTTGGACGATGAGGTAAGGCAACGCGTACAAAGGCCAGGAGAAAAATTTAAGGAGTATGTACTGGTTCTGCAAGGCATGATGCGACACACGGGTTATACGGAGCAGCAGAAATTAGAACGAATCTATCACAACTCACGCAGAGAATACCAACTATACGTAAAACGAAACGAATTCAAGAATCTTGAGGAGTTGGTAAGTCTAATCGAAGATTATGACAATATCACCCCCGACAGAGAGCAATTAAAGCCAACAGCAAGACCGTTCATACCTCGAAGGCAAGAGGAGCGGTACAATTATTTACATGCGGGAAGTAACAACGATGCTCAACAGAGAAGGGACACGTTAGAAAACCAGACACAAACCTCAAATCAAGGACATGTAGACGTTAGGTAGATCGTGTCAGCTGACACGGGTTGCGGCAACTCGTTGTTGACTGTTAGCACCATAAGGCCAAGGAGGTGGCAGAGGAGCAAACTAGCAGCGAATGTGGCATACAAAGCCCAACGTATGGAGGCGAGGAGTACGATGGTGAGAGTGTACGAAGAGGAAGTGTCGGCCAGTGATTACCTGGAGTGGGCGCATAACGACGCAACAGAGGTGGAGAGGGCCACAACACCGATTTCCATATCATCGGAAAGTGGTACATATGCGACGCCACACCAGAAAATCACGACGCCACAGCCGAAAACAACACAGCCGCACCGGAAAATTACGACGCTACAGGCGAAGACTACAATGCCGCACCGTACAATTATGACGCCGTATCCCAAAACGACGACACCGCACCGAACAACAGCAACGCCATAGCCATGCACGAAGATAGAGACGGCATACACAACAACAACGTTCCGTCTAACAACAGCGATGCACTTAGCATAGCGGCCAGCGACGGCATCCTCCAAGGCAGCGTATTGGGAGTAGACAGCATCAACGACGAAGGGGTAGATGATATAGCAGGTGAGATATGGAAGTGGTTCGAGAAGACATCAACCTGCCAAGAAGCGTGGACCAACGTATCGGGAGTCGACCCGCTCCCAGTAAAACTGGTCGAGGACATAACACATCATCTAACATCAGAGCAAAAACGAGGCCGCAAGTCGTTCAGGCGTGACGTCGACGGACATCGCTTCCGCGTACGAATCACCAGAACAGGTTTGGTGACGGTGAGCATTGTTCCTGCAGGTGAGGGGGGAGTGTGAGGACCCCAATCCTGAGGATTAGGTGTCCCCCACAATTCCGTACATATTTACATACGCAATCGAAACATTTACATAATGAATTTATACATACATACATATATTAATGAATTAATATACTTACATACATACTTACATATATATCAAATGAATATGTACTTACATAATGAATTTATACATACATATATATATATATTTATATACATATATACATAGCGTAAATACCTGAATTTTACATGCAAATGAATTTTATATACATAAAATATATACACTGCAACAAAATATATTTTTTATAAAACGCATTTATTTTGATGGGCACTCTAATATACATACATACAGATAGCAAGTGGAAATTGTGCAGATCATAGGCGATTGAACTCAGCGCGACCGATCGGTGACAGCGAACACACAAGCGCACATGTATTCAAGCGCAGCCACGGCCAACAGAAAACCCGAGTCAACGCAGCGTTACAGCGAACACACAAACATACATGTATACAAGCGCAGCCACGGCCAATAGAAAAACCCACCACCGCATTTAGGCAAACGAGAGAAGGCCCGCACAAAGAAGGAAAGGAATAAAGCTAACGCAACGATATACAAACAGACATACATACGTGAAACTAAGCTTAAGCTAAAATATGTAAATATATAAGCATATACATATGTACATAGATGTTAATTTCTAAGGATAATTAGTGTAAGATAACGGGCTGCCTGCGCGCAGGATCGCTATAAAAGGGCGAACATTTTGAAGAGGAAATCAGTTGCAGTAATAGGCTGCAGCTGATAGGTATATTGTCAGTGGGTTTTTACCACTGATAAGGAGTTTGACTGGAGGTTTTCACTCCACTCGAACTTAGTTATATTCACAGAGGGTTTTTACCTCAGTGACGGAAGATAGAGAGGGTTTTTACCTCACTACCTTTAAGAGATCAGGGTAGTTAGAAAACGTAGAAGTAGAAACTTTTGTTGAAATAAAGGTATATATCGTAATCGAAATTACAGGTTGTTTTCCTTGGAAAAGGAATAGGCCTTTCTCTTTCCAGGAACCCTGGACGGACTGAGCTTACCCCAGCTTCAAAGGAAAAGTCCGTCACAAGGTAAAGGTAAAGGTTAAGGCAAAGGTAAAGGTAAAAGGAAAGACCCATTATAACATAAAAGCTTTTGTTTGTCGCTGCGAAGCTATAATAGTTAGGAAAATGCTGAAATTTCAAAAATACCGTTATATGGGAGGTGGGCGTATTTGTGGGTGGATTTTGTACAAATTTTCACAGTTTACTAATTTCAACCAAAAAAGCTTAAGTTCCTAGTTTCAAGATTCTAGCTCAATTATTACTATTTTTGTCAGCGTTTGTATGGAGGTGCCCCCACTGTGCGGCGGTGGTAGCTCAATGGGATGACATTGGACTACCAATAGAAACGACCTAAGTTCGATTCTCGGTTGAGGCCGCTGGAAGAAGTCTGATGAGGGGATGTGGTGGTCTCCGAAATGGATCCATAACTTCTACCAAAGAATTTTTTTCAATTTTTCTTAATTATAAACTGGCCAATAGCTCATATAAAATTCACATAAAATAATTATTAGAATTAAAACGGCCATGTAAAAACAAATGTAAATATGTAAATCGGAGAGCCTGCCGAAAAAACAAAATCTGAAACAATAACAAGCATTGCCTGTACAAAAGCTTTGCTTGTTAATAGCTTTAGAACTTCCCTGCAAAAAATGCGATTAATCCGGGACGCAAGCATGCGACTAATACAATTTTACATCCCTTTATATGGAGTGAATTGATCGCATTTGTTCGAGCATGTCCTATGAAGAGACTAATTGTTCAACTTGTATACCCGAACGGGTACCAATGTAGATTAATCACTAACATACCGAATGGGTACAAATGTAGATCAATCGCATTCATCCCGAACGGGTACGAATGTAGATTAATCGCTTTCATCCCCAACGGGTACAAATGTAGATCAATCGCTTTCAGCACGAACGGGTACAAATGTAGATTTTTCCTTAAAAAATTGTAAATGTTCATGCATATTTAAATAAATATTATATAATGTTTTACTTTTGTAAAAAAATCTCAATAAATAAATTTAAAAAATTGTAAGTTTTGAGTATGCATTATATGAGCGTAATGTAAAGGATTTTTTCATAGGATATTTTAGGCAACATTTTGTTAAAATTGTTATTTAAAAATAAAATATTTATTAGAATTAAAACGGCCATGTAAAAACAAATTTAAATACAATTAAATTCAAGTAAACGATAAAATGAAAGTAAAATTAAATTAAAATAGGATATAAAATAATATTAATAAAAATAAACTAATATTAAATATAATAAAAATAAAAATTAACAAAACAAAATAACATAAAACGAAATAAAATTAAAAATTGATTAAAAAAAAATTTCGTGCTAAGCACTAAAGCTCTTTCAAGTAAAATTGTTAACGTTGTTTGGTATATAAAAAAATACATACCAACAACAAATGTTCATTGCGAACTGCCTAAAAAAAATTCAGCACGTTTGGGTAGAATATATGCAAAAGCATATACACACAAACGTTAATGTTGAAAATGAAAAAGGCAAAAGTGGGGAAAATTCAACAGCTTGCACAGAGTCTCAATGGTCGAGGGTGTTTATGCGTTGGGTCATTGCGGCTGAAGTTGGAATGTACTCGGATTCGGGGATTGATAGCATCCACTTCCGAAAAGAGTGCTGATGATCGAAAATGGTTTTTCGTGAAATAGCTATACACTCAACCTTCGCTGTAAATAGTTGTTGAGTTTTTTTTCCATTTAAATAAAATAAAGTAAAATAGAATAAAATAAAATAACATAAATTATAATAAAAAAAATATAAAATAAAATTAGAAAAAATAAGAAAAAAATAAATTAATAAAATAACATAAAATAAAATAAAGTGCCTTTTTTAACGCTTTTTCGAATAATATGCTTAGAACCTTACACCTTTTCAACCCTTTTTTCATCCTAATTTAACCGCTAATGTTGAATTTTTGAAATACCTCCTAATGTTACCAACGAATACCGCAAAAGAAAATTTTTGAACACCGTTTTTCAATACTTTTTTTTTCAAAATTTTTTTATGGCGAACTTAAATACGTATACTGTTATCTTCAATGAATCCATTAAGAAGATGAATTTTTACTACTTCAATATCATCATTTTTTTTTTTGTAAGGAAAAATTGGTGTGAAAAATTAATACTTTTTTGGTAGATGTTATAGATCCATTTCGGAGACCACCACATCTCTTTATCAGACTTCTTTTTAACATTTTTATTCTTTGGCGTCCGCCGAGATCGAACCTCGGATTTTCCGGTTGGAAGTCTAATGGCATCACCAGTAGGCTACCGCCGCACATTGGGGGCATCTCCATACAAACGCGGCCAAAAATAGTAATAATTGAGCTAGAATCTTGAAACTCGGAACTTAAGCTTTTTTTTTGGTAAACTGTGAAAATTTGAACCAACTACGCCCACCTCCCATGTAACGGTATTTTTGAAATTTCAGAATTTTCCTAACTATTATAGCTAAAATGCTCATGTATACATTTTTATACTCAGCTGTACTAGTACACAGAGTATTATAGTTTTGATTTCCTAACGGTGGATTGTAACAGAATGAAATAATCGAGATAGATATAGACTTATATATATCAAAATGATCAGGGTGAAAAGAGAAATCGATTGAGCCATGTCCGTCCGTCTGTCCGTCTGTCCGTCTGTCCGTCTGTCCGTCTGTCCGTCTGTCCGTCTGTGAGCACGATAACTCGCGCAAAAATTGAGATATTTTGATGAAATTTGAAATGTAAGTTGGTATCAAGGCAGGAACGGATGGTATTGAAAATGGGCGAAATCGGACCATGACCACGCCCACCTCCCCTATATAGTAAAAATCGGAAATTTTGTATCTCAGTCACTAATAGAGCTGGAGTGATAAAATTTTACCCACGTATTGAGCTCAGGCCCTTATGAAGAAATATGGTGAAATTTTGGAAAATGGGCGGTGCCACGCCCACTTATTAAGGGGCAAACATTTCAAGTTTTATGAGTCATAACTCAGAAACCGTTGAAGATATATCGATGAAATTTGGTACGCGTGATATAATTACTTAGGCAAATGTTTGGATTAAAAATTGCCAAGATCGGTTGACGACCACGCCCACTTTTATATATGGGTATTATAAAGTGGCATAATAAAAACATTTTAAGCCATATCTCTGTCAAATATAAAGATATATCATTGAAATTTTATGGCAGGAGTCCAACTGCGGATATAAAACGAAAAACACAAAAATTTTGGAAAATGGGCGTGGCACCGCCTCTTTTTATAAACAGGAATATACGAGATTTCTGAGCCCATAACTCGACAAATAATTTATATATAATGACGAAACTTGGTGTGTACACTTTCATTACTTGTGGTAATACACGCTCAAAATTTTAGCGAAATCGGTTGACGACCACGCCCACTTTTATATATGAGAACTATAAAGGGGCCTAATAAAACATTTTAAGCGATATCTCTGTCAAATATAAAGATCTGTCATTGAAATTTTGTGGCATGACTTCCACAATAGACCGGAAACAACAAATAGAAAAATTTTGGAAAATGGGCGTGGCACCGCCTCTTTTTACACAAAGGGATATACGAGATTTCTTAGCCTATAACTCGACAAATAATTGAGATATTATGACGAAACTTGGTTTATACACTTTTATAACTTGTGTTAATAGACACGCAAAAATTTATTGAAATCGGTTTATGACCACGCCTACTTTTTAAGAAAGATATTTCTGGAACACCCTTTGGGAATTTGTAACATGACATCTTTGTAACTAGAAATCATAAAGGAATGAAATTTTGCACAAAGTATAATATTGATATGCTTAGTTGGATGACTGATAAAAATTTAGAAAATGGGCGTGACTACGCCCACTTTATGCAGCACTCGCTTTATATTAAGTGCACCGTGTTTCCATCAAACGCAAACAAACAATGAAAGCATACAGCTGAGTATCTAATGTTCGATTCCACTCGAACTTAGGCTTCCTTACTTGTTTAAATATAAATCAAATGCAGTAATCATTTTGGTAAAGAGGTAAAGCATTTCACCGTTTTTAAATTAAAAATATATGCACTTTTAAGTATATTGTAACCATTTATCATAAAATTTTCATACAACAAAATCGCATTTCAAAAAAAATTTTTACCACAAATGAAATTACACTTTTCTAAAGGATTTAAGTCTGTTTAACCTGAATCTGGAGTCAGATTTTCCAATTGGTTATAGTTTCTGAGATATTCATGCCCAAATAGGCAAAAAACACGTTTTTTGGCTCTATTCCCTGCTTAATATCTTTTATATAATTACTTTCCACTCAAATTCGATTAAACCAGTTGAAAGCACAATCATTACCCTTGAAAACAGCGTTTAGTTCCTTCGAATATCTTCATTAGAATTGGAAATATCGATATTTAAGTTTCATCATTTTAACAAATATTCCCCATACAAAAAATTTTAAACTTTTTGAAGCATACTTCTGGGCATTTTGTATGGGAAAAATTTACGAAAACTGAAAAAACACCTTCCATAAAAACGTTCATAAAACAAAATGGAGCAAACGAATTTTTACCTGTTTATAAAAGACATTTAGGACTATCAAATATTAAAAAATTGAGGAGGTCATGTTTTTTTTTTTTTATTTCATTTTAAAGTTTTAAAATTTTTACACATTTTTTTTATAATCCAAAAGAAAAAAGCTGTCAAAGATATGAATTAACACTGATAAAAAAAATTACCTCATAATTTGAAAGCATGCACCATTTATTGCAAGACGATAAAGAAATATTCGATTATTCGCCTAAATATAAACGTTTTTCATAATGTCAAAACTAACATAATTAATGCGTTTACAAAAACGCAGTTTTAGGCAAATGGGAAAAAAATTATAAAAGAAAATGGAGCAAGTGGATTTTTAAAATGAAAATGCTGTTTAATTAAGAATATATTGCTTCAAAGCATAAAAAAATTGAGGAGGTCATATTTTTTGTTTTCTTAATTTTTTTTATTCAAAGTCGAGCAAAATTTTTTTCTCATCGACATTTTTTGTCAATATTTGAAAATTCATATAAATTCAATAGTGAACGCTATTTACAACTAAGTTAAGTTCTAAGCTAAGTTCTGAAAGAGAAAATCATTATCTATGTAATGATGTATTACTCGAGTTCGTATGTTAACAATTAAATGAGATAGAGCATTTTGTAAGAGGTGTGTTTATTGAGAAAAAAAGAACCTATTTTTTGCTCAACTTTGGGCACCCTGTAAGGCTAAACGAAAAGAGACTCAAAAATTTGTATATAAGCTTTTTTATTACAATTTGATGTATCTGTCGATCTCTTTTTATACTCAGCTGTACTAGTACACAGAGTATTATAGTTTTAATCACATAACGGTGGATTGTAACAGAATTAAATAATCGAGATAGATATAGACTTATATATATCAAAATGATCAGGGTGCAAAGAGAAATCGATTGAGCCATGTCCGTCCGTCCGTCTG
Source organism: Urophora cardui (assembly GCA_960531455.1). NCBI lineage: Eukaryota > Metazoa > Arthropoda > Insecta > Diptera > Tephritidae > Urophora > Urophora cardui. Next base: position 13,790,957 of record OY482675.1, on the reverse strand, counting down.
TCCGTCCGTCCGTCTGTAAACACTCTAACTCGCGCAAAAACTGAGATATTTTGATGAAATTTGAAATGCAAGTTGGTATCGACACTGGGACGGTTGGTATTGAAAATGGGCGAAATCGGACCATGACCACGCCCACTTTTCCTATATAGAAAAAATCGGAAATTTGGTATCTCAGCCACTAATATAGCTAGAGTGATGAAATTTTACCCACGTGTTGAGCTCAGGCCCCTAAGAAGAAATTTGATGGATTTTTGGAAAACGGGCGGTGCCACGCCCACTTATTAAGGAGCAAACATTGAAAGCTTTACGAGTCATAACTCAGAAACTGTTGAAGATATATCGATGAAATTTGGTACGCGTGATATACTTACTTAGGCAAATCTTTGGACGAAAAATTGTCAAAATCGGTTGACGGCCACGCCCACTTTTATATATGGGTATTATAAAGTGACCTAATAAAAACATTTTAAGCGATATCTCTGTCAAATATAAAGATATATCATTGAAATTTCATGCCAGGAGTCCACCTGCGGACATACAAAGAAAAACACAAAAATTTTGGAAAATGGGCGTGGAACCGCCTCTTTTTAGAAGCTGGAATATACGAGATTTCTGAGCCCATAACTCGACAAATAATTGATATATAATGACGAAACTTGGTGTGTACACTTTTATTACTTGTGGTAATACATGTTGAAAATTTTAGCGAAATCGGATGACGACCACGCCCACTTTTATATATGGGTATTATAAAGTGGCCTAATAAAAACATTTTAAGCGATATCTTTGTCAAATATAAAGATAATTCATTGAAATTTTGTGGCAAGAGTTCCACAATAGACCGGAAACAAAAAATAGACAAATTTTGGAAAATGGGCTTTTATAACTTGTGTTAATAGACACGCAAAAATTTATTGAAATCGGTTTATGACCACGCCTACTTTTTAACAAAGATATTTCTGGAACACCCTTTGGGAATTTGTAACGTGACATCTTTGTAACTAGAAGTCATAAGGGAATGAAATTTTGCACAAAGAATAATATTCATATGCTTAGTTGGATGACTGATAAAAATTTTGAAAATGGGCGCGGCTACGCCCACTTTATATAAAGTACCTACACCGTGTTTCCATCAAACGCAAACAAACAATGAAAGCATACAGCTGAGTATCTAATGTTCGATTCCACTCGAACTTAGGCTTCCTTACTTGTTAAAAAATGGTTTTACTCATACTTTAATTTTGAATTTATTTTTGGCCGCAATCACCCATTGTGCGCCGCCTTGCATTTTGCTTGTATTAATTTTTCTTTTCCCATCCAAAAGTTGCAACGATTATATTTTTCAAACATTCACTTTACTTTTATTGTGTTCTCTCCCTATTATTCCTATGTATTTTTTTATATACCAAAAAACGTTAACAATTTTACTTGAAAGAGTTTTAGTGCTTAGCACGAAATTTGAATTTAATTCAATTTTTAATTGTTGGGGTAAGAGGAAAAAAATTCAACAACTATTTACAGCGAAGGTTGAGTGTATAACTTAATAAAAGACTGTTTACTTTTGTATTCCGTATTTATTTTCCGGTCAGCGTGTCTGAGCCGGTGAGTTCCCAAATTAAAACAAAAAATTTATCCATCTAATGTACTGATACTTATAGCTACATAAATCTAAATTTAAAGTCGCCGCAGTTGCTGCTGTTATTGCTGGTGGGAGCGACGCTGACTGCGCTGTGACTGGACTGTCATGTTTACGTGGAAAACACCTGCAACTTGTGTCGCTGGTGGGAACAGTGCTGGCCGTGCCGTACCTGCTATTATAATTTCTTAGAACCTTATGCAACTAAAGTGCATCTGCAGGTTGGTGTATTGCAGATTCGGGAATTTGAAATTGTTAACTATTGCTTGTGATGGGAATATGCCAGCTCAGCCATTCTACTGTTGGCCTCTAGCTGCATGTGTTAACTCCTCCCCTTCTAAATGAAGGACGTCCTCGGACTTTTTTAGGTTATCAATGACGGCTTCTATATCTCGCTTTTAACGCCTTATGGTTTTCTTCTGGCGTAGTTTGAGGATGAAGTAGCAACTAATCAAAATGGTGATAGTAACTAAACCTGATAGCATCGGCCACAATACAGTTCTTAGCTGAATTTTTTGAATGTATCTTAGGTTTTCCGCGCTAATTCGCCGGAGGTATGGTAGGCTCAATATTTCATGATGTTTGGTAATATTGAATTTGGCAGCTTCTTTTTTTTATTATTTATTATTTATATATATATGCCCAGTTTATGTTTTGTAATAAGATCCATTAATTTGGACCTCGTCTTCAAAGGTGAGCAGGTAAGTACCGGTAACGGTTTTTTCAGAACCATCGTTTAATCTGATCACAGCGGTATTGTCATTGATAACTATGATACCCTCATCAACCACTGTAATTGGTTCAAGGTGGCTGGGGCGCGTACCGCAGTGAGCTACATTTCCCGAATGGATTTGCTGTGCGCATGTTGTGCTATTCAGTTTTTTGCAGAATGTGGAAGTAAGTGCCGTAGTACAGTTTCCATGGGCCAAAATCCGATTATCACGGTCAGCGATGTTGTTATCATTCCCAAAGTGCAGGACAGTTTCGTTATGTTGAACAGGAAGCAGGAAAATTCGCTTACATACTAATATAGGTTTAGGATATTTTATTAGAAAATTTAAAAACTTATTATCTAACAGGACCTTAATGCTTGATACCTCCATTAAATCTGTTACAGTTGTGTTTGTAGAGTGCATGTTAGTTATATCTTTTATATGATCAAAATTTAATATTGAAGGGTTAATGACGCCAATCCTTGCAAGGGCAATGGTTGAAATCAAGGTTTCAATTTCGGAAATTAAAATTCTATTTCTGGCAAGCAATATTTCATATAAATGTTCAGTGTCAATATGTTGCGCTTTTATGTTTTTTGTGATTATGTTCACCGTTTCTGTTAGCTTTGTACCGGTGTACATGCCCAACTCATTTTCTATTTTTTTTTCTGATACAATAATCTTCTTTCTTTGTATATACATACATACATACATGCATATACTTAATTTTCTTTCTTTTTATATATTCATCTGAGCTTATATGGCGATGTGCATATTCATAAATATGCATTCATATATATTTACCTACTTTCATTATTTGTACCGAGATACAAATATTTCATTATTGCGCAATTTTTATTGACACAATATTTTAACTACCAAATTACGAGCTTATGTTAATGAAACAAAGCTTCGACATACCATATGTTCTGCGAACATACGTACCACACGATTATCGTTAAGTCTACTTGGCATGCTGGAGTTGCTTAAACTTCCGCTGAAAAAACTTCTTCCTTTTTATGGAAAAACCTTCGAAGTGATCAGATCGGCAGAAAAAGTTTAATCTAATCTTAGATTGGGAATCATATTTTTTACTTCGGCTTCATCTCTAATTTTAAATAGGTAAGAAACAAATAATTTTTTTTTGGTGCTTATTTCCTTTTGCGAAAGTGATTTTTTTATTATTTCATTTCTATAATAGAATTTCTTCTCATACAACTGTGTATGTCGATACAAATATTGGAAACATATCTTCATTTCGGATTATATTGGTGGCGTGGATTCCCTCCACGCCATCCCATTTTTATCCACAGTCATAAATTTTCTACGGATCGCTAATTTTTATCGTCGAAATAAGTATGTGAATATATCCGCTTTCCATAGGATGATAGGAACGACAGAAATTCAACACCTATAAGATCTCTATTGATCACTAATTCTTGTCATCGACATGTGAAAATATTTGCCGTCAACTAAATATGATTTAAAGGACATCAATCCATCCCATATTTATCAATGCCTACAAATCTACCGATCAAGTAATTTTATTTTCGTCGTCATGAATATTCGCATTCATTCGATGTCATAAAGGGCTTAAAATCACGCATGAAATTGTCGCATGAAATCCACCTAGTCATGGAGCTTGCATGCCAGCAAATCTTTTAATCCAACGAGCTTTATACATCCATACGATGCAATAAATCCATCCCCAACCAAAATCAATCCAAGAAAATCTCCCACGTCCCGATCATAAACCAACGGCGAAACAATCAAGATGCAGTACATCGGATAAAGGAACCCCAACATGAACGAATTCAATTTTGGACAAAGAAATATATATTTTTTTTTTATAATTAAATAAGTGAAGGTTGAGAAAGAAAATTAAATGAGAAGGGGAGGAAATAGGTGAAAGTTAGGGAAAGAAAGATTATAATTTTTAATTTAAATCGAGGTATAAAAATGTAGAATTTACATACATATATGGCTGATATATATTCATAAAGATATATACGTACATATATGTATGTGCTTATACATAGATATAAGTCTAAAACCTCGTGGTTAACCTCAAAATTTCATGCAAAAAGACGCTTGCCAGCTGTCTTATCATAACACATGTTGAACTATCATTTTTTTTTTTACTAAATTTTTTTTATTTCATTTTATTTTTATTTTTTTCTCTCTACTGCATTTATTTCCTCACGTGAACATGTGTATATAATTGTCTTCGAGAGAAATCTCAACTACTATTCCTTCGGAGTAGTCTCTCTGGCTCAATTGATAGCATTTCCCCAGTTACAGTGGTGGACCTAAACATTAGACTCGTAGCCTAATGCAATATTTTTTTTTTTTGTTGTTGCGATAAATTGGAAGAAATTAAGAAGCGAATATGCAGTTGTGTTAAAACAAATTCTATAACGAAATTTAGATCAACGATCAATGCAGGTACACCTATGCGAGGAGGCCTTCGACGCTACGTGGGACTGCAATACCTATAGTTTGGGTAAGTGAAATTTTTGATACCTATTTGTTTTCCACAACTGTATTGTTTTGATTTGCTTACATAATTACACGTATAAATATATATGAGCACGTTTGTTTTTTTTTAATTACCTACCTAAATATATGTATATACGTAACTACATGTGCCTATATACGTATGTATGTATGACGGTCTAACCAAAGATCAGCTTTTTTTTTTGTTTCTTCGCTCTGTTGAGAGCCGCTTACATACAGACGTGCATATATATGTATATCTATATATATCAATTGGAGTAAAACCCATTCATCTTTTTGTTTTGATTCATAATTCTTATTTACATACCTAGACTTATTATTTGCACATATGTACATATGTTGATATGTACAAAATTTCACGGCCAAGGTCGTTGAAGAAAATTGAGGTAGGTCAGGAATAGACATTAGGGCACCTCTAAATGAAAGATTAAAAATAGTAATCGAAGATTGTCATAAGATTAGAATACACTTATATACATACATTTATATTTTATATGCGTCTAGTTTTGAATACTAAGTATGAACATAATTTCTATATACATATATATATATATATATATTACACTGTATTGAGGTACTAAAGTTGTATTAAAAATGGATTGTTAATTTTTACGTTCTGGTCTGATTTCTGAGGGAGTGTAGGTGGAATAATGGGGCTTTATAAATATCGAAAAAGCCACGGTTGGGTGGGTATTAGAGCAGCAGCCAATAACATCACATCTGCGCTGCTGAGACGAGGTTGTTTCTGTACCTTTGTCGATAGATGTTCGCATATGGCTTGTGGTATTTGGTAGTTTCCCTAGTGTGCAAGATACATAATTTTTCTGGTGTTTTTTTGTTTCTTCGCTCTGTTGAGAGCCGCTTACATACAGACGTGCATATATATGTATATCTATATATATCAATTGGAGTAAAACCCATTCATCTTTTTGTTTTGATTCATAATTCTTATTTACATACCTAGAATTATTATTTGCACATATGTACATATGTTGATATGTACAAAATTTCACGGCCAAGGTCGTTGAAGAAAATTGAGGTAGGTCAGGAATAGACATTAGGGCACCTCTAAATGAAAGATTAAAAATAGTAATCGAAGATTGTCATAAGATTAGAATACACTTATATACATACATTTATATTTTATATGCGTCTAGTTTTGAATACTAAGTATGAACATAATTTCTATATACATATATATATATATATATATATTACACTGTATTGAGGTACTAAAGTTGTATTAAAAATGGATTGTTAATTTTTACGTTCTGGTCTGATTTCTGAGGGAGTGTAGGTGGAATAATGGGGCTTTATAAATATCGAAAAAGCCACGGTTGGGTGGGTATTAGAGCAGCAGCCAACAACATCACATCTGCGCTGCTGAGACGAGGTTGTTTCTGTACCTTTTTTTTTTTATTTATTTTTTTTTTTTTATTTTTTTTTTTTACGAGGAGGAAGCATCGAAGCCTTTACCCCGTCAGTGTGGGACTCTAACCAGCACTAAACCTCCTACTGTCATCGTACCGAACCCCCCGGTACTACCGTCAGGCTACCGTCGGGAGGTGGGTTGAGCACAGGGCTCGAAGCGTTCGTAATGGTCGCGTTATTTCCCTCAGTCTGCCTTAGGAGGCTTCACCCGTTCCCCTAGAGGCGATCACTGTTAGGTGGTCTGCGGAGGCCAATTATCCGCACCACACGCTATGACGGATGCAGGAGGCCTAGCTCCTGTACGTATCCGTAACGGATGCAGGAGGCCGAGCTCCTGTACGTATCCGTTCCAATCGTAGTGGTCATTGTAAGGTGGTCTGCGGAGACAAAGCTCCACACCACGCGCGCTGACGGATGCAGGAGGCCTAGCTCCTGTACGTATCCGTAACGGATGCAGGAGGCCTAGCTCCTGTGCGTATCCGTTCCACTGGAAGTGGTCGTTCTTTAGATATCTGGTGGTCTGCGGAGACCGAAGCTCCACACCACACGCTATGACGGATGCAGGAGGCCTAGCTCCTGTACGTATACGTAACGGATGCAGGAGGCCGAGCTCCTGTACGTATCCGTTCCACTGGAAGTGGTCATTGTTTAGTGGTCAGGTGGTCTGCGGAGGCCAAAGCTCCACACCACGCGCTATGATGGATGCAAGAGGCCGAGCTCCTGTACGTATCCGTTCCACTCGAAGTGGTCAATTAGTCGACCTATTCTGTGATAAGTGATATGCGGACGCCTAAGTTCCGCGGCACGCGCGATGACGGATGTAGGGGGCAGAACTCCTATACGTATCCGTTTCACTCGAGGTCTCGAAGTACCTTTGATTGGAGACTGTAATCTGACATGAATAGTGTTTCTTTAGTCGCCGCTCATTCGCCGTATTCTCTCCAGGCTTCTCAGTGTTTTCATGGTGTCTGCTATTACGTCACTTGCTGCAGTCCATTTTGCCTTGCTTTCTAGCATATGCTTCACGAATGACTCTGGTGTATAGTTGCCTCCAAATAGTCTACGGAGCTTGTTTCTAGATTCGTAAAATCTTGCACACTCAAAGAATACGTGATATACATCCTCTATTGTTTGCCCCCCGCAGTAATCACACGTTGGGTTTGACTCGTGCTTAAAGCGGTAAAGATAGGCCTTGAAATAAACGTGTCCAGATAGAAACTGCGTCAAGTAGAAATCGACTTCGTCGTGTGCTCTTTCCAACCAGATTCTCAAGTCTAGTATGCATCTATATGTCCAGCGTCCCTTCGTGGAGTTGCTCCATCTGAGCTGCCAGCTTTGCATGCTGGCCTCTCTCGCCTCGGAGCGCTCCGCCTCGCTTTGTGCAGTCACTGCAGCTTCTTTTGCCAGTATATCTATAGGGTATAGACTGGCTATAACCAGAGCGGCTTCATCCGACACAGTTTTAAACGCACAACACACTCTTAACGCGCACAGGCGGTAAGTCGACTTGATGGAGCGAAAATATGACTTATGATGCTCTATAGCGTGGTGCCACACAGGGGCGCCGTAGAGAATTTGGCTCCTTACGACGCACGCAAGAAGTTGTCGCCGCCGTTGCTTTGGACCACGTGAGTTCAGCATTATGCGTGTTAGTGCCGTCACGGTCGCTGAAGCCTTATCATTTGCATATTCAATATGGGTTTTAAATGATAGTCTTCTGTCTATCATAATTCCCAGGTACTTTACTGCTTGGAGCGTGACGATGTCATGATTTCCACTTCTTATTATAGTATGCTCAACTTTTTTTCTGCTTGATATGAGCACTGACTCCGTTTTTTGCTCCGCCAGCTGCAAGCCATTTTTATCCAGCCACCTTTGAACGCGGGTTATGCTTTCGTTCGTTTTTGTGCGTATATCGTCTAGTTGCTTAGCGGTAACAACCAGGGCAATGTCGTCTGCAAAGCCAAATATTTTTACGCCTTCCGGGAACCTAAGGCGTAAAACACCGTCATACATTATGTTCCACAGGAGGGGGCCGAGCACTGAGCCTTGTGGGACGCCGCCGGTAACTTTTAATTTCTTAGTGCCGGCTGAGGTTTCGTACTCCAGCGTTCGATTTTCGAAGTAGCTTCGTACCAGCCTTCTCAGGTATTTTGGTGTTCCGATGCGATCGAGCGCATCTAGGATTTTTGCCCAGTTGGCAGTATTGAATGCGTTCTTAACGTCCAGGGTTACTATAAGGCAGTACTCTTTAGTACCTGACAGCCATCGAGTGCCACTTATGGCGTCTTGGGCTACCTTTTTTACCGCGTCCACTGCGTGAACGGTGGATCTCCCTTTCCTAAAGCCGAATTGATTCTCGGATATGCCTTCTAATGCCATGACTTCTCTTTCCAGGCGATTGTAGATGACTCTTTCTAAGATTTTGCCGGCCGAGTCAAGTAGGCATATGGGCCTGTAGCTAGATGATAAAGTGAGGTCCTTACCGGGCTTAGGTAGTAGTACCAACTTTTGGTGTTTCCATATCGTCGGGAATGTACCTTCTGCTAGGCATGAATTAAACAGCTTCGTGAACACTGATGTCGCATGTTTAAAGGCTACTTTAAGCACTTTGTTAGGTATCGCGTCTGGTCCAGGGGACTTGTTCTCCTTGAGTCCATTAGCTGCTTGGAGAACTTCTTCATCCGTTACTTCCCCGAATGATTGCAATATAGCACTCGATATCGGGGAAACTAGTTTCCTTTGGGTGGGAAAAAGAGTAGTTACCACTTTTTCCAGGAAAATAGGACAAGTTGGTGTCGATTCCCTGTCGTTTTTTAATTTCTTAGTCACAATCTTGTACGCGGATCCCCACGGGTTATTCTCTGCATCATCGCAAAGTTCTAAAAAGCATTGACGCTTGCTTTGCTTAATAGCAGCCTTCAGAGATCGTCGAGCTGATTTGAATTTTGATCTTAGTTCCTCGAAATCGGCTCTACCTCTGGAACGTTGAAAGTGCCTTCTAGCTTGAATGCACTCCCTCCGTAGTAGGCTAATGCTTTCGTTCCACCAGTATGTGGCTGATTGTGGTCTGGATTTCTTTTTCCGTAACATTGACGCATTGCAAGCTGCTCGTAAATCGCCCATTATTGCAGTTGCCATGTCATTTGCTCGCCCGCTGTATTGTGTTGTAGGGAACATTTCTTTGAATACTTCTTCGTCGAAAGTTCTAGCTTTCCAACCGTATCTCTTTAACGGAGCTTTCTTACTTGCCACTTTACCTGAGCATAATGTGATGTCCATTAGTATCGCCGAGTGGTCACTCTGGGTGTAGCAATCGCTGATTTTCCACTTGGAAAACCTATACAAGTTTGCACTAACAAATGCTATATCGATTATGGAACCATAGCCATTTCTGTAAAAAGTGTTTTCGTTGCCAGTGTTCAACAAAACTGCATCTAGACAGGCGAATGCTTCAAGTAGGGCTCTGCCTCTTGGTGAGGTCCTTTTTGAGCCCCATTCAGTAGCCCAGGCGTTAAAGTCGCCTGCTATTATGAAACGCTGTCTACTTGTCGCATCCATGGCTATTCTTTCGACGATAGCTTCAAAAATATCTGGTGGGGTACTTGGCGGTATATAACAGCTGTAAACGTAGGTATCGCCAACTTTCCCACAGACAAATCCATTTTCTTTTACTACAGTCTCTCCATGTAAGGGATTTTGCGCACAGGACCAAATTGCTGTCTTACTACAAACACTTTGTATCCAATTTGCTGACTTTTCCTTGTACGGTTCACTAAGTAAGGCTATGTCTACTTTTAGCTCGATCACCGTTTGCGCTAGTAGGTCTTGCGCCGCTTCGCAATGATTCAGGTTTAGTTGGAGCAGTCTCATCGTAGGGTCAGCTTCTTGATTGCTTCCTTGTAAACGGGACATTGGTTTCCCCCTGTTGGATGATCAGATTTGCTGGCCCCCCTTTTGATGCACAATAGGCATTTTGGTACATTGGTACATGTGTTCGCCACATGTCCTGCAGAACCGCATTTGAAACATGCACTTTTAAAGTCACCTTGGCTCGTGCAGTTCCTCGAAATATGACCAAAGTCAAGACATTTGAAGCAACGCTTGGGCTGCACTTTCGCCCTGATCCTACAAACAACCCAGCCGACTCGAACTTTTCCGCTAACCAATAATTTCTTCACTACTTCCGTTGGTAGGGAGATAGTGGCTGTTTGCGTTTCCCCATAGGCCTTCCTGATGGATCGCACACACGATGGTTTTACATCGTAGCCGAGGAGTTCTTTATTTAATGCTTCGCAGATCTCCTCCTTCGTTGTTACTTCATCTAGATCGCGTATTTCGCAAAGCGAGTCCTCCATCAAGGATTTTACTTCAGCTTTTCCCGCAAGAACCTTCTCTACAGCTGCTTGCAGCTTCACTGTGTTAGACTCTGACTGCTTGGTCAACTGGAATAAAAGGTCTCCGCTACTTGTCTTTCGAATCTTGCGCACAGATGCACCCATTTCTTTGAGCGAGTCTTCTTTTTTTACCGCCTTCAGTATGTCCGCATAAGAGATGTCGCCCGTACGTTTAATGACTATGGCGTCGATGCGCGTCGCCTTTGGTTTTTGGACCTTTGGCCACTTTGTCCGCAGTCTTTGTCGCAGCAGCTTCTGCGTCCGTGGAGGTGATTTTCTGGCCCCCCTTCTTCTTTTTTGGTAGCGTTTCCGGGGAGGGTGTAGCACCGGAAGCTCTCTCCCGGCCTCTCTTTGCTCGTTGTTGCTGTGGGTTCAGTGAAGGCGTTGTCTGCGACTGCTTTGCTTCTTTCGCAGTCGTCTCGTCCCGGAGTACTTTCGCTGCCTCGTCATAGGAAACTGCGATCGCCTTTATCAAATCTTTTAGATTTTGGTTTATGGTGCGTTTTCCGCTCCCTATGATCTCCTTCAGTTCACTGATAAGCTTCCCGAGAATAAGGAATGCATTATCGTCAATAGGCTCCTCATGGGCGTACACCTCCGAAACTTCCTTACAAGAAGGCATAGCGCTAATTGGGGGAAGTGACCGTGGGGGAGACTGCTGTAGTCTCGATCGCCTCTCAAATGGGTTCATTTCCCCGTCTACATTTTCCCCAATTTTTGCACTTGGTGGTGGTGTGCGCTGCATATCCATATGTACTTATTTCGGAGGATCTAACTAAAAAGTCCTCCTAAGTGTAGCGATTTAGAAGTAATGTTCTTGTATTTGTTATTATTTTAATAATTGTTATTATTATTATTATTATTATTATTGTTATTATTATTATTATTATTATTATTATTATTATTATTATTATTATTATTATTATTATTATTATTATTATTATTATTATTATTATTATTATTATTATTATTATTATTATTATTATTATTATTATTATTATTATTATTATTATTATTATTATTATTATTATTATTATTATTATTATTATTATTATTATTATTATTATTATTATTATTATTATTATTATTATTATTATTATTATTATTATTATTATTATTATTATTATTATTATTATTATTATTATTATTATTATTATTATTATTATTATTATTATTATTATTATTATTATTATTATTATTATTATTATTATTATTATTATTATTATTATTATTATTATTATTATTATTATTATTATTATTATTATTATTATTATTATTATTATTATTATTATTATTATTATTATTATTATTATTATTATTATTATTATTATTATTATTATTATTATTATTATTATTATTATTATTATTATTATTATTATTATTATTATTATTATTATTATTATTATTATTATTATTATTATTATTATTATTATTATTATTATTATTATTATTATTATTATTATTATTATTATTATTATTATTATTATTATTATTATTATTATTATTATTATTATTATTATTATTATTATTATTATTATTATTATTATTATTATTATTATTATTATTATTATTATTATTATTATTATTATTATTATTATTATTATTATTATTATTATTATTATTATTATTATTATTATTATTATTATTATTATTATTATTATTATTATTATTATTATTATTATTATTATTATTATTATTATTATTATTATTATTATTATTATTATTATTATTATTATTATTATTATTATTATTATTATTATTATTATTATTATTATTATTATTATTATTATTATTATTATTATTATTATTATTATTATTATTATTATTATTATTATTATTATTATTATTATTATTATTATTATTATTATTATTATTATTATTATTATTATTATTATTATTATTATTATTATTATTATTATTATTATTATTATTATTATTATTATTATTATTATTATTATTATTATTATTATTATTATTATTATTATTATTATTATTATTATTATTATTATTATTATTATTATTATTATTATTATTATTATTATTATTATTATTATTATTATTATTATTATTATTATTATTATTATTATTATTATTATTATTATTATTATTATTATTATTATCTATATATTAATAGGCTAACATTTTTCCCATACAAACAATTGCCAGGCTGTTTAGCACATTTAACAACCTCATATCCACATAAAATTGATATGGATGTGTTCGTATGAGTGAGGAGCAGTGCATAGGCATATAATTTTTTCTATAAATTATTTAATTTCTTTATAATTAATAAATAAAGTTTTTAGTTTTGTACCATTTTTGATTTACTTCGTTTTTGCTTCGTTGGCAATGTGCCCATTATCTATATATTAATAGGCTAACATTTTTCCCATACAAACAATTGCCAGGCTGTTTAGCACATTTAACAACCTCATATCCACATAAAATTGATATGGATGTGTTCGTATGAGTGAGGAGCAGTGCATAGGCATATAATTTTTTCTATAAATTATTTAATTTCTTTATGATTAATAAATAAAACTTTTAGTTAAGATAAATAGATATCGTAAACGTGTTTACAACTATCGTAAACACAGTTGAAGAGTCGCTTTAATTTAAAAGCGCTCACCACCGGGCCTACCTTGATAGAACTGCCTTGATTTTGACCATGATTTCGCGTCGGACCGTGATCAAAAGGGCAAATCAGTGTTGCGGTACAACTGGAATTTGGAAGGTGTTGCTTATCTCCGCGAAAAGGAATAATTTTTGTACCAATACAAAGTTGAAAAAATAAATTGCATGGTCGAATTTCGACCACCGGCGATACTAGTTATTATTATTATTATTATTATTATTATTATTATTATTATTATTATTATTATTATTATTATTATTATTATTATTATTATTATTATTATTATTATTATTATTATTATTATTATTATTATTATTATTATTATTATTATTATTATTATTATTATTATTATTATTATTATTATTATTATTATTATTATTATTATTATTATTATTATTATTATTATTATTATTATTATTATTATTATTATTATTATTATTATTATTATTATTATTATTATTATTATTATTATTATTATTATTATTATTATTATTATTATTATTATTATTATTATTATTATTATTATTATTATTATTATTATTATTATTATTATTATTATTATTATTATTATTATTATTATTATTATTATTATTATTATTATTATTATTATTATTATTATTATTATTATTATTATTATTATTATTATTATTATTATTATTATTATTATTATTATTATTATTATTATTATTATTATTATTATTATTATTATTATTATTATTATTATTATTATTATTATTATTATTATTATTATTATTATTATTATTATTATTATTATTATTATTATTATTATTATTATTATTATTATTATTATTATTATTATTATTATTATTATTATTATTATTATTATTATTATTATTATTATTATTATTATTATTATTATTATTATTATTATTATTATTATTATTATTATTATTATTATTATTATTATTATTATTATTATTATTATTATTATTATTATTATTATTATTATTATTATTATTATTATTATTATTATTATTATTATTATTATTATTATTATTATTATTATTATTATTATTATTATTATTATTATTATTATTATTATTATTATTATTATTATTATTATTATTATTATTATTATTATTATTATTATTATTATTATTATTATTATTATTATATTATTATTATTATTATTATTATTATTATTATTATTATTATTATTATTATTATTATTATTATTATTATTATTATTATTATTATTATTATTATTATTATTATTATTATTATTATTATTATTATTATTATTATTATTATTATTATTATTATTATTTATTATTATTATTATTATTATTATTATTATTATTATTATTATTATTATTATTATTATTATTATTATTATTATTATTATTATTATTATTATTATTATTATTATTATTATTATTATTATTATTATTATTATTATTATTATTATTATTATTATTATTATTATTATTATTATTATTATTATTATTATTATTATTATTATTATTATTATTATTATTATTATTATTATTATTATTATTATTATTATTATTATTATTATTATTATTATTATTATTATTATTATTATTATTATTATTATTATTATTATTATTATTATTATTATTATTATTATTATTATTATTATTATTATTATTATTATTATTATTATTATTATTATTATTATTATTATTATTATTATTATTATTATTATTATTATTATTATTATTATTATTATTATTATTATTATTATTATTATTATTATTATTATTATTATTATTATTATTATTATTATTATTATTATTATTATTATTATTATTATTATTATTATTATTATTATTATTATTATTATTATTATTATTATTATTATTATTATTATTATTATTATTATTATTATTATTATTATTATTATTATTATTATTATTATTATTATTATTATTATTATTATTATTATTATTATTATTATTATTATTATTATTATTATTATTATTATTATTATTATTATTATTATTATTATTATTATTATTATTATTATTATTATTATTATTATTATTATTATTATTATTATTATTATTATTATTATTATTATTATTATTATTATTATTATTATTATTATTATTATTATTATTATTATTATTATTATTATTATTATTATTATTATTATTATTATTATTATTATTATTATTATTATTATTATTATTATTATTATTATTATTATTATTATTATTATTATTATTATTATTATTATTATTATTATTATTATTATTATTATTATTATTATTATTATTATTATTATTATTATTATTATTATTATTATTATTATTATTATTATTATTATTATTATCATTATTATTATTATTATTATTATTATTATTATTATTATTATTATTATTATTATTATTATTATTATTATTATTATTATTATTATTATTATTATTATTATTATTATTATTATTATTATTATTATTATTATTATTATTATTATTATTATTATTATTATTATTATTATTATTATTATTATTATTATTATTATTATTATTATTATTATTATTATTATTATTATTATTATTGTTATTGTTATTATTAGTATTATTGATTATTATTATTCTTATTGTTAACAGTAATATTATTATTGTTATTATTATTATTAGTATTATTATTAATATTATGATTATTTTATTTTTATTACTATTATATTTTTTGCAAATTGCTTCTGCTAATTACTTCAATGCGTATTATGTTATTGTGTAATTGTTTTTCCCTTATTCCTTATGAAGTCTTATTACACACTCTCCCCAAGTATTCCACTGTATTATTATAATTATTTTTTTTTTTTTTTTTTTTTTTTTTAATATTATTATTAAATTTTATATTTTATATTTTCTAATTATTATGCCTTATTCCTTAGGCCTATATTTCGTTTAAAACCAATTGTCTGTTATTTTTTAATATGTAACACCCTGTTTTGTTTATGTACTCAACTATCACTAATGACAGTGCTACTCAGCTGTTATTTGTTTGCTGCTGTTGTCTCGCTTTTGCGCGAGTGCAACAGCTGTATAAGCACGCCTGTGGAGATTTGTTATTTTTCCACTTAGCTTTGCTGTCTCACTCGTTAGCACTTCCAGTGAAAATTTCGCGGACTTTGAATAGTATTTTAATTTAATTTATAAATTTTCGCCTATGGCGCGAGTTTAACCCACACGTACGCACAAATTTCGACTCGGTATCGATTGCACGATTTTAAAACGCGGTGTATTATTCTAGCGCCTTAATTTATCCGGCTTTTTTAGTATTTTTTAAGAGGGCTTCTCAGACACTTGTTCATTCGGCGGTTGTACATATGTACAACTGTACCTTTGTCGATAGATGTTCGCATATGGCTTGTGGTATTTGGTAGTTTCCCTAGTGTGCAAGATACATAATTTTTCTGTTGTAAACATAGGATTTTGAGGTTGCTTCTTGGGTCTGCTGCAGCGTTATAAGATCCCACGAAACTGAAGCTCCGGGTATGAGCCAGTGCACACGCCGCTGTAGTAGACAACCACCTCAAGAGCAATCCTACACGAATCGTCCTATGCGTTTCATAACAGATAAAAAAATGGCGCCCAACGTGGGGCCCGACAGGTGGTTAGCTTACGAGTAACCCCAAATCCTTTAGTGGTCCCATATTATTCCCTCTTGGAATATGTTTTTGTCATTCCGGTTTATCCTTTTTTATGATGTTTTTGATATAATGAATCAAATTTGACTTTGGAATACTTAAACTTCAGGCTTAATGCTAAGGTTTGTACCAGGTCAAAACAAATAAGGTTTATTATATTTCTATTTTTATATTGTTGGAATTTTTATGTGCATTACTTGATGCTGGAATACAATATCTTAAGGCTATATGCTAAGGAAATTGTCCGCTGATGAGTATGTACATACAGATTTTCTAACATATATTTTCGGTATCTTGAATAGTTGTAGATTTTTGGCTATTTGGATTTTTGTTGGAAATCGGCTATATGTCGGTTCACTTACCAATAGCTAGTAAGATCTATAACTTCTGAGTTAGGATACTTTAAATAGTGCTCAGTTCCCACTTCGAGCTGTTTTCTTTTATTCGATAAAGTTTAGTTAGTTATAGTTGGAATTTGTATTTTAAATATACTAAAATACAACCGATTTTGCGATTTTCTCCTAAGCCATCGGCATGTGCGTGCATCTGATCTTAGGTTGGGAACAACTTCAGTCTAAATCCACCTCACGACCGAAGAATCAGACCCTAATTTTTGTGATTGATTGTGATTAAATACATTCACATTTCTTTTGGAGATTGAAATTCAGATTTCAGAGATTTTTTTTTAAGCTATTGATAGAAGTGATTACTTTATATTTGATTTTTTTTTACTTTTGAGTAAAAATAAATATTTTTATTTATTTTCACGAATCGTTATTAAACAGTGAAATAAAACCCGTACATTTTTTTTTGGTTTTGTATTACTATCATATATTTATTTTGAAGTTCGAAGATGCCTATGCGACATAGCAACGAAAATTTGCCAGACCAAGGCAATGCTTGTCTGCTATGTCAGAAAAGCTTCTTTGGGCGTAAGGACATCTTAACCACAACTTGTTCGCATCGTTTCCATAAGCCATGTCTACTAAATTGGCTTAACAATTATAATACTTGTCCTCAGTGTAATGCTGTATGTACTAACCGAGACCAGAGAGCGTATGCACGTTCCCAAGAACAGGCAAATATATCCGGTAGAAGGGATTCGAATGCACCATCTGGTTCCCACCAACAACAATCACCATCTGGTTCCCAACAACAACAACCGCCATCTGGTACCCAACAAAAACAACAACCTGTACCACCAGCGGAGGCAGCTGCTGGATCATCGACAGCAAATGGACCAGAAGCTACAAACAGCAGAAGCAATGAGGAAAGTCGCATACGAAACATTGTTGACGATTTAGAGAACCGCGTTTCGCAGATGATCGAGCAAAAACTCGATTCAGTGGTTACCAGTCTTTTAGGTCGTCTTAACCTAAATCAACAACCCAATGCGAACGCCCATAGTCCTTCCGCCAATGCTAACCAACAACAGCGGTCCCATATACAACCAAACATTTCTACACCTTTTTGGCCGCGAGAAATGCAAAATTTATCTAATGACTCAAATCAGAATTTCCATAGGCAAATTGATCAGTTCCGTTTCAGTGATTCGAGTATTCCCAATTCAGGAAGAATCGCCCAGTTGATTTCCAACTGGGATATTAATTTCGATGGTTCACCTCATCTTTCGGTAGAGAGTTTTATTTATAGGATAGAATGTCAGGTAATCGATACCTTCGTCATTCCACCCAAATTAAAGAACCAAGTTTTCGTTTATTTAGATGACCTTTTAATCGTGTCCGAAGAATTTGAAGTCCATATGTCCGTATTGTCCGAAGTTGCTTTCTGCTTAAGGAAAGCAGGTTTAACCATCAACGTAGAGAAAAGTAGATTTTGTATAAAAGAGGTGAGATATCTTGGCTACATTGTTGGTGATGGTACGCTCAGAGCAGACCCAGATAAAATATCTGCTGTTAGCAATTATCCTGTCCCTACTAATGTCAAGCAGCTTAGGCGCTTCTAAGGAATGGCTGGTTGGTACCGTCGCTTCGTAGAAAATTTTGCATCTATTACTACCCCGCTTACGAATTTGCTGAAGAAATCAAAAACGTTTGCTTGGAATGAGGAGGCTCAAAAAGCGTTTGATATACTCAAACAAAAATTATGTACAGCGCCAGTATTAGCTAGTCCAAATTACGAGCAGCCTTTCATCATCCAATGTGACGCTTGTAAGCTTGGTGTTGGTGCGGTTCTATCGCAAAAGAACGATGATGGTATAGAAGTCCCAATTGCCTACTTTTCACAAAAGCTTAACAAGGCTCAGAGTAACTACAGTGTTACAGAATTAGAATGTCTCGCAGCTATTTTAAGCTTAAAGAAATTTAGAGCATATGTGGAAGGGCAGGACTTCACCATCGTCACCGACCATGCCAGTTTGCAATGGCTAATGCGCCAAACCGATTTATCTAGTCGGCTAGCCCGCTGGTCGCTTAAATTGCAGGGATTTCGATTTAAAATTGAGCATAGAAAAGGCTCACAAAACCTAGTTCCTGATAGCCTATCACGTCAGAATTTTGAAGACGAAGTGTGTGAATTGGAAGTCCGTCCGTTAGTTGATCCCAATTCTCCCACTTTTCAGTCCGATGAATATAAAAAGTTAATAAGTTATGTCCGTGAAAATGAAAACTTTCTACCAGATTTAAAAGTTAAAGAAGATAAAGTCTATAAGCGAACAGAGCATCCAGATGGAGATCCATCGCAAGAAATCTTCAACTGGAAGCTCTGGATTCCAAAACCTTTAGTCCGTCAAGTCCTTGAGAATGCTCACTGTCCGCCAAATAAATGCCATGGAGGTATAGCTAAAACATTGGAGCGCTTACGCCTAAACTTTTACTGGCCCAACATGACTGTTGATGTAAAGAATTACATTGGCCAATGTGAGATTTGTCGACCAAGCAAAGCCTCCAATGTTATACTAAGACCTCCAATGTCCGCTCAATATACTGTCCAGCGTCCATTCCAAAAGTTATATATAGATTTACTTGGTCCGTATCCCAGATCTCGGCAAGGAAATATTGGCATTTTGATCGTCCTTGACCATTTGACAAAGTTTCCGTTATTAAAAGCTATACGAAATTTCAACACATCAAATATTTGCAATTTTATGAAAGAACACGTTTTCAGTATTTTCGGAACTCCCGAAATTATTCTAAGTGATAATGGCAAACAATTCAAATCCTCACAATTTAACGACCTACTAGCACAACGCGGAATCCGACACGTATACACAGCCTTGTACAGCCCACAATGAAACGCTAGTGAGCGAGTAAACCGCTCGATTGTCGCTGGTATTAGAGCCTACCTTGGCACTGACCAAACACACTAGGACAAACATCTACCCGAAATTGCTGAAGCCCTTCGCAGCTCCATACACCAGTCTACCGGATTTACACCATATTATGCTCTTTTCGGCCAACAAATGGTATCACACGCCGATGAATACCAACTTCAGGCTTAATGCTAAGGTTTGTACCAGGTCAAAACAAATAAGGTTTATTATATTTCTATTTTTATATTGTTGGAATTTTTATGTGCATTACTTGATGCTGGAATACAATATCTTAAGGCTATATGCTAAGGAAATTGTCCGCTGATGAGTATGTACATACAGATTTTCTAACATATATTTTCGGTATCTTGAATAGTTGTAGATTTTTGGCTATTTGGATTTTTGTTGGAAATCGGCTATATGTCGGTTCACTTACCAATAGCTAGTAAGATCTATAACTTCTGAGTTAGGATACTTTAAATAGTGCTCAGTTCCCACTTCGAGCTGTTTTCTTTTATTCGATAAAGTTTAGTTAGTTATAGTTGGAATTTGTATTTTAAATATACTAAAATACAACCGATTTTGCGATTTTCTCCTAAGCCATCGGCATGTGCGTGCATCTGATCTTAGGTTGGGAACAACTTCAGTCTAAATCCACCTCACGACCGAAGAATCAGACCCTAATTTTTGTGATTGATTGTGATTAAATACATTCACATTTCTTTTGGAGATTGAAATTCAGATTTCAGAGATTTTTTTTTAAGCTATTGATAGAAGTGATTACTTTATATTTGATTTTTTTTTACTTTTGAGTAAAAATAAATATTTTTATTTATTTTCACGAATCGTTATTAAACAGTGAAATAAAACCCGTACATTTTTTTTTGGTTTTGTATTACTATCATATATTTATTTTGAAGTTCGAAGATGCCTATGCGACATAGCAACGAAAATTTGCCAGACCAAGGCAATGCTTGTCTGCTATGTCAGAAAAGCTTCTTTGGGCGTAAGGACATCTTAACCACAACTTGTTCGCATCGTTTCCATAAGCCATGTCTACTAAATTGGCTTAACAATTATAATACTTGTCCTCAGTGTAATGCTGTATGTACTAACCGAGACCAGAGAGCGTATGCACGTTCCCAAGAACAGGCAAATATATCCGGTAGAAGGGATTCGAATGCACCATCTGGTTCCCACCAACAACAATCACCATCTGGTTCCCAACAACAACAACCGCCATCTGGTACCCAACAAAAACAACAACCTGTACCACCAGCGGAGGCAGCTGCTGGATCATCGACAGCAAATGGACCAGAAGCTACAAACAGCAGAAGCAATGAGGAAAGTCGCATACGAAACATTGTTGACGATTTAGAGAACCGCGTTTCGCAGATGATCGAGCAAAAACTCGATTCAGTGGTTACCAGTCTTTTAGGTCGTCTTAACCTAAATCAACAACCCAATGCGAACGCCCATAGTCCTTCCGCCAATGCTAACCAACAACAGCGGTCCCATATACAACCAAACATTTCTACACCTTTTTGGCCGCGAGAAATGCAAAATTTATCTAATGACTCAAATCAGAATTTCCATAGGCAAATTGATCAGTTCCGTTTCAGTGATTCGAGTATTCCCAATTCAGGAAGAATCGCCCAGTTGATTTCCAACTGGGATATTAATTTCGATGGTTCACCTCATCTTTCGGTAGAGAGTTTTATTTATAGGATAGAATGTCAGGTAATCGATACCTTCGTCATTCCACCCAAA
This sequence comes from Urophora cardui, assembly GCA_960531455.1. NCBI lineage: Eukaryota > Metazoa > Arthropoda > Insecta > Diptera > Tephritidae > Urophora > Urophora cardui. The sequence goes on along the minus strand of OY482675.1, from coordinate 13,768,947 downwards.
TTAAAGAACCAAGTTTTCGTTTATTTAGATGACCTTTTAATCGTGTCCGAAGAATTTGAAGTCCATATGTCCGTATTGTCCGAAGTTGCTTTCTGCTTAAGGAAAGCAGGTTTAACCATCAACGTAGAGAAAAGTAGATTTTGTATAAAAGAGGTGAGATATCTTGGCTACATTGTTGGTGATGGTACGCTCAGAGCAGACCCAGATAAAATATCTGCTGTTAGCAATTATCCTGTCCCTACTAATGTCAAGCAGCTTAGGCGCTTCTAAGGAATGGCTGGTTGGTACCGTCGCTTCGTAGAAAATTTTGCATCTATTACTACCCCGCTTACGAATTTGCTGAAGAAATCAAAAACGTTTGCTTGGAATGAGGAGGCTCAAAAAGCGTTTGATATACTCAAACAAAAATTATGTACAGCGCCAGTATTAGCTAGTCCAAATTACGAGCAGCCTTTCATCATCCAATGTGACGCTTGTAAGCTTGGTGTTGGTGCGGTTCTATCGCAAAAGAACGATGATGGTATAGAAGTCCCAATTGCCTACTTTTCACAAAAGCTTAACAAGGCTCAGAGTAACTACAGTGTTACAGAATTAGAATGTCTCGCAGCTATTTTAAGCTTAAAGAAATTTAGAGCATATGTGGAAGGGCAGGACTTCACCATCGTCACCGACCATGCCAGTTTGCAATGGCTAATGCGCCAAACCGATTTATCTAGTCGGCTAGCCCGCTGGTCGCTTAAATTGCAGGGATTTCGATTTAAAATTGAGCATAGAAAAGGCTCACAAAACCTAGTTCCTGATAGCCTATCACGTCAGAATTTTGAAGACGAAGTGTGTGAATTGGAAGTCCGTCCGTTAGTTGATCCCAATTCTCCCACTTTTCAGTCCGATGAATATAAAAAGTTAATAAGTTATGTCCGTGAAAATGAAAACTTTCTACCAGATTTAAAAGTTAAAGAAGATAAAGTCTATAAGCGAACAGAGCATCCAGATGGAGATCCATCGCAAGAAATCTTCAACTGGAAGCTCTGGATTCCAAAACCTTTAGTCCGTCAAGTCCTTGAGAATGCTCACTGTCCGCCAAATAAATGCCATGGAGGTATAGCTAAAACATTGGAGCGCTTACGCCTAAACTTTTACTGGCCCAACATGACTGTTGATGTAAAGAATTACATTGGCCAATGTGAGATTTGTCGACCAAGCAAAGCCTCCAATGTTATACTAAGACCTCCAATGTCCGCTCAATATACTGTCCAGCGTCCATTCCAAAAGTTATATATAGATTTACTTGGTCCGTATCCCAGATCTCGGCAAGGAAATATTGGCATTTTGATCGTCCTTGACCATTTGACAAAGTTTCCGTTATTAAAAGCTATACGAAATTTCAACACATCAAATATTTGCAATTTTATGAAAGAACACGTTTTCAGTATTTTCGGAACTCCCGAAATTATTCTAAGTGATAATGGCAAACAATTCAAATCCTCACAATTTAACGACCTACTAGCACAACGCGGAATCCGACACGTATACACAGCCTTGTACAGCCCACAATGAAACGCTAGTGAGCGAGTAAACCGCTCGATTGTCGCTGGTATTAGAGCCTACCTTGGCACTGACCAAACACACTAGGACAAACATCTACCCGAAATTGCTGAAGCCCTTCGCAGCTCCATACACCAGTCTACCGGATTTACACCATATTATGCTCTTTTCGGCCAACAAATGGTATCACACGCCGATGAATACCAACTGTTACGGCAGCTAGAAACGCTAGATGACAACATTCTTGAAAGAAGTGATAAGCTGAAGCTAATACGCCAAACCATCAGTGAGAATATAAGAAAGGCGTTCGAAAACTCCGCCAAACGGTACAACTTGCTTAGCTCGACCAAGAAAGTCAATATTGATGATACAGTGTATCGTAGAAATTTTATTCAGAGCGATGCAACAAAAAAGTTCTGCACAAAGTTTGCTCCCAAATTCATAAAAGCGAAAGTGATTGCAACAAAAGGCAACAATATGTATGAGTTAGAAGACGAAGTTACCAAAAAGCGAGGAGTTTATCACCAAAAAGACATTCAGTCGAGCATAGATTAATCACATCCACCGCACCAACACTCTAGGTGGGGGGGTGTGTACCGGTGTACATGCCCAACTCATTTTCTATTTTTTTTTCTGATACAATAATCTTCTTTCTTTGTATATACATACATACATACATGCATATACTTAATTTTCTTTCTTTTTGTATATTCATCTGAGCTTATATGGCTATGTGCATATTCATAAATATGCATTCATATATATTTACCTACTTTCATTATTTGTACCGAGATACAAATATTTCATTATTGCGCAATTTTTATTGACACAATATTTTAACTACCAAATTACGAGCTTATGTTAATGAAACAAAGCTTCGACATACCATATGTTCTGCGAACATACGTACCACACGATTATCGTTAAGTCTACTTGGCATCAAGGATGCATCGTAACGTTAATATTATCGTTTACCGAAAAAAAAGCAATCGTTTCCGTTGAAACTATTGAGGTTTTTACCGTTTACGCAATTATCAAAATAATTTATAGTCGCAAAATAACGATAATGAAATTATCGAAATAATACCATTTCGTTGATTATCGAAAAGAAATTATCAAAACAATTTCATTTCGTTGATTAGCGTTATCATAACCAAATTTATAACGTTGAAATGCTTAGTGCGCTCGCAATGCCGTCGCGAACAATCGGCCGAGTGCTCGCATACATAAGTACATATATGCATATGCACACGAACTGCTACGATTTGAGTGACAGCTGTGTATGTATGCTTCTCGTGCAGGCAATCTTTTTGTTGATTTACTTCGTTTCAACGTTACCGGTTGCATTTTGATAATTTAGTTTTGTGAATTATCGAAACGAAATGGTTTTGATAATTTAGCGTTGCGAATTAACGAAACAAAACCATTTTGATAATTTAGCATTGTGAATTAACAAAACGAAATAGAATCCGTTCGTTCGTTAAGCATCTCTGCTTGGCATGCTGGAGTTGCTTAAACTTCCGCTGAAAAAACTTCTTCCCTTTTATGGAAAAACCTTCGAAGTGGTCAGATCGGCAGAAAAAGTTTAATCTAATCTTAGATTGGGAATCATATTTTTTACTTCGGCTTCATCTCTAATTTTAAATAGGTAAGAAACAAATAATTTTTTTTTGGTGCTTATTTCCTTTTGCGAAAGTGATTTTAGTGATTTTTTTATTATTTCATTTCTATAATAGAATTTCTTCTCATACAACTGTGTATGTCGATACAAATATTGGAAACATATCTTCATTTCGGATTATATTGGTGGCGTGGATTCCCTCCACGCCATCCCATTTTTATCCACAGTCATAAATTTTCTACGGATCGCTAATTTTTATCGTCGAAATAAGTATGTGAATATATCCGCTTTCCATAGGATGATAGGAACGACAGAAATTCAACACCTATAAGATCTCTATTGATCACTAATTCTTGTCATCGACATGTGAAAATATTTGCCGTCAACTAAATATGATTTAAAGGACATCAATCCATCCCATTTTTATCAATGCCTACAAATCTACCGATCAAGTAATTTTATTTTCGTCGTCATGAATATTCGCATTCATTCGATGTCATAAAGGGCTTAAAATCACGCATGAAATTGTCGCATGAAATCCACCTAGTCATGGAGCTTGCATGCCAGCAAATCTTTTAATCCAACGAGCTTTATACATCCATACGATGCAATAAATCCATCCCCAACCAAAATCAATCCAAGAAAATCTCCCACGTCCCGATCATAAACCAACGGCGAAACAATCAAGATGCAGTACATCGGATAAAGGAACCCCAACATGAACGAATTCAATTTTGGACAAAGAAATATATATTTTTTTTTTATAATTAAATAAGTGAAGGTTGAGAAAGAAAATTAAATGAGAAGGGGAGGAAATAGGTGAAAGTTAGGGAAAGAAAGATTATAATTTTTAATTTAAATCGAGGTATAAAAATGTGGAATTTACATACATATATGGCTGATATATATTCATAAAGATATATACGTACATATATGTATGTGCTTATACATAGATATAAGTCTAAAACCTCGTGGTTAACCTCAAAATTTCATGCAAAAAGACGCTTGCCAGCTGTCTTATCATAACACATGTTGAACTATCATTTTTTTTTTTTTTGCTAAATTTTTTTTATTTCATTTTATTTTTATTTTTTTCTCTCTACTGCATTTATTTCCTCACGTGAACATGTGTATATAATTGTCTTCGAGAGAAATCTCAACCACTATTCCTTCGGAGTAGTCTCTCTGGCTCAATTGATAGCATTTCCCCACTTACAGTGGTGGACCTAAACATTAGACTCGTAGCCTAATGCAATATTATTTTTTTTTTTGTTGTTGCGATAAATTGGAAGAAATTAAGAAGCGAATATGCAGTTGTGTTAAAACAAATTCTATAACGAAATTTAGATCAACGATCAATGCAGATACACCTATGCGAGGAGGCCTTCGACGCTACGTGGGACTGCAATACCTATAGTTTGGGTAAGTGAAATTTTTGATACCTATTTGTTTTCCACAACTGTATTGTTTTGATTTGCTTACATAATTACACGCATAAATATATATGAGCACGTTTGTTTTTTTTTAATTACCTACCTAAATATATGTATATACGTACCTACATGTGCCTATATACGTACATATGTATGTATGACGGTCTAACCAAAGATCAGCTTTGGTGTTTTTTTGTTTCTTCGCTCTGTTGAGAGCCGCTTACATACAGACGTGCATATATATGTATATCTATATATATCAATTGGAGTAAAACCCATTCATCTTTTTGTTTTGATTCATAATTCTTATTTACATACCTAGACTTATTATTTGCACATATGTACATATGTTGATATGTACAAAATTTCACGGCCAAGGTCGTTGAAGAAAATTGAGGTAGGTCAGGAATAGACATTAGGGCACCTCTAAATGAATGATTAAAAATAGTAATCGAAGATTGTCATAAGATTAGAATACACTTATATACATACATTTATATTTTATATGCGTCTAGTTTTGAATACTAAGTATGAACATAATTTCTATATACATATATATATATATATATTACACTGTATTGAGGTACTAAAGTTGTATTAAAAATGGATTGTTAATTTTTACGTTCTGGTCTGATTTCTGAGGGAGTGTAGGTGGAATAATGGGGCTTTATAAATATCGAAAAAGCCACGGTTGGGTGGGTATTAGAGCAGCAGCCAACAACATCACATCTGCGCTGCTGAGACGAGGTTGTTTCTGTACCTTTGTCGATAGATGTTCGCATATGGCTTGTGGTATTTGGTAGTTTCCCTAGTGTGCAAGATACATAATTTTTCTGTTGTAAACACAGGATTTTGAGGTTGCTTCTTGGGTCTGCTGCAGCGATATAAGATCCCACGAAACTGAAGCTCCGGGTATGAGCCAGTGCACACGCCGCTGTAGTAGACAACCACCTCAAGAGCAATCCTACACGAATCGTCCTATGCGTTTCATAACAGCTTATTTATTTTTTCACGTACTACCGTATTTATTTCTATTTGCTTATTTTCAGAGTTAATTAGTTCTTGTTGTCAGAATTTCAGATTTTCAAAATCATCGAAGTCTGGTGTCCCTGCTATGAATTTTTAAGCTGTTCCTAAAATATTTATGCTTCGAGTTTGTCTGTGAATGTCAAACGTTGCCAAAAGTGTTTTCATATGTGTAATATCTGAGTCCAGTAACATTCTCATATGGGATGCAGGGAAAAGTTTCGTTAGTTCCCTTGTTTCTTCGACTATTTCCATATACGTCTCGATATTAGTTGTATGTTTTAGAAAGTTAACATCTTGCCAGATAGTTACAAATCCGTCCTGAATTGGTATGTAATTAGAGTTCGAGTAGTTGGTCAGTTTCGCTGCCGTCGACCCAATCAGAAGTATCACCAAAAGAATCCTGCAAATTTACGAAAGTTACTAATGATAAAAACTATTTTATATTGTCCTTGTGGACCACCCTCCCTCTAATCACGACTGTGGTCCCCAAGTCAGCTTCTACCCTTTCGTATGTGTATAGAGGTGTAAGCTTATTACCTAATCTTTTGTTGGATTTTACCAACACACGTTCTCCCACATCAAACACTCTATTTTGTCTGGAGGGGTTATTCCTCTCTAACTGCGCCTGTTGGGCTTTAATTAATTTATCCTTTATCTCCTCTCGCAATTCCTGCGGCGAGGCCTGAATTATGTCAACGGGTTTTTTGTTTGTCACAGAATGGATTGTTCGATTATATTCAAATGTTGCCAATAATATAAGTTCGATCGTTTCGTCAATTTTCTTTTCCATTTTCAGCCATCTCGCAATTTCTGCAAGTGTACTATGGAAGCGCTCAACTTGACCGTTTGAGGTACTGTGCAGCGGAGGCGCATTCACAATATCGACATTAAACTGATTTTTCAACAGTGACCTTATCGTTTCGGAATTGAATTATGGCTCATTATCGCAGTAGACAGTCTTATTACCCGGAAGTATGTTTATTAATTGTAGAATTGGGCCCTTCAAATCCGCAATAGTGCGAGATGGTATGTGGCCGCTGTGGTGCAGGGGATAGAGTGCTCGCCTGCTATGCCAGAGGTCTCGGGTTCAAATCTCAGTCCGAGCAAACACCAAAAAAATTTTTCTAATTAGTAAAAATCCAATTATTGGGGTTTTAAGAGCAGCGGTCACCTCTCGGCAGTGGGCGGCATACCCTCCGAGTGTATTTCTGCCATGAAAAAGCTTCTCACTAAAAATGCATTCGCAGTTCGGAGCCGGCATAAAACTGTAGGTCCACCCAATTAGTAGGAAAAACAAAAAGGAGCACACCTTGAATTGGGAGAGAAGCTCGGCCATAAAACTCGTCAGAGTTATAATAGCGCCATTGTATTATTATTATTATGTGTTGAACCACCGCAAATTTAGAAAATTTATCAATACAAGTAAGAAAGTATTTTTTGTCTGTAGAAAAAATGTCGATATGCAACATTTCTCCAGCATAGGTCGCTGTTGGAGTTACCCACAATGCACTATGGTTTAAATGACCATGTTCGGCGGCCAAAAGTAAATTTTTTTAGTTTCGAATTTTTGGGAAATTATATTTTCTCTGAATAGTGAATACACCCTATATTACGGAAACATACTTCTTTTTTGCTCTCTGGCAACTCTGGTACAAGAGGTAACAAGCTGAAGTTAACCAGTCTTTGAACGCCAATTTTGCGATTTTTATTCTACGAAAATCAGTTAAGATTAAAATTGTGCGAAAGGAAAAGTTTTAAAGATAAAACTGTTTTTTAAAATGGGAAATAATCGCGAAGGTGTGTTTAACAATGTGTATAAGTGCAAAAACAATACAAGCAATATATATTTAAAATGTCGCAGTAGTTATGTGCTAGTTTAAATTATGTGGGTTTAAAAATGTTGCTCGGCTTTCGTAAAGTAGAAGTTTTAGCGTCCGACTGCGTCCGATATGAAAATTACTGGAAAGAAAAGTGTGTTGTGTTTGCTTTAATTTGGTGTATATATCTTTTGTAAGAATTTGCTAATAGCTGAGTTATCAAACATTTTCAGAGCATATCAAGATCAAAAACGGAGAGATGTTTAATGTGTGGGTGGAAAATAATAAGCAACTTTTGTTGCTGTTTTCGATTGGATTATGCGAAAATTCAATAGTCGACTTAATGAATAGAAGGTGAAACAAATAGATTTAAAAATTCAGGGTTTCTGCTCAAACGCAACCCAAAAATGGAAGAAAAATGGACGAAGTTTACAAAATATGATCAAGTACGACAGTCTCTGGCTAGGAATGGATAACGTATTTGGATTGCCCAATGTTTCGCATAAAGGTCAACCTACAGTGAGTTATTCTGAAGGAAGTGAGCGGCGAAAGCGGAGATAAGCATCAGAAATTTGCTCTCAGCAATCAGGTAACACATCTCTTCTGTTACATGCGGCATCAATTTCTACACGTGCATCAAAGGACAATGACTTAAAATATATTTTGAATGAGGCAGTTAAATATCCGACGCGACCAAAAAAAATTAAAAACCGAATTGCTTCGAAAAATGTAAAGGTTCTCCCACCTGAAGAAGCCTTAGTATACTTGTTGCAAAATTACTTCACAAAGCAACAATGTCTTTGATAGAGCTATGGATTCATCTCATCTCCTTTTATCTAGTATGCACTTGTCAAAGAGGATTTATTCAACAAAAAAACAAACATTTCCACCTGAAGTAGTTGCACCTTTGAAAACTCCTCCTAATGAGTTTGACGATGATAAGCCTACAACATCACGACAGGCATTAGAAGAATTCGATGAAATATGTTCCGACGATAATGAAGATATGGACGACAGTATCTGCTTCTTGATTGAACTAGAGGAAGAAAAAGAACCGTGGGTTAGATCAAGGAGGGACTCTACCTGACACACAAAAAACAATAATTTGCTATGCTTTTAGTACTCACTCAAAAATGGAACAACAAAAATAAACTCGACTAATACTTTTAAATATAATATAAATCTTTTTGAATAAATTCTTTTTGAATGACCTTAAGTGTTTCATTTTATTTAAAATACAATTAAATTAGCGATATCTCGAAAAAAAAATCATATTCATGGACAGATTTTAAATAGAGATATGTAGTTCAAAAATGTTCTTAAATAATATATATCGTATATATGATATAAAAAAAGGCGTGGCAGTGATCAAATCCCGCCCATTTTTTTCTCAGAGTTTTAGGGTGGTGCCAGATTTATGTGTGCAAATTTGCAAACTTCTATTTCCTTTGGTTGATTTTTGGCCGCAGAACATGGTCATTTAAACCATAGTGCAATGTCTGCTTACGAGGGTGCCTGTCGTATTTGGACTTGCTGCAAATTTTACAGTTTTTCGTTTGCGAGTTTGGTCATTTTTGGAAAATAGTAATCACTGAGGATTTGTTTTACGTTTTCTTGAGCCGCCCTCTGGGCACGATTATGCTCGACTGTAACTATCTCCCTTTGCTCGTCCTTGTTAACAATGTCCGACACCATGCGTTTACAGTGCCAAAACTTTGTTGCCAGAAAATATGTAACTAATTCATTTTGAATGCTTGCCAATGTTGGCAGATCGCAATATATTGCGTTCACTACGTTTGGATTTACGACCACCTTAATCTCGTCGACAAGTGTCTTCTTGTCAGTGAACGAATTTCGTGGCGAGTTTTTTTCCCGAAATATATGAAGTTCCGTCTCAAGTCAAGACTCGCTTCCTCTAGAACAATCTGGTTTCGGAAACAATTAAGTGGTTTTTCTGTTGATTCTATTGTATGCGATAGCGAAATTTCGCTATTGATGGTAGCGAAGTCGGACTGCACGTCCTCTTCCAGGACATGGATGTTTTGTCGTGACAGTGCGTCAGCAACGTAATTCTCCTTGCCAGGCTTATAAAATATTTGAGCGTTGTGCTCATCAATAAAAGCTTTCCAGCGCTTTTGGATTTCGGTCTCAAACCGTAAACGTGAGTGGCTGGTGATCTGTATAAATATTAAGATTTTTAACACCATTAAGGTAATTTCTAAGGCTCTTGAGAGCCCTGACAATCGCCAATAGCTCGCACTCATTAGTAGCGGAGTTTTGTTCTCGATCTTTCAGGGTCCTAGAGATCATGGTTATTGGCCTTCCATTCTGAGATAGAACCGCCCCTATACCTAATGAAGAATCATCCGCCGTTAGATCGAATGGCTTTTTAAAATCAGGGTAGGGTAATACAACATCCTCAGATGCCAAGACCTCCTTTAGTTTGTTAAAGGCCTGCAACTGTTTTTCATCCAAATTTATTTTAATTTTTTTTGATTGTGTGGCCTTAACTTTCCCGTTTTCTCCCTTAAGGATATCCGTCAAAGGCCTGCTATTGTTGCAAAATCCTTAATAAAGCACCTATAGTAACTTGCAAGTCCTAAGAAGGACCTGATATTAAACAATGTGGAGGGCTCCTCGTAGTTTCGAATTGCTTCGATCTTACTAGGACTCGTCTTAATACCGTCCTTAGACACAACGAAACCCAAGTATTCCACACTTTGTTTGACCCTCATGACCCGTGAGACCCTCATATTTGCCTCGTATAATCTGCGAAAAACCCACTCAATATGTTCGACGTGTATTTCTTCGTTTTCAGAAAAAATAATCACGTCGTCGACGTAAACGTAACAACACTTTCCTATCTGTTCCCGAAGCACGTCGTCGATCGCTCTTTGAAAAATGCTAGGTGCATTCTTCAATCCAAAAGGAACCCTACAGAACTCGTATTTCCCGTTTCCAACCGAAAAAGCGGTTTTTTCCCTATCCTTTTCGGCAAGTGCTATTTGGTGAAAGCCTGATTTGAGGTCAAGTGTTGTGAAATACTTGGCCTTTCCCAAGTTTGACAATATGGCCGTAATATTGGGTATGAGGTATTTGTCGTCGATAGTTTTTCGGTTCAGCTTTCTAAAGTCTATAACAAAGCGCTTTTTTACATTGCACTGACTATCCTTGCCTTTTTTATACACGACCCAAATTGGGTTGTTGTATGGTGATCTAGATGGTTTTATTATGCCATTCCTCAATAAGTCCTGAACTTCTGTGTTCACAAAATCGGCCACACCCATAGGGTATGGGTATAGCTTAGAGTATACTGGGTCGCCACTCTCAGTGCGAATAGTGGCGACAATGTTTGTATTATATGGAAGAGCCGCATTTGGGTCTGAAAAAACTCTTACTAAACTTTTAATAATTTTCTGAAATTTGGTTCTCACCACTTGCGGAACCTCTACATCTTCCACTTGGGTGAAGTTTACATTAACACACTTTAGGGATTTTAGCTCTTCAGAGCCATAACTCGTTGTAATTTTTTTATTCTTAAAATCTAAAGTAGCATTGGTCTGCGTAAGCAGGTCAAGCCCTACTATTCCGTCGAAAGGTGAAAGCATGGGGAGCAAAAAAAAAGGTACTGTTTGTACCAAACAAGATCACCATGCATTTTTTTTTAACGTCATTAAAGCCATGAATTGACTTTACTAAGAACCTATTTTCTACTGGTACCACATTTTTAATATTGAATTGTTTTCCCTGCAATTGTCCTTTCAATGAAAGGTAGCAGGGAGCTTTCTCTAAAAAATTAATTTGTTCTGATTCAGACAGTTCTTCCTCTATAGCTGCAGCCTCTGAATTTGCCACAGCCCGATATTCTTCGTCCTCCTGGCCTGAGGATAGATGGTTGATCCTTTGCTGTTTTGGTGCCGTAAATCGAGCGGAGCCACCATTTGGCCTCTTCGCAGCCTACCCATATTCTTTATTCGGTTTTGCGTAAGGCTGTACTGAGCTCCGTGATGGGAGACCATTATTGGGTCGATGTTGCGTGCTCTGACTATAGCGAAGTGAAGGATCGACCTCCATTGGCTGCACTGGTTCTACCTTTTGGGGTGACTTATTATTAAGGCCCTGGGCTCTACTGAAATGTGGGTTTTTTGTAGGATAGACATCCTTGACTGGAGTTCTTCCACCAGGACCCTTTTCTCTAGACTGTTGTCTTACCTCAAATTTTTGGGCCCTATCCTCTAAACTCCTAGCATAAGTAGTGGCAAACAAGTACCGCTCATGATTTGATTCTACCTCCTGTGCGAGTGCTAAAGCAGATGGTAAGTCGGTAGGTCGTGCCGAAAACAATACATCACAAAGTGGCTTTTTCGTACCTGAAATAAACACGCGCAAGGCGTCCATCCTATACTTCTCGTTGAGTGATGCAGCCATTTGTTTATCGTGCGTCATGATTGATTTGTTGGTGAGAAGTGTCAGTTTCTTCTCAACCTCGTCGTAATGTTGTAGGAGAGTCAGGCCCCCTTCGCGAAGGGTTGAGAACTCCTGTTCAATCAAGTAAATGGGTCGTTAGTCACTGTATGTAAAGTCGAGGCGACTGATTATGGCTTTGAAATTTAATACCGTATTAAAAGATGCCAACACCATGTCCGCCGGTCCCTTCCTATTTATGGCAACAGCCTGGTAATATTTACTGCTGCCTTCATATTTTTCAAAAATTTTATAGGCCGTCTGTCGCCAGGAAACATAACATTCCTGCTTGCCATCGAAATCCGGTAAGGACTTCACGATGTCAAGTGGTTCGTCACACTGCCTGCCAGGGATTACCTCTATTTCTTTGTATGCTTCTACTTCAGGTGCATTAATCTTTACCTCATTGATGCGCTGACTAATATTTGTCAAACTCTCTTCGAAACTCTCTCTCTGCAGGTGCAGCACTAATGGCACTGTCTATTAGTGCTTTAAGATGATTTGCTTCTAAAGTCATTCTTGTATGCCAATTCTCTTGATTACTATTACCGTTAAATTTTCGTCTATTAACCTCTATCTCTGTTATCTTATCCAAGAGTTGGTTCAATTCACAATCACTCATGAAAAAGGTTTAAAAAAAATATTCAGATTGATTCACAAGTTCCCCGTGCAAGGATCTTCGTTTAATTCAATTACCAAAAATTTAAAACAAGATCACAATTTATCTTTATTTCCCCCTTTTTTATACTTCACAATTTATTCAATGCTTTTTCCTTTTTTTTTGCACTCTACTTACATTTTAAAATCTTATAATATTATCTACATAAATATCGATGTTCGATGTTGGTGTCCTGATTGTTCTGGCTGGCCTTTCCAAGAGATGATGAGATTTGATTCTTATACGTTTTTCGGGTTCTTTTTTACTTTTTCCACGACGCGACCGTGGCCCCACGTTGGGCGCCACTTAATAAAAGACTGTTTACTTTTGTATTCCGTATTTATTTTCCGGTCAGCGTGTCTGAGCCGGTGAGTTCCCAAATTAAAACTAAAAACTTATCCATCTAATGTACTGATACTTATAGCTACATAAATCTAAATCTAAAGTCGCCGCAGTTGCTGCTGTTATTGCTGCTGGTATTGCTGGTGGGAGAAGCTTTTTCATGGCAGAAATACTCTCGGAGGGTATGCCGCCCACTACCGAGAGGTGACCGCTGCTCTTAAAAAACCCAATAATTGAATTTTTACTAATTAGAACAATTTTTTTGGTGTTTGCTCGGGCTGGGGTTTGAACCCGAGACCTCTGGCATAGAAGGCGAGCACTCTACCCACTGCACCACAGCGGCTTCTCTTCTGATGCATTCGGCATAAAACTGTAGGTCCACCCAATTAGTAGGAAAAAACAAAAAGGAGCACACCTCGAATTGGGAGAGAAGCTCGGCCATAAAACTCCTCAGAGTTATAATAGCGCCATTGTATTATTATTATTATTATATTGCTGGTGGGAGCGACGCTGACTGCGCTGTGACTGCGCTGTGATGTTTACGTGGAAAACACCTGCAACTTGTGTCGCTGGTGGGAACAATGCTGGCCGTGCCGTACATGCTATTATAATTTCTTAGAACCTTATGCAACTAAAATGCACCTGCAGGTTGGTGTATTGCAGATTCGGGAATTTGAAATTGTTGACTATTGCTTGTGATGGGAATATGCCAGCTCAGCCATTCTACTGTTGGCCTCGAGCTGCATGTGTTAACTTATAGCTATTTCACGAAAAACCATTTTCGATCATCAGCACTCTTTTTGGAAGTGGATGCTACCGGGGATTGAACCCAAGTACATTCCATCTTTAGCCGCAATGACCCAACGCATAAACACGCTCGACCATTGAGACTCTGTGCAAGCTGTTGAATTTTCCCCACTTTTGCCTTTTTCATTTTCAACATTAACGTTTGTGTGTATATGCTTTTGCATATATTCTACCCAAGCGTGCTGAATTTTTGTTGCAGGCAGTTCGCAATGAACATTTGTTTTTGGTATGTATTTTTTTATATACCAAACAACGTTAACAATTTTACTTGAAAGAGTTTTAGTGCTTAGCACGAAATTTTTATTTAATTCAATTTTTAATTGTTGGGGTAAGTGGAAAAAAAATCGAAAATGGTTTTTCGTGAAATAGCTATACACTCAACCTTCGCTGTAAATAGTTGTTGAATTTTTTTCCACTTACCCCAACAATAAGCAAAACTTTTTTGCAGGGTATATAAATACATACGTACATATGTATCTGAGGTTTGTATTATTTTGAAACCAGCGTTGCCACAGCCAAAATAAAAAATTTACCAAAAATTAAAAAAAAAAATTACCAAAAAATTTCTATTTTCTTTATAAATAATAAAAATCACATCTCTGACTATAAGTTTTAATTTTAGTACACAAATATCGCATATTATATATCAAACCCTTTAACTAACTTATAATAATAATACACTGGCGCTTTTATAACTCTGGCGAGTTTTATGGCCGAGCTTCTCTCCCAATTCGAGGTGTGCTCCTTAACTTTTGTTTTTCCTACATACTGGGTGGACCTACAGTTTTATGCCGGCTCCGATCGGCGAATGCATTTTTTGTGAGAAGCTTTTTCATGGCAGAAATACACTCGGAGGGTATGCTTTCCACTGCCGAGAGGTGACCGCTATTTAACAAAAAAAAATTAATTGGGTTTTAATTAATTAGACTAACTAACTTCAAAAGTTACACATTTTCTTCTGGAAAGCTATGGTTACAAAAGCACACAACCTCACCAACATGCTGGTGACAAACGTCGACAAATTCACTAATGCTGGATGGTAGATTTAAAAAAAAAAAAAAAAAACAAAAAAAAAAAAATTTATCCAAGCAAAATGCAAGTTGGCGGTCATTAGGTTACCTATTGGTTATGTCATTAGGTTACCAACCCAAAAATCTGAGGTTCGAATCTCGGCGGGCGCCAAGAAAAAAAGTAGTCTGAAGAAGAAATGAGGTGATCTCCGAAATATATTTAGCCATAACATCTCCCAAAAGAATTAAATTTTGAACACCAAAATTTTTGCTATATGGTTGTAAAAAAGCCCAAAATTGAAGTATTCACTTAATTAATAAAATTACATATTTTTTTTTATCTGTAGGATGTTAACCTGCTCTATTTGGTTATCCCTTATACATATATGTTCCAAGTAGTTTAGTTTGTCATCTATATATTAATACACAAACATATTTTTTTGTCGTACCAAAATGAAGGTCTTAATGTCGTCGTGTCGGAATAAAATACATATATATCATATGAAAGGAACCCTTCCATAGATATGCAGACCCTTTTTTCATGCCGATGCGATGATGGAAATGCCAGTGAAGAGGGGTTGATTCTTCCCTTGAAAACTGACATTTTCGCGTTGTGTATGTCTTGAACTGTTTGTGTTAGAGCATTAAAATATAGGGTATAATTATATACTGAATGTGTAAAAATTGTCGGTAACTTATGTGCCAAAATTGTCAGAACGACTAAAACAATCAGACTGCTACAATAATGACAAAGTGGGAATTGCACATAAACCAGAAAACACATTAAAACAATTTTTCAATAGAGTTAAGTCCAATATTCCCCCGTTTGAAAGAAGTAATGTAGTGTATCAAATCCCCTGTAACGGTAATAACATCGAACCATGTAATAGTGTATATGTAGGCACAACCAAATCGAAACTAAAAACTAGACTGGCGCAACATAGATCAGATACAAAATTGCAATAAATTAATAAACCAGAAAACGGCGCTTATGGCCCACTGTGCAAGTAGCGGGCACTCGCCAAATTTTGAGAAGACAAAAATACTGCAACAAGAACAACATTACAGCAAGCGTTTACCCTCGAAATGTTACATATAATTAACACACCGACTAACATTAGATTAAACTACAAAACGGACACAGATAATTGTGCTCATATATACAAACACTTATTAAAAACAGATAGTTGACAACTCCACGTCATACAGGACGGACGTGTATATAAATGTATGTAATTTTGTATTTATTTATAATTATAATTTTGTGATTTGTTGTAATTTGTTTATAATGTATTGTTTTATTTAATTGTTAATAGTGGCCCTGAAGACGATTACTGATAGTAATCGAAATATATTGGCATCAAAAATACAAAAATATTTTGATTGTTTTATTACATATATATAAAGACGGAAGGTACGCCGTTGGCATATAACACGCAAAATGGGATATGCAGAAATAAAAAACAACTATGACAACTGTAAGGCAACAATAAACAAATTTCAATATGTATCTAAAAAATTAATTAAAGTTAAATGTAATATCAAGTTCCTCTTACAATGTAGAAAGTCTAAGATTATCCCTAATTTTTTGAAAAACACCACAAAATGTAATAGTTTATTCGCATCGGATTGTGACGCCAACACCGGCATTGAAAAAATTTTAAATAGACATACAAAAAATACCTGACAAAAATATTAAATTTACTTATTAAACAAAAGCACAATTTTTTAAAAAGGTTTATCAAACAGATAGAAGACACAACAACGAAGGTTAGGTTAGGTTAAAGTGGCTGCCCCTGTTCGTCCGAAAAACAGAGGCACACATAGGCCTGGCGGCCCGTTGTGATACCACGTGGAACTCTAGATTTGAAAATTCCCCTATTAGAGAGATTAGACGCCTATAAAACTGAACCACCTGGTTCGTTTCATATAGCGTAAGATGTCAGATACCTTTACGTCTTCGAGCTCCTCCAGACCCCCAAAGGAGTGTCTGTGGAGGCAAGCGTACCTAGAGTTAGACAGCGCGGGACAAGAGCATAGATAGTGTTCTACACTTTCTACCTCCTCCTCATCCCTGCAGCTGCGGCAGAAGTCGTTAGTAAGGAGACCCATGCGAGTACCATGGATTCCCATGAGGCAGTGACCCGTTATTATGCCGACCAAAGGGCCGATGTGGGGCCGACTGAGAAGAGCTACTGATCTAGACCTTGCATGGTCCAGTTTTGGCCATATTTGTCTGGAAATCAAACAAGTGGGTTCTTCAGCCCATCTGTCATTTGCTTGTTTTACAAAATAGGATCGAAGGTAGTTTTTACATGTATTAAGAGGAGGTGCCACCCAGCTGGTGGCCATCGTTGCTTCCAGGAGGGTTCCTTCCCTTGCCAACTCGTCCGCGGCGCAGTTTCCTGGGATATCACTGTGTCCTGGGACCCAAACGACGCTCAGGCTGCACCTTTCTGCAAGTTGGTTTAGGGCCTCCCTGCATTTAATGGTGACCCGCGATGTGGAGTCACTGCTCTGTAGAGATTTTATAGCCGCTTGAATATCGGAAAAGATTGTGACAGCTTTGCCTAAATGCAGTTGTCCCAGAAGGCGGGCTGCCTCCCAGATAGCAACCAGCTCCGCCTGAAAGACACTGCAATGGTCTGGCAGCCGTAGGCTAGCGTTCAGTTTGAAATCCTTAGAGAAGATTCCGCTGCCTACATTGCCATTTAGCTTAGAGCCGTCCGTAAAAATCGATGAAGTGTGGGGTAAGGGCCCAATCAAGTTTTCCCACTCTCTCCTCTCAGGGATTCTAGTGGAAAACTTGTTGTTCCAACATATAACAGGTGTTGTGTAGTCTAACTCAAAGTAGTTTTCTGGGACTGTTTTTAGTTTTTGGCAAATACACTGTTTTTGGCAAATACACTGTCAGTTGTAATGCGGCCAGACTAAACGCCGTGAAGCCCTGGAGGGACTGGAGATTTGGGCACACCCGAATACTAAAAACACAACAACGAAACTCAAAGAACAAATGAGCGAAATTGATTTTCAACAATTTATTGAAAATGAAAAACACGTCGGTAAAGGACTTAAAACAACGCTGCAGAAGCGCCAAGATAAAAAATATGAGAAACTTCGGAATGAACGCAACAAACAATTTTTTACACAACAAAACAACAAAACACACGAAGATTGGTTTATAAATAAAACAAAAGCAAATATACCAGACGATGTAAAAGCGCTGTTGGCAAAGGGGCCAAAGTTCGCTCTGCAGTGGATAAAAAGAATTTTCCGCTTTTCAAGTACATAGCAGATGGAGAGGATTTGATACAGAGTTTTGACAACAAAGAGAAACAAGAAGAAGCCCGAACCAAATTCTCCTTACTGGTTAAAAATCACACAACAACACATACCCCCAGTGAAATAGATAGTGCAATAATGGATACAGTGGACCAGACGCGAATATTTCTGAAGAAAAATAAAAACATAAAAATACTTACATCAGACAAAGGAAATAAAACAGTGGCGATGGAAATTGACGAATATGAGAATAAAATGATAGATATTTTAAGCGACTTGACTACATATAGAATCCAAAAACAAGATCCCACATCGCGGTTACAAAATAAAAATAACAGTCTGGTCGAAAAACTTTTTACAATGGGACATATCACAATAGCTGAAAAAAGAAAACTGAGTACTACTTCTGCACTACCTCCTAGAATTTATGGGTTACCCAAAATACATAAAGACGGAATGCCACTTCGACCAATTTGTTCCACCATAGGATCACCATCATACGGGCTGTGCAAATATATTGTTGACATACTAAAAAAAGTAACCACGGACTCTATATATAATATCAGAAATACCCTGGATTTTAAGGAAAAAATTAATAATAGTTATATTTGTGGTGACGAAAAACTTATTTCCTTTGACGTGATTTCACTTTTTTCGAGCATTCCGATACATCTAGCACTTGACGTTATATCAGAAAAATGGTCAACAATAAGAAAATTTACGGATATTCCAAAGCGAACATTTATGGAAGTAGTTCAATTTTGCATCCAGGAAAATAGATATTTTAAATATAAGGACAATATATACACGCAATTAAAGGGACTACCAATGGGATCTCCGACGTCTCCAGTAATAGCAGATATTGTGATGGAGAAATTGTTAGAAAGCACAATGGAAAAGTTACAACGAAAACCAAGAATGCTCACAAAGTACGTTGACGATTTATTCGCAATAATTAACGAAAATAACATACACACAACTCTAAATGCACTTAACACTTTTGACAAAAATATTAAATTCACATTTGAAATAGAGAAAGACCATAAATTAGTATATCTTGACTCAGTTATCAATAAGCATGGAAACCAGTTGAAATTAAAGTGGTATAAAAAACCGACAGCATCAGGACGAATCGTCAATAATTTTATTCAAAACACCCTAAGACGATGATAATAAATACAGCAATGGGCTGTATACGAAGAATGATGAAGACTTCGGATGAAATTTACCACAACGACATTCAAAAAGAAATATTTTTATTATTAAAAAACAATGATTTCCCCGAAAAAACTATAAAAAATTTATTAAGAAAATCGCAAAATATTTAAAAAACTAACAAACCAGTGATTTTCAAGTCGGAAACTTATGTGCCAAAATTGTCAGAACGACTAAAACAATCAGACTGCTACAATAATGACAAAGTAAGAATTGCACATAAACCAGAAAACACATTAAAACAATTTTTCAATAGAGTTAAGTCCAATATTCCCCCGTTTGAAAGAAGTAATGTAGTGTATCAAATCCCCTGTAACGGTAATAACATGGAACCATTTTATAGTGTATATGTAGGCACAACCAAATCGAAACTAAAAACTAGACTGGCGCAACATATATCAGATACAAAAAATTGCAATAAATTAATAAACCAGAAAACGGCGCTTATGGCCCACTGTGCAAGTAGCGGACACTCGCCAAATTTTGAGAAGACAAAAATACTGCAACAAGAACAACATTACAGCAAGCGTTTTACCCTCGAAATTTTACATATAATTAACACACCGACAAACATTAGATTAAACAACAAAACGGACACATATAATTGTGCTCATATATACAAACACTTACTAAAAACAGATAGTTGACAACTCCACGTCATACAGGACGGACGTGCATATAAATGTATGTAAATTTGTATTTATTTATAATTATAATTTTGTGATTTGTTTATAATGTATTGTTTTATTTAATTCTTAATAGTGGCCCTGAAGACGATTACTGATAGTAATCGAAATATATTGGCATCAAAAATACAAAAATATTTTGATTGTTTTATTACGACCTGGAGTCGGCAAACAAGAAATATTATAAAAATAACTTAATTCTGATCAGTGTTGCCGCTCAAAAATTTCAAAAGGTGGAACAAAAAATTTAAAAAAAAGTGGCCCCAATTTTTGTTTTCAGCTAAAATACATTTTTATATATTTTTGTGGTTTATTTACTGCTTAAAGAAAATGTAATTTAAAATATTCTCTACACTAACGCAGCGTTAATATGATCGCTCGTTGAGCAGACGGAATAACCCGATAAAGGCAAGGAATTAAAAAAACTGTTATAGCGTTGTTGTTGTGTTGGTAAAGAAATTAAATAAAGAACCTTTCGAAGCGGAGAGTTGCCAATGCAAAGTAAAATAGTAACAAAGAGGTTTTTTGTTCTTATATTTAAGAAAAAACTAAAAATTATTTAATAATTAAGTTTTGAAAGTAAAAAAGGACCAAAAGTGGCCCGAATTTTTAAAAAGGTTCAAATATTGCATATTTTCAAACAGTTGGGTTCAGGTGGCCTGGCTTTAAAAAAGGTTCAGATTGCCACTTTAGTGGTCCAAACGGCAAAGCTGATTCTGATTGGTCAAAATCGAAGTGATTTTGGGAAAGAGGAAGTGTGGAAGTGACAGGCATAAAAGTGAAGTGAAGAACTTCGATCGAAGTGAAAATGACATCACTGCTAGTATGTACCACTAATAAATACAACTCTCTATTATTTCACTTTAAAGTATGAAATAATTTAGATTTATATTAATTTAAGGCCATTTATTTTAATCTATCTAGCTGATCAAGAGCTTTTAGGCCGGTTATGAAAAAAGCAAACAGTAAAGTTCCTTTATTCTCCTACGCGTTTCGGCGTTATCATCGCCTTCTTCAGGGAGTCTATTTTTATTAAAAATTGCAAACAAATTAAAAAGAACACAGCACATTAGATAATCACATTTAACACTAATTGATTAAATACATACATATAATTAAATACATATATTTAAACCAATTAACATAATTAAATTACTTACATTCAGAATATTAAAAACACTTCACATTTCATCTACAACAAACATACGTATACATGAATATTGCACTTTTGTTATTTATTTTCTATTGACATTCGTCCTTGTTATTGTTGCTTTATAGGCGCAGTTTATGTTGTCAACGTCTTCTTTAAAGTTCATTGCGTCTCTTATTCTCTCTTGTATGCGCAGACTTTCTATCGTCAATCTTGTTTTTGTTCGTCTCTCAATGTCCAATATTCTCGCGTTATCAAAGTCTGCCGTATGTCCCGTATTCGTTAAGTGTTGCGCTAGTGCTGTTGTTGTCTTTTTGTTCCTAACATCGGTCTTATGTTCGCCTATTCTAACACCTAGTGCGCGTTTTGTTGTGCCTATGTACGTTTTCTTACAGATCTCGTTATTATTGCCTTTGCATTTAATTTCGTAGACTACGTTGTGTTGTTGTTCTTTGTAAATTTGTCTTTTGTCCTACTAAATATTTTGTTAAGTGTGTGAAGTGGTTTGTGTGCAAATATAAGCTTATCATTCTGGAAACATTTCTTTAAATTTTTGTTGTCCGTTAGCCCTTTTATAAATTTCACTCCTCTAAATATTTTGTTTGTGTGTTTGTCTGTAACTTCTCCATTTGTTGTACATGCCGTTCGTAGACGTTTTGTTGTTGCTAACCATCTTGCAATTATTTTGGTTGGATAGCCGTTTTTGTGTAAGATGTTTGTAATTTTTCGTTCATTTTCGATTATGAACGCCTGGTCGCTCAGGTCGTATACTTTCTTTATAAAATTAGTCGCGGTGTTTTCTTTTTGGGTACAGGGGTGATTGGAATGATAATTAATCATCCTCGAAGAAGCTATTGGTTTTGTATACCAATTTGTCAGAAGTTTGTTATTGTCTTTATGGATTTCTACTTCTAGGAAGGCAATTTTGTTGTCTTTTTCTTTTTCTACCGTGAATTGAATTTTATTATGTTGGGCATTTAGTACTGTCAGTATGTCTTCCACGTCCTTAATTTTTACAATAGCGAAAATATCATCTACATATTTCGTTATGTATTTGATATTTATGTCCTTAGTTTTAAGTTCGGTTATGGCGTCGTCAAGAATTTTATCCATCACAATGTCAGCAATCG
Organism: Urophora cardui; assembly: GCA_960531455.1. Taxonomy (NCBI): domain Eukaryota; kingdom Metazoa; phylum Arthropoda; class Insecta; order Diptera; family Tephritidae; genus Urophora; species Urophora cardui. Next base: position 13,746,758 of record OY482675.1, on the reverse strand, counting down.
TGGGTGATAGTGGGTTACCCATTGGCATACCATGAATCTGTTGGTATACCGCCCCGTCATAGATAAAGTAATTATTGTCTCTTAAGCAGAAATCTATAATGTCAAGGAATTGTTTTTTTGTGAGATTAGTTTTATCATGTAGTGATGTCCATTTCTGCATAATTGTCCTTATAGCTAGGTGCACTGGGATGTTGGTGAATAGGGAAATTACGTCAGAGGAAATTAGTAGTTCATCTTTTTCTATTGTCAAGTCCTTTAATTTCTCTTTTAGTTGTATCGAATTTGAAATATTGTAATCTTTGGAAATCAGTTGTTTTAAAATTTGTCCTATGTACTTAGAAAGTTGGAGGCATGGTATGTTAGTCGAAGCAGAAATAGGTCTAAGCGGTGTATCTTTTTTGTGTATTTTCGGCAGTCCATATAGTCTTGGGGCTACGGCGGCTGTGCAAGTTAAATTATGTTTTTGTGTAATATCAATGCTGCCCTGTTTATATAAGTCATTCACCATCGTATTGTTTTTCCTAATTAATTTTTGTGTGGGATCTACTCTCATAGTTCTGTATGTGTCTTTTTCGTTAAGGAGTCCCATCATCTTCTAATTCTAATAGAATTAAGTCATTTAGGAATAGGTTTAAAAATAGCGAAAAAGATAAGTTTATACTGAAAGTATTTGATAACACTAAAAAATTAATGCAACAACATAAAGACTTGATTATTATAACAAACGCAGACAAGGGCAACAAGACAGTACTGATGAACAATAGTGATTACAAGAACAAGATGATGGGACTCCTTAACGAAAAAGACACATACAGAACTATGAGAGTAGATCCCACACAAAAATTAATTAGGAAAAACAATACGATGGTGAATGACTTATATAAACAGGGCAGCATTGATATTACACAAAAACATAATTTAACTTGCACAGCCGCCGTAGCCCCAAGACTATATGGACTGCCGAAAATACACAAAAAAGATACACCGCTTAGACCTATTTCTGCTTCGACTAACATACCATGCCTCCAACTTTCTAAGTACATAGGACAAATTTTAAAACAACTGATTTCCAAAGATTACAATATTTCAAATTCGATACAACTAAAAGAGAAATTAAAGGACTTGACAATAGAAAAAGATGAACTACTAATTTCCTTTGACGTAATTTCCCTATTCACCAACATCCCAGTGCACCTAGCTATAAGGAAAATTATGCAGAAATGGACATCATTACATGATAAAACTAATCTCACAAAAAAACAAGTAAGGAAGCCTAAGTTCGAGTGGAATCGAACATTAGATACTCAGCTGTATGTTTTCATAGTTTGTTTGCGTTTGATGGAAACACGGTGTACTTTATATAAAGCGAGTGCTGCATAAAGTGGGCGTAGCCACGCCCATTTTCAACATTTTTATCAGTCATCCAACTAAGCATATGAATATTATTCTTTGTGCAAAATTTCATTCCTTTTTGACTTCTAGTTATAAAGATGTCACGTTACAAATTCCCAAAGAGTGTTCCAGATATATCTTTCTTAAAAAGTAGGCGTGGTCATAAACCGATTTCAATAAATTTTTGCGTGGCTATTAACACATGTTATTAAAGTGTATAAACCAAGTTTCGTCATAATATCTCAATTATTTGTCGAGTTATAGGCTAAGAAATCACGTATATCCCTTTGTGTAAAAAGAGGCGGTGCCACGCCCATTTTCCAAAATTTTTCTATTTGTTGTTTCTGGTCTATTGTAGAAATCAAACCACAAAATTTCAATGAATTATCTTTACATTTGGCAAAGATATCGCTTAAAATGTTTTTATTAGGTCACTTTATAATACCCATATATAAAAGTGGGCGTGGTCGTCAACCGATTTCGCTAAAATTTTCAACATGTATTACCACAAGTAATAAAAGTGTACACGCCAAGTTTAGTCATTATATATAAATTATTTGTCGAGTTATGGGCTCAGAAATCTCGTATATTCCTGTTTATAAAAAGAGGCGGTGCCACGCCCATTTGCCAAAATTTTTGTGTTTTTCGTTTTATGTCCGCAGTTGGACTCCTGCTATAAAATTTCAATGATATATCTTTATATTTGACAGAGATATCGCTTAAAATGTTTTTATTAGGTCACTTTATAAGAGCCATATATAAAAGTGGGCGTGGCCCTCAACCGATTTCGGAAATTTTTCGTCCAAATATTTGACTAAGTAAGTATATCACGCGTACCAAATTTCATCGATATATCTTCAACGGTTTCTGAGTTATGACATATAAAACTTGCAAGGTTTGACCCTTAATAAGTGGTCGTGGCACCGCCCATTTTCCAAAATGTCATCAAATTTCTTCCTAGGGGCCTGAGCTCAACACGTGGATAAAATTTCATCGCTCCAGCTGTATTAGTGACTGAGATACCAAATTTCCGATTTTTTCTATATAGGAAAAGTGGGCGTGGTCATGGTCCGATTTGACTAAGTAAGTATATCACGCGTACCAAATTTCATCGATATATCTTCAACGGTTTCTGAGTTATGACATATAAAACTTGCAAGGTTTGACCCTTAATAAGTGGGCGTGGCACCGCCCATTTTCCAAAATGTCATCAAATTTCTTCCTAGGGGCCTGAGCTCAACACGTGGATAAAATTTCATCGCTCCAGCTGTATTAGTGACTGAGATACCAAATTTCCGATTTTTTCTATATAGGAAAAGTGGGCGTGGTCATGGTCCGATTTCGCCCATTTTCAATACCAACCGTCCCAGTCTCGATACCAACCTGCATTTCAAATTTCATCAAAATATCTCAATTTTTGCGCGAGTTAGAGTGTTTACAGACGGACGGACAGACGGCCGGACGGACAGACGGACGGACGGACGGACGGACGGACATGGCTCAATCGATTTCTCTTTTCACCCTGATCATTTTGATATATATAAGTCTATATCTATCTCGATTATTTCACTCTGTTACAATCCACCGTTATGTGATTAAAACTATAATACTCTGTGTACTAGTACAGCTGAGTATAAAATTCCTTGACATTATAGATTTCTGCTTAAGAGACAATAATTACTTTATCTATGACGGGGCGGTATACCAACAGATTCATGGTATGCCAATGGGTAACCCACTATCACCCACGATTGCTGACATTGTGATGGATAAAATTCTTGACGACGCCATAACCGAACTTAAAACTAAGGACATAAATATCAAATACATAACGAAATATGTAGATGATATTTTCGCTATTGTAAAAATTAAGGACGTGGAAGACATACTGACAGTACTAAATGCCCAACATAATAAAATTCAATTCACGGTAGAAAAAGAAAAAGACAACAAAGTTGCCTTCCTAGAAGTAGAAATCCATAAAGACAATAACAAACTTCTGACAAATTGGTATACAAAACCAATAGCTTCTTCGAGGATGATTAATTATCATTCCAATCACCCCTGGACCCAAAAAGAAAACACCGCGACTAATTTTATAAAGAAAGTATACGACCTGAGCGACCAGGCGTTCATAATCGAAAATGAACGAAAAATTACAAACATCTTACACAAAAACGGCTATCCAACCAAAATAATTGCAAGATGGTTAGCAACAACAAAACGTCTACGAACGGCATGTACAACAAATGGAGAAGTTACAGACAAACACAAAAACAAAATATTTAGAGGAGTGAAATTTATAAAAGGGCTAACGGACAACAAAAATTTAAAGAAATGTATCCAGAATGATAAGCTTATATTTGCACACAAACCACTTCACACACTTAACAAAATATTTAGTAGGACAAAAGACAAAATTAACAAAGAACAACAACACAACGTAGTCTACGAAATTAAATGCAAAGGCAATAATAACGAGATCTGTAAGAAAACGTACATAGGCACAACAAAACGCGCACTAGGTGTTAGAATAGGCGAACATAAGACCGATGTTAGGAACAAAAAGACAACAACAGCACTAGCGCAACACTTAACGAATACGGGACATACGGCAGACTTTGATAACGCGAGAATATTGGACATTGAGAGACGAACAAAAACAAGATTGACGATAGAAAGTCTGCGCATACAAGAGAGAATAAGAGACGCAATGAACTTTAAAGAAGACGTTGACAACATAAACTGCGCCTATAAAGCAACAATAACAAGGACGAATGTCAATAGAAAATAAATAACAAAAGTGCAATATTCATGTATACGTATGTTTGTTGTAGATGAAATGTGAAGTGTTTTTAATATTCTGAATGTAAGTAATTTAATTATGTTAATTGGTTTAAATATATGTATTTAATTATATGTATGTATTTAATCAATTAGTGTTAAATGTGATTATCTAATGTGCTGTGTTCTTTTTAATTTGTTTGCAATTTTTAATAAAAATAGACTCCCTGAAGAAGGCGATGATAACGCCGAAACGCGTAGGAGAATAAAGGAACTTTACTGTTTGCTTTTTTCATAACCGGCCTAAAAGCTCTTGATCAGCTAGATGAAATAATTTAGTTAGCACTGATTAAAGTTCAGTAAAATGCGACAAACTGCTCTATCGTCATCACAAAATGTTCCATGCTACAAACTATCTAAATACCTAGGAGGAATCCTACACAATATAGTCTCAAAAGAATACAACATTAAAAATGCACTCCAAATAAAAGAAAATTTAAATGAAATCTCCATCAAAGACGACGAAATACTAATATCACTTGACGTAGTTTCACTCTTCACTAACATACCCATCCAACTTGCGATTCGGACAATAATGCAAAAATGGACTACACTTGAAAAACACACAACATTGACAAGGAAACAATTTCAATCCAGCTTAGAATTTTGTCTACGAGAAAATAATTATTTTATAATTGATGACACAGTATACCAACAGGTATATGGAATGCCTATGGGGAACCCTCTGTCCCCAACTGTAGCGGATGTAATTCTTGACAAAATTCTTGACGACAGTATACAGGAACTGAAAACAAAAGGCATACAAATAAAATACATAAAAAAATATGTAGATGACATCTTTGCAATAATCAAGAAAACAGACGTGGGAGGAATAATGAAGACATTTAATGAGCAACATACGAAAATCAAATTTACGTGCGAAGAAGAAGAAAACCAATCATTACCTTTCCTAGACATAACAAGTAAGGAAGCCTAAGTTCGAGTGGAATCGAACATTAGATACTCAGCTGTATGCTTTCATTGTTGGTTTGCGTTTGATGGAAACACGGTGTACTTTATATAAAGCGAGTGCTGCATAAAGTGGGCGTAGCCACGCCCATTTTCTAAATTTTTATCAGTCATCCAACTAAGCATATCAATATTATTCTTTGTGCAAAAATTAATTCCTTTATGACTTCTAGTTACAAAGATGTCACGTTACAAACTCCCAAAGGGTATTCCAGAAATATCTGTTAAAAAGTAGGCGTGGTCATAAACCGATTTCAATTAATTTTTGCGTGTTTATTAACACAAGTTATAAAAGTGTATAAACCAAGTTTCGTCATAATATCTCAATTATTTGTCGAGTTAAAGGCTAATAAATCTCGTATATCCCTTTGTCCAAAAGGAGGCGGTGCCACGCCCATTTTCCAAAATTTGTCTATTTTATGTTTCCGGTCTATTGTGGAACTCATGTCACAAAATTTCAATGAATTATCTTTATATTTGACAAAGATATCGCTTACAATGTTTTTATTAGGCCACTTTATAATACACATATATAAAAGTGGGCGTGGTCGTCAACCGATTTTGGTAATTTTTCGTCCACACATTTGCCTAAGTAAATATATCATGCGTACCAAATTTCATCGATATATCTTCAACGGTTTCTGAGTTATGACTCATAAAACTTTCAATGTTTGCCCCTTAATAAGTGGGCGTGGCTCCGCCCATTTTCCAAAATTTTTGTGGTTTTCGTTTTATGTTCATAGTTGGAATCATGCCACAAAATTTCAGTGATAGATCTTTATATTTGACAGAGATATCGCTTAAAATGTTTTTATTAGGTCACTATAATACACATATATAAAAGTGGGCGTGGCCGTCAACCGATTTTGACAATTTTCCGTCAAAACATTTGCCTAAGTAAGTAAATCACGCGTACCAAATTTCATCGACATATCTTCAACGGTTTCTGAGTTATGACTCATAAAACTTTCAATGTTTGACCCTTAATAAGTGGGCGTGGCACCGCCCATTTTCCAAAATTTCATAAAATTTCTTCATAGGGGCCTGAGCTCAACATGTGGGTAAAATTTTATCGCTCCAGCTATATTAGGGACTGAGATACCAAATTTCCGATTTTTTCTATATAGGAAAAGTGGGCGTGGTCATGGTCCGATTTCGCCCATTTTCAATACTAACCGTCCCAGTCTCGATACCAACTTGCATTCCAAATTTCATCAAAATATCTCAATTTTTGCGCGAGTTAGAGTGTTTACAGACGGACGGACGGACAGACGGACGGACGGACGGACGGACGGACGGACGGACATGGCTCAATCGATTTCTCTTTTCACCCTGATCATTTTGATATATATAAGTCTATATCTATCTCGGTTATTTCATTCTGTTACAATCCACCGTTATGTGATTAAAACTATAATACTCTGTGTACTAGTACAGCTGAGTATAAAAATACGCCGAAACAATAATATAATAAGAACGAACTGGTACGCAAAATCCATGTCATCATCGAGAATCATTAATTTCCACTCTAACCATCCATTTACCCAAAAGAAAAATACAGCAATAAATATAATAAAGAAAATAATTACACTTAGTGACCAGGAATTCATAAATGAAAACAGGAAGAAAATTAAAAGTATGTTATACAAAAATGGATACCCCGACGCTCTCACTGAAAGATGGATAAACACAACAATAAATACATTAGCACACCCAAACAATAATAAAGAAAGAGATAACAACAATAAAATATATACAAGTATAGCATATTTGCCGGGACTAACAGAAAAGAAATCGCTGGACAAAATTATTACTAACAACAAAATGAATTATGCATATCGACCACTTCAAACAACGAACACAATATTCACAAAAACAAAAGACAAAATAAGTAAGGAACAACAACATAATGTGGTGTATCAAATCAGCTGTACTGGAAAAGAGAACGAGCAAGGCAACAAAATATACATTGGCACAACAAAAAGAGCATTGGGAGTCAGAATCAACGAGCACAAAACAGACGCGAAAAATAAGAAAACGACAACTGCCCATCAGTAAAATTTTTAGAATTTCGTCTCACAAATGCAAGCATAGCAAATGCGTCCGCTATCACCCTATTTAAGTGCGTAATAAAAGTGAGTTTCGAATCAAAATGTACTCCCAAAACCTTTATCTCATTAACCGAGTCCAAGCAGATATTATTTATTGAATAAGTTGACATAATAGGGTTTTTTAACTTTGAAAAGGTTATATATGTATATATGTACTTTGAAAAGGTTATTATATGTATATATGTAAATATGTGTGTTGGTCTATACACTAAATGTTAAGTGTAATATTGATATTGTTTTGTAAAATGAGGTATGTTTGGTGTAATAAGGTTGTTATATGTATTTTACTTAATGTATTTTTGTTTTCTTGTATAAATAAAGAACTCCCTGAGGAAGGCGCCAAAGGTGTCGAAACGCGTCGGAGGAAAGAAGACAAGCGAAAGCTTTTACTTGAAATTTGCGACCTAAAAGCTCCACAAAAAAATATAACCCAACAAACATCATAATTGGTCCAACAAACAAATTGCTCTAAATTTTATTTGGATACGAATACTAGAACTAGTGAAATCAGAAGTGAAACACATTTATCTCATAATTCAAACAACCTAAATTTCTTTTCCTTATATCTTTGTTATATCAAAAGCCAGAGCCATTAAACTTATACTAGATAAAAGCTAATTTTATTTGCTCAACATTTTTATAAATCTTATTAGAATAGGATTACCAGTAGCTCGATTCACTAACTTTTAACGATTCTACGATAGATATTTTTAACAATAACAAATGTGGTTTGCGTTATCGATTGTGCGATTGACTAACTTTGCCTTAACCACAATTAACAGCTGTTGTGTTGAATTTATTCAAAGCAAGATAAAGTGGCATCACTGGTCAATATTTACGAAAAGCACAAAAGGGAATTGAAAAAAAAAAACAAATAAGTATTTTACGTGGTTGTATTTATTTGAATATATCGAACGGAGGTAAGTATTTAAACATTTATTTGATGAAATAAAGCATTTATATTCAAGTAGGTAAAAGTCCGTTATTGTCCGTTTGTGTGTTGTTTTGTTTATGTCGGTTTTAGGTCTTTTGTCCTCTTTCGGGTATAGTAGCTTAAGCGGTTCAAATAATGTATCCGATGCGGTGTTTATTTGTTCATTTATTATTTTACCTACGAATGTTTTTTGTTTGTATATCTCCATATTTTCTAATATGTTAAGTCGTCTTCCTTTATGCTGTATGTGGAGAATTTTAGCTGTTTTTCCTATTTTCATGGGTGTACACTTGTTTTCTGCCATGTGGTTGGCGAAATTTGATTCCACTGTCGTTGATGATTTTCTTATTGGAATCAAATTTCGCCAACCACATGGCAGAAAACAAGTGTACACCCATGAAAATAGGAAAAACAGCTAAAATTCTCCACATACAGCATAAAGGAAGACGACTTAACATATTAGAAAATATGGAGATATACAAACAAAAAACATTCGTAGGTAAAATAATAAATGAACAAATAAACACCGCATCGGATACATTATTTGAACCGCTTAAGCTACTATACCCGAAAGAGGACAAAAGACCTAAAACCGACATAAACAAAACAACACACAAACGGACAATAACGGACTTTTACCTACTTGGTTAATAAGGGTACAATAATGAAAATATGACAAAAAATAGATTTGCATACCTAAACACACAACACAGACTCACACACACACACACGCACGAATGCCGCATATTCGCCGAAACCGGTTTGTCTCCAAACCAAACTTGACAAGGGATGACGGAAAATCGTTCCACAATACATCATATTCCTACCCTGTCGGAAAAACAAGCAACCAAAAAGTCATTTATATTCTTTTTATTTCTAATTTCAGAATGGCCTCTACAAGTGCAGCAGCAAAAAAAGGAGTCTGTCTCAGCGGAGCAAATGAGGGCAATGGTGGACATGCTCGGTGAAACCGAAGGCCTCGCATCCGGCAGGTTCCAGAGGATGCATGGGAAGCTGGACTACCAGAAGAAATGTAAGGAGTTGTGCGGGAGGCTCAGCGCTTTGGGAGGAGCAGTCAAAAGCGTTGAACAATGGCATAATGTAAGTATTAAGTGACCAATTACATGGAAAAGTGCATCGCATGTAAATTTGTTTGTGCGTTTGCTATTCAAAGGCTTGGGAGTCATTGAAAGATTCCGTCAATATTGTTGAAGTGTTTTGTTATTAAAACAAAATATAAGAGGTACTCGTATACATGCATACATACATGCAATAATGTCTACGTATATTAATATTGTTTTACATACATATGTATGTATGTATATACATACGTACAACAAGCATTACAGTATTTCACTATAACTTCTTATGTAGCATGATATTTTCATTTATTTGACATTGAATGAAATTAGTACATTAAGATAACAAGATCTTTTATAGTACAATAAACAGATATTACAAACTTAATTGGTATCCACTTAATTGCCTAACTTATATACTAAGTAGTTACATTTAACAATTTACAAACAAACAATAACTAAGGAAGCATAAAGGGAAAGTTGTAGAAAGATTAGAAAATTAGATTTAAGATAGAGAGTTTAGAGTTCCAGAGCACTGACTGGAGAAGAAGCTGTAGAGTCTTTGCCTATAGTTGTTCTGGTTTAATGAGTTTCTCATAGCAGCTGGAATAGAGTTCCAGAGACGTATGGTGTTGACGAAGAACAGCCTGGTAGAGGCTACATAGTTAAAACTAGGGACTACCAAGGTGCGTGTTCGGGTCGATCTGTTAAATGCTATTTTTTCATATAGGTACGACGGCGATTTCGAGTAGATTAACCGAAAAAGAAAAATACAACTCCTAGCCTTGTGATAGTCCAATAGGTTACAGCCTAAGAGCCGAGACCGCCAGGATGATATGTGATCAAACTTGCGCAAACCATAAACATAGCGAGTGACATGATTAAACGCAACCTCCACTTTATGGGCAGATAGTGAGTCTAATTTATTATAAACTAGCTCAGAGTACGTCATAATGGGAATAATAAGTTGGATGGCAAGTTTTCGCCTAATATGAGGTGGGGTATAGGGCACCGTTTGTCTCAGATTACGTAGAATGCCATAAACTTTCCCCACCACCACATTTATATGATCAATCCCATTAAGGCTAGAGTTCATTATAATACCAAGATTTCTTACTCTGTTGACGACCTTCACACTAGAGTTTCCCAATAATATTTGTGGTATCTGCACTCCTGATAACCCTTTTTTAGCAATAGGCAACAAATACGATTTTTGGGCATTAAGACAGAGGCCATTATTATTTGCCCAGCGTAGTATAGACGCCAAGTCACTATTTAATTTCGAGCATAATACATGTATATCACAAAGCCCACCAGACACGTATAGCTGAATGTCGTCAGCATATGCGTGCATGTTCGCAAATTTACATACATTAAAAACGTCGTTAACAAAAAGACTAAATAGCAAGGGTCCAAGAATGGACCCCTGTGGAACACCAACTATAATTTCCTTAGGTTTCGAGACATCCGTTCCATTGCACACAAATTGAGATCTACCTGATAAATAGCTCTCTATCAATTTCCTGGCAGTGTGACCAAAAACAAAAATACCTTTGTAACTTAAGACAGAGCAATTGATGGTTAACTGATTCAAATGCTTTCGCAAAATCAAGCAGGCACAGGAACGTTAGATGGCCTTTGTCAAAAGGTACGCGAATGTCGTCCAAAATTTTAACCCATATCGTCCTAAGCAAATTTTTTTGAAGCATATCTTGATGCAATTTTCACCTTTAAGTAAATTTGAGCCTCTGAATTCAAATCTGTTACCAAAAAAATTATTAAAATTTTAGTTTTTGAGATATCATGTGTTCGATAAATCGAACACTCGGCCTATCTGTATACATTTTTATGGGTTTTTCTTCCTGCGAACAAAAGAAAATGTATGTTCCTTTTTTTGTTCATATTTTATTTTTTGATAAGTGCAACAGAAAAATAAGATATTTAAGTCAAAATTAATTTACTTTTGGTTTTTTAAATGATACATATGACTCAAAACAATGGGTATAAAGTGAAAAATGGCATCTCTTGCACAAAAAGGAACTTGGTTTGTCTTACAATTTGTATCTCCATTTCCTATTATTTTCGATTTTGACTACGAGATATTGTCCCTTGATTCGCTGCAGATTTCTCGGATGAGCATCATTTGAAAATCCAGGTCAATCATTACGTCCCTTTTGTCGCCTTCCGCGACCTCCATATCCTCAGAGTCCTTGGATTCGTCATCCGCTGTCATTAGCAGAGAATGTGCAATATCCACCTTAAAATCTTGTTGGGGGAGAATATTTATTTTAAATAACGGCGAATGAAACAGTCTAGCTTCCATGCGTTGACGATAGCTGAATTTAAAGTCGAAATCCATAAAGGCCAATACCACTCTTTGGATCGCATTGCAATATGATAATTCTGTGCTTCATTGTCGTTCAGATCTACTGCGCCAATCCCTATATTGTAATTCTTCATTAGCTGGGAGTGGTTATAGTTCACAAAACGGCCGGGCATAAGAGTTTTCCCTTCATTGTTGGTTTTCTGTTTCTTCCATTCTTTCACAGACACCATTGGCAGGATCTGCTCGAAATAGGTGTCAAGTGCAACCCCGCTATTATCCTGCCAACGACAAATCAAAATACTGTTCTGGGTATCAAAACAGAAGTCATTATTTCATTTTTCGAGTTTTCTTCCAGATTTTAATTATGCACCACCAATACCGTTTGCTCGTACAGTGCCTATGGTCCTCAGGAAAAAAAACCACTGAGTAACGCCCAGCGTTCGATAAATCGAACAGCTAACTTTAAATATATGAGCTGTTCGTTTTATTGACTTTGCAAATAAAATTCAAATTAAAACTTGAATTTTATTTTCTTTCCCAATGAGGTGTATACTAAATTTTATTTAATATTGGTATTTTTTATATATTTTGGCAATTTCAAAATCATATTAAAATTAAGGGTTTTTCTTAAACGCCCCGTTCAGAGAAAGCTGGGGGCTTAAAATTAAATATTTATTTTCAATTACAGAAAATATTCCACAGTATTAAACTACATCAAAATTTTGGGTTTAGGTTCTGAAAAACAGATCAGAAAAAATAATAAAAAATGTTGTAATGTTTATCGAACATTAGGACGATATGGGTTAACCAAGGCCGTTGAACAACTATTCCCAGCTCTGAAACCCGACTGGAGCGGTGAGAGTAAATTATTCTTGCGCAAATGTACACTGATTTGTTCAGATAATAAGCTTTAAAATGCTTTAGACAAAACCGGCAATATACTTATAGGTCGAAAATCACCCGGAAGGCTTGCACCTCTATTCTTGGGATGGGGTAGAACTTTGCCCACCTTCCATAAATCGGGAAAGCATGATGTCATTATCGAATGGTTTATAATATGAGTGAGGGTGCCAATTATAAATGGCAAAATAATTTTCACAAACTTAATTGGAATATCATCTACACCTACAGCCTTGGTATTTATTTTAACGACACTTCTAAAGACGTCAGATTCATGCACCACAGAGAATTCGAATATATCGCCTGAGTTACAAGAGGATACACTGGATAGGACATTTATAGGATTAACCCTAGGTAAAGGGATTTTCACGAAGGCATCGTTAAGTGCGTCTGAGCTAAGAGTACAATCAGGGAGTGCTTTACCATGTACCCGTAGGGTCTTAAGGTTCCGCCACAAAGCATTAGGTGGAAGTTCGGGATTCAGGCGTGATGAGAAGAATTTACATTTCTCCGCTTTTATAACTTTTGTAGCAGAGTTTCTTGCAGTCTTGTAAATGACCCAATCACAATCACGCCTTTTCTTCTTCCACTTTCCATAAGCTTTATTACGCGCTTTAATAGCAGCTAAGACCTTCCTATTGTACCACGGACATGATTGGGACTTGACCACACGAGTTCGTACAGGAACATGCTTGTCATATGCCTCAGTAACAATGTTATTTAAAAGCTGTAATTTATCGTTTACTGTAGGAAGAGACCAACATGCACACCAATCAATCATGGACAAGTCGGAAAAGAGGGCATTACAATCCAGGAAACGATAATCTCTAAAGAAATATGTCCTACTTATACTGGGTTGACGAAGTTTGATATCTAGGGAACAGAATAGAAGATCATGATCTGATAAAAATGATATCTGATCAAAATTTAATACAGTTGCAAGGTCTGAGACAATAACGTAATCTAACAGACTGGGACAACAGTTTCTGCCGTATCTTGTAGGTACATTCTTATTAACAATGGATAGACCACTTCCGGCAACATTATCCAACAGTCTATCACTAGAACACTCACGAACTAGAAGGTTTACATTAAGATCTCCACAGACAACCAAATAGTCATAGTCCACCACATGTAAAGATAAGGACGAGAAAAGGGGATCAAGACTGAAAGATTTGTGGGGATTGTATACATATGACACTAACATTTTAACGGAGTTGCCACACAGCTCGAAAAGTAAGTATTCAATACCTGGGCCTTCACACATAGATACTGGTTTGATTTGGATACCACTTTTATAATATATTGCCAGTCCCCCACCTTTCTTATGTGACCTATCATTCCGTATTACACCATAATTATTGATGTTAATATGTATGTCATTCAATTCATGTGTAAGCCAAGTCTCAGTCACACAGATCACATCGCCAGCCGAAGACTCAAACACATACCTTACGTAATCCATCTTTTCATCGTTCAGACTTCTAGCATTAAAATGCACAATGTTGAAGCAATCGTATTGTTTGCATAATATGTTAATCATTGCCAGGCTGCTATCAACACCAACAGGTACGCCCCTGCTATGAACCATACACGATAATCAAACAGCCCAAAACAACTAAGAGCAAGTAACAAAAACTCAAAGAGACAAAGAATAAAGCACTTAATAGATAAAAAGAATGAAGCAGAAGAAGAGAAAAAAGAAAAGAGGGGAAAAGGGATAAGATTAAAAGTAAACTTATGAATAAGGAGATGCATACATAATTACTGCAAGTCTAGGTCGGCAAGCGCGCTTATCTTCACCGGCTGTGAGTCTTTATCAACTCTTATAAATACCTCGCCTCTAAGAGTAAATGCCGCCACAATTTTCCCAGCTGTTCTAAGCCGTATCGCTGCTTGCAAGATATGCCTATTCTCAAGCGACAAGCTCCAAAAATTCTAAAGCTGCCTTCCAAATCAACAACACTGAGGGGGATTAAGGATTTAGTGCGCTTACGATGCTCGCCAAATGCGCGCAATGTACGGTTCCGATCGTGGGGACCATAAAACTTTACAATTACGACGCTGTTTACTGACTGTGATGGACGGAATATGTCGCGTATTTGTGGGGGATGAAAATCAATAGAGATGCATACTCTATTAAATATGCTCTTAAGGTTTTCCCCTTCCACATGCGGCACACCAAGAACCACCGCATCAGCAGAGAAATCAGACGCTGGTTTCTTTCTCACCTCGCTCCGTAACTGCTCCAACTCAATTTGTTGTTTGCGCACTTCGTTCTCTAACGCCACCACACGCTTCTCCGAATCACTGGCTCTGCTTGCCAAATCCGCGACCTCTTCGTTAATCCTACGCACCAACTTATCCTCCAGCGACGCGATTTTTTCCGTTAAGATGTCGAACAACGATTGCAGCTTATTGGATTGTTCTAGTATTTTATTCTCTAACTCCCGAAGCGACGCAACTACAGAGGATAAAATACCGTTCTCATCAAGTTTGGGAGTTTTTGGCTGAGGAGAATCTTTACTTTTGCGGCGTTTGAGAGAAGATGAAGAGGGAGGAGACATCACAACGACGTATATGTATATATGTGTATATGTTTTCCCTTTTATGTGTTTATAAGTGTATATCTTCGTTGGTTTAGTTATTGGTTTGTTGCTAGTTTGCGTATGACTATTGATGTGTGACTATTGCTTGCTGGGTAATATTGTGTCCGTAATATCTCTTTTATGTTGCATACTTTTAGGCACTGTGGGAGAACTATGAGACAGAGATGGATGTATGTATGCTGACAGGTGCTACTGACAGAGTTTTGTTTCACTAGCTATCGCTTAGTCGGGGTAATTAGTTTATTCACTTTAATCACTCTCTCTTACTTTTTTTTTTTTAATGTTAACCTTCTTGTTCACACTGACTTAAATATCGGGTAAACGTACGTAAGTAGGTGCTTATATATATGAATGTATGTATGTATGAGTGTATGTATATATTTATATGTTCCAGGCAATTTAATTAGTTCAAATAAGAAAGTTTCCTTCTTTCTTTCAAATACACTTTAGCACCAAGAATCACAGCCTGTTTTGACTATTACAGGTGAATTGGTTGCTTATTTAACGTTCAAAATTCGAATTAAAGCAAACTGTTTGGTAAAACTTTAAATATTTTTAAAAACACTCCGCCAAGTAGAAAACACAACTTTCCGCACCAGAGTTGCCGTTCGACGGCATTTTTGATATGTTTTTATTTAATCATGTATGCACTTGCAAAGTACTTGGCTGTAAATTTTCATTTCTCTATTTGAAAACAGGTATGGCGCGATTTGAAAAGCCGCACTAGTATAAAGGTCCGGAACAAAAACAGCAGCGTGGTATGACCGGCAATAGGCCGATTTCAGTGGCAGGTCTTACGGAAATGGACTTGCGCATCACCGATTTAGTCGGCGATTGCTATATTAGCAGCAATGACACATGTCCCGACAGTGTGCCTTTGAATGATGTAAGTTATAATTTATGTTAATATTAACTTATTAACCATTTGCATATTTACAAATTTTAGCAAGGTGAACAAATGATTGATGTTACTTTTTAAATATTTTGAATTACTAATATACATAAGTGATTTATGCTGCGATAACATCCACACTTTTACTGTAAATTACAAGAATTTAATATTGACCAAAAACATTTAAAACATCTGCCAATACCCGATGTTTAACTTTACGTGTGACTCTTTAACCTTAGTTTTAGTATTAATATTTATGTGCAATTACAAAAGTATTTTTTAAGATTTAATACAAAATCTTCGATGTGTATATGTATATGCACCCACAGTCAGAGACGTAGATTTTGTATTAAATATTGAAAAGTGGTTTTTGTAATTGATTGCAATAATGCTCTTTAATAATAACTTTGAGGACTGAATTTTTTATTTTTTTTGAAGCTTGATTTTTTTAGTTTTGAAGACTTATTTTTTATTATTTAATATACGAGTTACCTGAAAAAAGTGCCTGAATTGAAAATATATATGTACATATTGATTTTGGTTATTCGCAACTGCAAGTTTATTTTGTTATATGGTTATTTTTCGAAGTCAAACTTTTGCGACAAAATATAAAAATGTATTTTGAATACATAACTTTTTAAATACGTGGTTGCGAATACTCCAATTTTTTCTTTATTCAATGGAACAAGTGTATTACCACCAACCCGATTTCGCCTTTAAATGAAGTTTTTAAACTGTTTTATATTAAAAAACGTAGTTATGTAAATTTATTTTTTAAATGAATCTATATACGTTTGAATGCATCTTGCTTATATAAAAGGAAAAGACGAGGAGATGAATAAGAAAAGGGAAAAGAAAAGGGATTAGGAAAGGGGAATGATCTTACGAAAAAAAATTTGAAATTAACCTTTCTTGCACTCGTTTACCAGCAGAAGATACTGAGTTTGTGATATAGGAACTATTAGCTACAGTTTCGTCCAAGGAAATATTAGTGTCATTAATTTCGAAATTTCGCTCGCCCAAATGAATGTTGTGCAAGGTTGCGCATGCATTCACAACCTTGCCAGCAAAGCCGGGCTCATACAAAAGAACCCTTTGTTGCGATAAGCAGCGCCAAGTCGCCTTGAGAACACCAAACAATCGTTCGATTGGATTGCGAGCTTTACACAAAGCCTCATTGTACCGGAATTTCGGAGTACCCTCAGGCTGGTTTTGTAATGGTGTCATAAGCCACGGTTCCAACGGATATCCGGAATCACCTGCAAGTTACTTCCTTAAAAAATATTGCGATTTTGAAATAAGTTTCAGTGTAAATACCAATAAGAAATATATTTCGATGGGTTGACTGCATGATTCTTCGCACCGCACATGAACTCCAAACGTAAGCGTCGTGACGCGCCCCTGGAAACTTCGCATTTATGTTTAAAATTTTGAGATTTGGGTCACAAATCTAAGAAAATATATACATATATAGATTTACTTTCATTTAAGTTAATTAAGTATCTTACCAGTGGCTGCTGTGGTGCAGTGGGTAGAGTGCTCGCCTGCTATGCCAGAGGTCTCGGGTTCAAACCGGTCTGAGCAAAACACCAAAACAATTTTTCTAATTAGTAAAAATCCAATTATTGGGTTTTTTAAGAGCAGCGGTCACCTCTCGGCAGTGGGCGGCATACCCTCCGAGTGTATTTCTGCCATGAAAAAGCTTCTCCCAAAAAATGCATTCGCCGTTCGGAGTCGGCATAAAACTGTAGGTCCACCCAATTAGTAGGAAAAACAAAAAGGAGCACACCTCGAATTGGGAGAGAAGCTCGGCCATAAAACTCGTCAGAGTTATAATAGCGCCATTGTATTATATTATTACTAGCAAATACCCGTCACACTTCGCTGCGACAAATCACAATATGCCACTCCCTTCCCTATCGGCCTCCCCACCAGTCAGCATTTCCCGTTCCCCTATCTCTTCCTCCTCTTATACTACTCTCTCTCTCTCCCCGTCTCACGTTCCTTATCAACAACTTTACATGGCCATCCGGTGCACATATCGGTGTACATCATGATTACTAATATATTTTGGATAACCGACTGGAAAATTGGAATGGAATGAACTCTCTATTGAAGCTCTCATTGATACCTTTAATTTGATACCAACAATGCCCAAAAATATTTCGGGGGCTATTTAGGTCCATGTTTCGGCCTCAATCCCGGGAACCGATTAAGATATCCGTATAGTGTAAAATATATATGGCTACCCTGATCAGCACCTTTAATTTGATACCAATATTACGAAAAAATATTTGGGGTCATCCGGGTCCACGTTTTGGTCTCTATCTAGAGAACCGACTGGAAAATTGGAATGGAATGAACTCCCTATTGAATCTCTGATTGATACCTTTAATTTGATACCAATATTGCGAAAAAATATTTGGGGCCATCCGGGTCCACGTTTTGGTCTCTATTTGGGGCACCAACTGGAAAATTGGAATGGAATGAACTCTCTATTGAAGCTCTCATTGATACCTTTAATTTGATACCAATAATGGTCAAATGTATTTCGGGGGCTATTTAGGTCCATGTTGCGGCCTCAATCCCGGGAACCGATTGAGGTATCCGTATAGTGTAAAATATGTATGGCTACCCTGATCAGTACCTTTAATTTGATACCAATATTGCGAAAAAATATTTCGGGTCATCCGGGTCCACGTTTTGGTCTCTATCTAGAGAACCGACTGGAAAATTGGAATCGAATGAACTCCCTATTGAAGTTCTGATTTATACCATTAATTTTATACCAATATTGCGAAAAAATGTTTGGGGCCATCCGGGTCCACGTTTTGGTCTCTCTTTGGAGCACCAACTGGAAAATTGGAATGGAATGAACTCTCTATTGAAGCTCTGATTGATATCTTTAATTTGATACCAATAATGGCCAAAAATATTTCGGGGGCTATTTAGGTCCATGTTTCAGCCTCAATCCCGGGAACCGATTGAGATATCCGTATAGTGTAAAATATAAATGGATACCCTGATCAGCACCTTTAATTTGATACCAATATTACGAAAAAATATTTGGGGTCATCCGGGATCACGTTTTGGTCTCTATCTAGAGAACCGACCGGGAAATTGGAATGGAAAGAACTCCCTATTGAAGCTCTGATTGATACCTTTAATTTGATACCAATGGTGGTCAAAAATATTTCGGGGGCTATTTAGGTCCATGTTTCGGCCTCAATCGCGGGAGCCGATTGAGATATCCGTATAGTGTAAAATATATATGGATACCCTGATCAGCACCTTTAGTTTGATACCAATATTACGAAAAAAAATTTGGTGTCATCCGGGTCCACGTTTTGGTCTCTATCTGGAGAACCGACTGGAAAATTGGAACGGAATGAACTCTCTATTGAAGCTCTGATTGATACCTTTAATTTGATATCAACAATGCCCAAAAATATTTCGGGGGCTATTTAGGTCCATGTTTCGACCTCAATCCCGGGAACCGATTAAGATATCCGTATAGTGTAAAATATATATGGCTACCCTGATCAGCACCTTTAATTTGATACCAATATTACGAAAAAATATTTGGGGTCATCCGGGTCCACGTTTTGGTCTCTATCTAGAGAACCGACTGGAAAATTGGAATGGAATGAACTCCCTATTGAAGCTCTGATTGATACCTTTAATTTGATACCAATATTGCGAAAAAATATTTGGGGCCATCCGGGTCTACGTTTTGGTCTCTATTTGGAGCACCAACTGGAAAATTGGAATGGAATGAACTCTCTATTGAAGCTCTCATTGATACCTTTAATTTGATACCAATAATGGTCAAAAGTATTTCGGGGGCTATTTAGGTCCATGTTGCGGCCTCAATCCCGGGAACCGATTGAGATATCCGTATAGTGTAAAATATAAATGCATACCCTTTTCAGCACCTTTAATTTGATACCAATATTACGAAAAAATATTTGGGGTCATCCGGGTCCACGTTTTGGTCTCTATCTAGAGAACCGACCGGGAAATTGGAATGGAATGAACCCCTATTGAAGCTCTGATTGATACCTTTAATTTGATACCAATAATGGTCAAAAATATTTCGGGGGCTATTTAGGTCCATGTTTCGGCCTCAATCGCGGGAACCGATTGAGATATCCGTATAGTGTAAAATATATATGGATACCCTGATCAGCACCTTTAATTTGATACCAATATTACGAAAAAAAATTTGGGGTCATCCGGGTCCACGTTTTGGTCTCTATCTGGAGAACCGACTGGAAAATTGGAACGGAATGAACTCTCTATTGAAGCTCTGATTGATATCTTTAATTTGATACCAATAATGCAAAAAAATATTTCGGAGGAATCTGGGTCCATATTTTGGCCTATATCTCGGGAAGGGGTTGAGATACCAGAATTAAATGTGGTCATAATTTCAATCTAATATCAGGTGATCATTATGTCAAAATTTGAATGTGATCGGCCCGGTAGTTTCGGCGTCCATAGGGAACAAACATACAAACAAACAAACAAACAAACAAACAAACTTTCATCCTTATATATATAGATTATTATAAGTATCTTACCATTTGCACATTTAGGGAGTGGTACCCGTGGTGGTTTACGTAGGCTTCTTCGTGTACTTTTGGTGCCAAAATCGATACGTGTGTACAATCTATTGCCCCTATTGTACCCCCAACTAATGGCGCAGCTGCCGCCGAAAAAACCTCTTTTGCAGCTTGGTAATCTTCCTGCCTCGTAGGAAACTTAATTTCTTCATACATCATTTTTGCATTAATTGCATCTGTTACGCGATGGATGCACCGACTTACGGTGGATTGGCTCATGGACAAACCCCACTGTTCTCCTACAGGCCGTTGGTAGCAGCCGGTGGCGTAAAATCTTAGAGTACACAACACCTTAAATGGCACCGATGTTAAGTAAGGAAATGTCGCAATTTCAATAACTAGATATATTACCTGTTTTTCTGCTGAAATTGCGGTAATCCTCTGACCTTTCAGGGATGTTTCCAAACTGTAGAGCGTCAAATGTAATTACACAAGCGCAAACATACATACATAATAAATTTCTATACAATGTATAGCGACGCGCTGGCGCTGACTACTTAGTCAGCCCCACACAATTTGTAAGTACACAAAATTGCTGACGCTGCCATTCTCACGCTTCCAATCTTATTCTAAGCATAAGTGCTCATAGGAGCATACATATGTACCGACACCGACCCGTAAACTTCTTATTACTATTATATGGCGATCTTTGCCAGATAAGTCGTGGCAATTCAGTTTGCCTTCCATTTATCTACGTGGCAAGAAAGCCATCGGTGGTAATGATTTACACTTTCAATGCAAGCAAACTAGGCACATTTCCACAAAGGACAGCAACAGCAGCGGACAACAAACTGCATATGCTTTGTGTTTTGAATTGGTCATCAATATCGTCACCTTGTTGAGCACGCGGAAGCAAGTTAAGCAACAACAACAGCAACATTGGTGCGCTTGAAGGCGAAACAGCAACAACAACCGGGAAGTTACAGCAGCAGCAGCAGCAGCGGCAACAGCAGAACACGCGGCGTCAAAAGAGCCGAACGAAGAAAGCAGCAGAATTTTCATTTTTATTGACCAGCAGCAGCAGCAATATATATTAGTATAATTTAATTTAATATACACGTATATTTTATTAACAAATCTTGTGGCAACCTAACGGCTGCCTACTTAGTGGCGATAATTGAAAAATTTTTGCCTAATTTTTTTTTTTCTCATTTCATAAACTAACAAATTCTATCTATGGTCAACCAACAGGAGGTCGACGAAATATTTGAAAGGTGGTCGAGGTTCTTTATCGAAAGAAGTCAACAACCACCTGAAAACAATAGACCAGGTCCTTTGCCGATAACAATCGAGGAGTATCGGCAAAAACAACAGACTAACCGCAGGGTGGAGGAACCCAAAGTTCCGAAGCCAGTTACATTTAAGCGAGAAAGGGGTGGCAAAGCTTTTAAAAAAAGAAAAGAGCTTGCCAAGACCCATGAACTCATAAACATGACAACAAGTGTAGAAGAAAAGCGAAAATTAAAAAACAAATTAAAAGAGATAAGAAAAATGTTTAAATAAAAAAAAAAAAGTGGAAATATCTTTTGTTTTTTTTTTTGAGAATGTCTAGGTCTAGGAACCCAATTGCTGATTTACCCAACGAAGTGGAAGTGAGAGATTACGTTAGGGAATTAGAATTTTTGAGAAGATTTTGGCGTCGCATGGCAATGACTAGGGAACCAACAATAGAAGACGTTATCAATCCGAGGACAAGAGTAGAAGAAGTACAACGAATGTTTGAGGTTTCCGGCATTCCAAGATTTTAGTGACATTTTTTTTAATACAAATAAGCCAATATGGGTGGCAAAACATCCAAGATTGACAAACCAAATGCCAATGTGGTTAAATCCATTGAAGTAGTTGATCATACTGAGTCCTTGGATTCCATAAAATTCATTTTACTTGTTATTGCAATTGTTAGTTGCATCAATTTATTTTTGAGAATATACTCAGTCCACAACAAAATTTTGAAAAAGAGATACATTTCTCGCGCTGACGGCCTGGATAAAGTATAAACAGACTTTTTTTGGGATATCATTATTTTTCAATGGTCAAATGGGAAATAATTCTTAATACACTTATAGAAGAAAAAACCACGGCAGAAAATGCATATAAATGCATAAACAAAAACATAACAATAAAAACGGAAACGGTAAGAAAACACCTCAAAACAATACTAGATTCATTAAATAATTTAGGTGAAATAATACGCAAAGTTAACAATCAACTCACTGCAGCTCACCAATTAGAGGCATACCAAATATTTTCCATTGTTAGAGACAAACTAGTATCTTCATTAGCAAGATACAATATTGATGCATTAGTACCAAACACATACGAAAGTACTATATCACTCGACTTTAGTAGTTTATTACCAGAACCCGAAGAAAAAAACAAAATGCCAGAAACAGTAGTAGAATTTATTAAAACGGCTTCATCAATTTTACCCGAATTTGATGGCAAGCCGGACAATCTACATAGTTTTTTGGACGCACTAGACATCCTCCATCAGATCAAGGATACGCATGAAGCGTTAGCGATATCCATTATAAAAACTAAACTTAAAGGCACTGCACGAAATTACATCAGTACTGAAAACTCAATACAACAAGTTAAAATAAAGTTGCAAAATTCAATTAAAGGCGAGTCAGTAGAAGTATTGACTGCAAAGCTTTTGAATATTCAACAGCGCAGTAAAACAGCTAATCAATACACTACTGAAATAGAGAAGCTAACAAAGTCATTGGAAGGAGCATTCATATCTGATGGGCTTACCTCAGACTTGGCAAGCAAATATTCTACACAAGCATCTGTAAAAGCCATATGTAAGAATTGCTCGAACGAAAAAGTAAAAATGATAATGCAAGCAGGAACTTTCACTTCCATGAACGAAGCTATCTCTAAATTCACAAATAGGTGTACTGAAGTAACTGGAAACCCAAACTCATTACTTCACATCCGCCAACAAAACTATTACCGCGGTAGCTTCCGTCGAAGTTATCAAAGTAATAATAACAGAAGTAACCAAAGACGCGCGTTTCCCACGCGCCACAATTATAACAATTCCAGGCGAGACTTTAGAAACCTAACACGCTCAAATGCTCGCAACAACGATAACAATAACAATACAAACAGCACACGAAACATACGTAGCTACAATCAACAGGAAAACCAGCAGACTCCACTTCAACAGTAGAGAGAAAAATTTTTGTATTCAATTTACATTTGAACAGCTACATATCTTCCTAGTCAACATTAAATAACTCATTTTCTACTCTCCTAGTAGACACAGGAGCAGATATATCGATTATTAAAAATGGTCAAATTCAAAATGATGTTTCAATTGATAATTCACAAAAAACAGATTTAAAAGGCATTGGACAGGGTATAACAAACACCCTTGGAACGGTTAAAGCAGATTTGAAGGGCGACGAACTTTTGATTCGACATAAATTTCACATAGTAGAAGATGACTTCCCAATCCCATGTGACGGAATTTTGGGACTAGATTTCATTAAAAAATATAATTGCATTTTGGACTACCAAAATGAAAAAGATACTTTGATATTACGTCCATATGATTTCCCAGAAAATATAGCAATTCAAATGACAAATGAGCCAACAATAAATAGTATATCAGTACCAGCAAGATCTGAAGTAATCAGACAAATTAAAATTAATAATAATAACGAATTATTTATACCACATCAACAATTAGCCGAAGGTATTTTTATTGCCAACTCAATAGTGAACCCGAATCAAGCATTTGTTAGAATTATTAATACAACAGATAAAAATGCCACTATTCAAAATTACAATATTAATACAGAAAGTTTAGAAGACTACATAATTGTAAAAAATAAACAGAAAAATGAAGAAAATAATAAAGAAAAACTGGAAAGATCAAATAAAAATTTTCCACCATTTGCTAAATCTCAACTTAATACTTTGTGTTCAGAATATATAGATATATTTGCATTAGAATCAGAACCTATAACTACTAACAATTTTTATAAACAAAATCTTTACATGAAAGATGACTGTCCGGTCTATGTAAAAAATTATAGAATACCAGAAGCACATAAACAGGAAATTAATAAACAAGTAAATAAATTAATACAAGATGACCTAATAGAACCATCAATTTCCGAATATAATAGCCCTATTTTACTAGTACCGAAAAAATCACTTCCAGGTAGCAATGATAAAAGATGGAGATTAGTAATCGATTATAGACAAGTAAATAAAAAGTTAACAGCAGATAAATTCCCATTACCAAGAATTGATGATATTGTGGCGAATATAATCGGTTCAGCTCACATCACTAAATGACTGAACACATCTCTAAAGGAAATTGCCGGAATAAGAAGAAGAGACCAGATAATTTCCGGTGTTGCCAGAATTTTCTAGATTGCGTTTGCGGCGAGCAGGCGCTTCGCAGTCAGTCGTAACTTAACCGTATAAGTGTTAACATCAAGTCAAGTAAAACAAGTGTAGACTTTTTAGTCGTGAAATAAAGCGGTGTGAATTAAGAAGTAAATAAAGACTTTTATTTAACAATTCAGCGATACGAACCCGATAGAAATAATCGAGCTACCGACAAATACGTAACAATTGGTGTCAGAATTGGAATTCTTAAATAAATTCCAGGACCAAGGATAACGAAACAATGATAATGAAATAAGGATAATGGCAAAGTTAAGCGAACTGAAAATCCAAGAGCTTAAAAAGGAGTTAGAAAAGAGAAATCTGAGTACAAGCGGCAATAAAATTGAACTACAGGTTAGGAGTAGCTATGGAAGCATATAACATTAATGTAGATGAGTTTGATTTCAACGTTGATGTGGAAGAGGTCCAAAAGGAAGAAACCCAGAAGGAAGAGGCTCCACGGTCAGTAGCAAACGTAGACATGAACTCGATATTGGCTGTACTGACACAAATATCGGCAAAAATGGAAGATCAACAGGCACAGATATCGGCAAAAATGGAAGATCAACAGGCACAGATGTCGGCAAAAATGGAAGAACAACAGGCACAGATAACGTCCAAAATGGAATTGCAACAGTCAGTACTTTCATCACAGGTGTCCGGCATTGCGGCTCAGTTGGAGGCACAAGAAGAACGCATGTCCTTACAATTCAAGGCACAGGATGCAAAAATTATACAAGTTAAGCAGGTCCTTGAAGAAAGACAAGAAAAATTAGAGGACGATGTAAAAGCATTGAAGGCCCGTCTTCAGGATATTCAACTAAGTCGTCCAATCACTTCAACTGCTACACAGAAGATAAAACCTCCGTCGTTTGATGGAAGTGGTCCATTTCAAGTATTCAAGCTACAGTTTGAGAAAACGGCAGTTGTAAATAATTGGAGTGCGGAGGACAAAGTCGCTGCCCTGTTCGTAGCATTGAAAGGACCTGCAGCAGAAATATTACAGACTGTTAGCGAGGGCGAAAGGAACAGCTATGACGCAATTATGGGTGCCGTTGAAAGACGTTATGGTAGCGAGCACAGGAAGCAGATATATCAAATGGAGTTGCAGAATCGCTTCCAGAAACCAAATGAGACGTTACAAGAATTTTCTTCTGAGATTGAGAGGCTAGCTCATTTGGCAAACGCAGGAGCACCTCAAGAATTCATCGAAAGAATGAAAATTCAAAGCTTCATCAATGGAATACGAGATATTGAAACGAAGCGGGCTACCTATGGAAATCCAAAAGGAACTTTTGCTGAAACGGTATCATATGCGTTGACGCAGGAAACAGCATCTCTACTGAGCAAGCCCACTTACAAGGCTCATCGTGTGGAAGTGGAAACGCCAGACTTACTAAGCAAAATATGGGAGGCGTCGAATGAAATCCAGAAAAAGAAATGTAATGCTGTGAAATGCTTCAGATGCGGAAAAATAGGACATATAGCACGTCACTGCAGCAATAATTCCAGTAAGTTCAGCACTGCAGATGGGCGCAAGCGCAAGGCAGAGGGGCATGAACAAGCGCCCAAATCAACTGAGTCGTTAAACTAAAGCGGGCCAGCCAAAAGGGGCGTGGGCTGGTCCCCACAATGGAATGCCCCATAATCTCTGTCTCTCAGTTGGGAAGAAGCACGAGTAATGTTACTATTGGTGGCTTGGTGGACGGAATGGAGCGCATGTTGACTGTGAATACGGGAGCATCTCATTCCATCATTCGATCTGACTTGGTAAAGAAGGAAGTAAGGCCATTGTATGGAGCAAAATTGCGTACGGCAACAGGCGAGGATACCCAAGTCCTAGGGCAAGTTACATGCGAAGTTGTAATTGGAAATGTTGTCGTACTACACACCTTCATAGTGGCGGAAATTGCTGATGAAGTCATAATTGGCGTGGACTTCCTAATCGGCCAAGGCATTAAGATTGACATGAAAAACAAGGTTATGAGTTACAAAAACATGGAGGTGCCGCTAAGTTTTGGCTACGATAAGAGATACAGCAGTAAGAAAGTGCTCGTGGAAGAGAATCAGCAGATACCGCCAAAGTCCGAGGCAATTATTTGGGCAAAGATTGATGCAGATTGTGGGACAAACAAATTGTGGGTTGTTGAAGCAGAAACAGAAACTAAATCAAATGTACTTGTTGGAAAAACCCTGGCTATGACAAAACAAGATGGGAGTATACCAGTAAAAGTACTTAATGAGTTCAAGTCACCAATCAAACTCTCCAAAGGTGCTATCTTGGGAAAATGCGAAGAGGTTGACATCATCATGAATTGCGAACAATCCCAAGGAGAAGTTTCTACTGGCAATACAGATCTTTCAGATGAAATAAATGCTTGGACAGAAGAACTGCAGGGGAATCACAAAAGAAAGGCGAAAGAATTACTTGCCAAGTATTCCAGCATATTTGATAAGGATGGTACAAAACCAGGCAGGACAAATATTGTGAAGCATCAGATTGACACCGGTGATGCAAGGCCAATCCGCCAGGCTCCTCGCAGCGTTCCATTAGCTAAACGTGAAATGGTGAGCCAGATTATACAAGAAATGAGTGACAGTGGGGTAATTGAACCATCAGTCAGTCCATGGAGTTCTCCGGTAGTACTTGTTAAAAAGAAAGATGGTAAGATGAGATTCTGCGTTGACTACCGGAAACTGAATGATGTAACGAAAAAGGATAGTTACCCATTGCCAAGAATTGACGACACTCTGGACTCGCTATCTGGAACGGAATGGTTTTCAACACTGGACTTGAAAAGCGGCTATTGGCAAGTCGAAGTAAAAGAGGAAGACAAGGAGAAAACAGCCTTTAGTGTTGGCGATGGTCTTTAGCAATTCACGGTGATGCCATTTGGATTATGTAATGCCCCAGCTACCTTTGAGCGACTTATGGATCAGGTACTGAAAGGATTGCACTGGAAAACATGTCTTGTGTACCTGGACGATATCATTGTATTGGGAAAAAGCTTTGATGAACATCTCAAAAATTTGGAGGAAGTTTTCCGAAGAATAGCTGGCGCTGGTCTCAAGTTATGTCCTAAGAAATGTTCATTATTCAAGAAAGAGGTAAAATACTTGGGACATAAAGTGACTACAATGGGCATCTGCACTGATAACGAAAAAATAGAAGCAGTAAAAGATTGGCCAAGACCTCGGAATCTACATGAATTGCGAAGCTTTCTTGGGCTGTGCACATACTATCGCCGATTTGTACCAAATTTTTCCGGCGTAGCAAATAGTCTCACGGAGCTTATGAGGAAAAATAAGACTTTTGAGTGGAGGAAGGAACAAGAAATGGCTTTCCAAACGTTAAAAGATCGGCTTTGTACTGCCCCAATGCTAGCATACCCGGTTCCAGGAGCGAGGTTTATTTTGGATACTGATGCGAGTTGTTATGCTATAGGAGGTGTTTTGTCACAAGAAATCGACGGACAGGAGAAGGTTATCGCATACTACAGCCGATCAATTGGGAAACCGGAAAGAAATTACTGTGTAACACGAAGAGAACTGTTGGCATTGGTAGAATGCATCAAACACTTCCATAAGTACCTCTATGGTCAACGATTCCACGTCAGGACTGATCTTGCAGCGTTAAAATGGCTTTTGAAATTCCGAAATCCGGAGGGTCAGTTAGCAAGGTGGATTGAGGACTACAAAATTATGACTTTTCTATAGACCATCGTAAAGGCAGTACCCATGGAAATGCTGATGCAATGTCGCGGCGACCATGTAATCTTGAATGCAAGCATTGCTCGAAAGCTGAGGAGAAGGAAGACATCATAGATGTTCGGCTAATGACAATAACATCCACAGACGAATGGGATGCGGAACAACTAAGGAAGTGTCAGCTAGAAGATTCAGATCTGGCACGTGTAATGATTGGTTTGGAACAAAATGAACGACCATCAAAAGAAGAGATGTCAGCAGAGAGTCCTGTTGCCAAATCATATTGGGCACAGTGGAATAGTTTGCAATTGGTAAATGGTTGCCTACATCGTGTTTGGGAGAGTGAAGATGGTCAAAGTTCTAAAACATTGATAGTTTTTCCAAGGAAAAGAATACCGGATGTGCTAAATGAGCTACACAATGGTCCAAGTGGAGGTCATCTTGGAATAACAAAGACGGTAGAGAAAATCAAGAAGAGGTTTTATTGGGTCGGCTGCCGTCAGACAGTTGTTGAGTGGATTGCTAACTGCGATGTGTGCATAAAGGCTAAGGGTCCCAAATCCAGGAGTCATGGGCTGATGAAACAATACAACTCAGGAGCACCATTTGAGAGAATTGCCATGGATGTAGCTGGGCCATTTCCTACTAGCAAACTTGGAAACAAATATGTACTGGTGGTCATGGATTACTTCAGCAAATGGCCGGAGGTGTACCCGATTCCAAATCAAGAAGCAGAAACTATAGCCGAAGTATTCACCAACAATTGGGTGACGAGATATGGTGCACCTATAGAGCTACATTCTGACCAAGGAAGAAACTTCGAATCAGTTGTGTTCCAGGAGAGGTGCAAGACACTGGGTATTAGGAAAACCCGAACAACTGCGTTACATCCACAATCAGACGGCATGGTAGAAAGATTTAACAGAACATTAGAGGAACATTTACGAAAAGTGGTGGACAAGTTCCAGAGAGATTGGGACACTCATATTCCTCTGTTCCTGATGGCATATCGATCGGCCGTACACGATACAACAGGTCAGACTCCTACAAAAGTAATCTTTGGTAATGATCTTCGACTGCCAGCTGACTTGAAATTTGGGATAAATGCCGATACGGGAATAAATGCCAGACAGTCTAACAACGTTCTGGAAGAGGAAATGAGAGAAATACATGAACTTGTAAGACAGCGAACAAAGATCATGAGTGACAAGGTGAAGGCCAGATACGACAAGGCGATGAACTCAGAAGGATTTGTTGAGGGAGATTTAGTTTTGCTATACAACCAGCAGCGAAAGAAAGGTTTGTCCCCGAAATTGCAGTGTACTGGGGAAGGGCCCTACAAAGTGATTAAACGGCTCAACGATGTTGTGTATCGCATACAAACGATTGGAAGACCGAGGAATAAAATGAAAGTGATTCATCTGGAAAGGCTAGCAGCATTTGGAACGAGTAATGTGTCAGATCGGGACGATCAGACATAGGTGGAGGGCAGTGTGGCGAATATATCGGTTCAGCTCACATCACTAAATGACTGAACACATCTCTAAAGGAAATTGCCGGAATAAGAAGAAGAGACCAGATAATTTCCGGTGTTGCCAGAATTTTCTAGATTGCGTTTGGCAGACTATATAAAGCGGCGAGCAGGCGCTTCGCAGTCAGTCGTAACTTAACCGTATAAGTGTTAACATCAAGTCAAGTAAAACAAGTGTAGACCTTTTAGTCGTGAAATAAAGCAGTGTGAATTAAGAAGTAAATAAAAACTTTTATTTAACAATTCAGCGATACGAACCCGATAGAAATAATCGAGCTATCGACAAATACGTAACAATATTCTAGATCAATTAGGAAGAGCAAAATATTTTTCTTGCTTGAATTTAATGTCAGGTTTCTACCAAATAGAACTAAGCCCAGAATCAAGAGATATAACATCATTCACCACAGACAATGGTACATACCGTTTCAAAAGATTGCCATATGGTCTCAAAGTAGCACCAAACTGATTTCAAAAAATGATGACTTTGGAATTCTCAGGTCTAAAGCGATCGCAAGCATTCTTATACATGGATAACTTGGTGGTATTAGGATGTTCCGAAAACCACATGATTAAAAATTTAAAAGACGTATTCGCAACTTGCAGAAAGTATAATTTAAAATTACACCCAGATAAATGTCTATTTTTCAACCAAGAAGTTACTTACCTTGGACACAAATGTACAAGTAAAGGAATTTTACCCGACCCAAATAAATTTAAAACTGTTCAGAATTACCCAACTCCCAAGAATGCTGACGAAGCTAAAAGATTCGTCGCATTTTGCAATTATTACAGAAGATTTATACCAAATTTCGCAGAATACTCTAGAATATTAACAAGACTTTGCAAAAAGAACATTGTTTTTAATTGGACAGAAGAATGTGAGAAATCATTCAATTATCTGAAAAATGCACTAATTAGCCCAATATTTTACAATACCCAGATTTCAATAAAGAATTTTATATAACGCAAGTGCATATCCACACATATGCGGAGCAGTACTAAGTCAGGAATATGCTTATGCCTCTAGATCTTTCACAAAAGGCGAAATACCGTACGTCTACGGTAGAAAATTCACAATTAAAACAGACCACCGACCCATAACTTACCTTTTTTCGATGAAAAACCCATCTTCAAAACCAACTAGAATTCGACTAGACTTGGAGGAATATGACTTTGGGGTGGAGTACATAGCTGGAAAGGAAAATTACGTAGCAGACGCACTATCGCGCATAAATATTAAAGATCTTAAAGAAATGTCAATTGAAGCATGTAAAATATTGGAAGTTACGACTAGATCGGAAACTAAACAAAAACCCAGTAATATAAAAAATGAAGAAAAATGTCACAATGAGAACCCTAAAATATATGATGCGCTTAATAAATGTGAAGTAAAAAAGCTAGCTCAGCTCGTTTTCGATCCCCCGAAACTGCAGTTCAAAAAGGGAAAGAAAATTTGTAGCGAAATTAATATAAATAACCTAATTGTTGAGGCAAAGATTGACTTAGGACAATTCTTTGCCAGGCTTATGAAAGAAGCCGGCAATTTAGGAATTAATAAAATACAGTTGTCTTTAGGAGACAAATTGTTTAATTATACTCGAGTAGACACATTTAAGGAAATAGGTACCAAGGTTCTCAAAAATTTAATCATTGCATTAACTCCGGAGGTTATGCATGTGACAGATAATGAAAAAATAAATAATAGTCTTCATAAATATCACGATGATCCTGTTAATGGTGGCCACCCAGGAATCAATCGTACAAC
This sequence comes from Urophora cardui, assembly GCA_960531455.1. Lineage (NCBI taxonomy): Eukaryota > Metazoa > Arthropoda > Insecta > Diptera > Tephritidae > Urophora > Urophora cardui. The sequence goes on along the minus strand of OY482675.1, from coordinate 13,714,660 downwards.
AAATAAAATAAAACAAAAATTTTACTGGAAAAACATGAAAAATGACATTAGGAAATACATTAAAAAATGCGCTCAATGTAATAAAAACAAAATTAATAAAAATTTAAAAGAACCTGTGATAATAACAGAAACGCCAACAAAAGCGTTTGATATAGTTCAAATTGACACAATTGGACCATTTCCAAAATCATTGAATGGAAATGAGTATGCAGTCACTATAATATGTGACTTAAGCAAATACCTAATAGCAATTCCAATTGAAAGCAAACATGCAAAAACAGTAGCCAAAGCTATTTTCGAACATTTCATTCTCATTTATGGATGTATGAAGACCATACTAACCGATATGGGAACGGAATATAAAAATAACGTTTTTGAAGAACTGTGTAAACTATTAAAAATAGAACACAAAACTTCTACACCTTACCATCATCAAATGTTAGGCACTGTTGAACGCAGCCATAGAACATTCAATGAATATGTACGTTCATACATATCCATTGACAAAGACGATTGGGATGAGTACCTCAAGTACTTTACCTATTGTTATAACACAACACCTTCTACAGTTCATGGTTACTGCCCTTTTGAACTAATATTTGGAAAACCGGCACCGACATTCGAATTTCTACAAGAAAATACAATTAGCCCATTATACAATTATGAGGCATATGATAAGTAAGTTAAATTTAGGTTACAAATAGCACTAGAAAGAGCTAATAGGTTAATAAAACAGGCTAAGGAAAAACAAAAAACTAATTACGATAAAAACATACAGCTTAAGGAAATAAATATAGGAGACTTAGTGTTAGTCAGAGACAAAGCAGGACATAAGTTAGATAGTAGATATAAGGGGCCCTATAGAGTAGTAAATATTGATAGGAACAGTAATTATAGTTTAACTCCCTATAAGGTAGAAAGTATAGGTAAAAATAATAATCATTTAGAAAAGAAAATTATAGTACATACAAATAGACTTAAAGCAATAGCATGAGACATTTCCACTTTTTACATCACAATAAATATGTAAGTATAAAAATAGGAACATAAATGTTCAATTTTAATTTTTATTGAAATGAAATACTCGCTTCATTAAATTTACAAATGAAGCGAGCATTTTTTTTTTGGAAGGGTGATGTAGAGCGTCAAATGTAATTACACAAGCGCAAACATACATACATAATACATTTCTATACAATGTATTGTCACGCGCTGGCGCTGACTACTTAGTCAGCCCCACACAAATTGTAAGTACACAAAATTGCTGACGCTGCCATTCTCACGCTTCCAATGTTATTCTAAGCCTAAGCGCTCATAGGAGCATACATATGTACGTAGGTACATGTACATATGTACAATATACCGTGGGAAAGAGTCCCATTATTGTTACACATTTAGAGTAAATATGTATCGTAGTAAATAAGTAGTACATAAGAATAAATTTTGTATAAAAGAAGCAAATTTTATATAATAAAGTTAATTCATATACCGACACCGAACCGTAAACGTCTTATTACTATTATAAAACGTTAAACTACCTGCGTCACGATTTCTGGGCCCACCCGGAATAACTTTCGGAACTCGGATGGCGCCAGCTCGAACGGATCGTCTATATCCCTCAGTAAACGCCTATCTACTTTTCGGGAATTTTTTTCGGCGCTTGTAGCCAAATGATGGGCAACGAACTCAAAAGCCATTTAAAATAAGTTTTAGTTAAAAATTTAGGCTTTATTGACACAAATAACAATAACGAAACAAGAAAATATTTTAACAGCACAAACTGAAACCTCGATAAATAAACAATTTTAATATCGACAACGTGAACAGCTGATTCGATTTAACAAGTTTTGTTATTGACAAAAGTTAGTCAATAGCAAAGTTGTTAAAAATGTTGTTAAGATAACTTAACGATAACAAATGTTGTTAAAAAAGTTAGTGAATCGAGCTACAGAACAGAGTGGAAACCGAAGTCGAACATATTTATCTTGTAACTCAAACTTTACAACCTGATCTTCTTTTGCTTATATCTAACATAAAGTTTATTCTATCTTCTCCGTCGGAACTACTGAACCTATTGAAAAAATATGAACACCCTTAGAAAGGTATTGCTCTCAAATAGAACTGCGCCAAATTTTATTAAAATTGGTGGGAAAATGCGTCCACAATCGCCGTTGGAAAATTGCCGTATGGTTGTTACTGCATGTGTTTGAACAGAACGAAACAGAGCTGTAACAATGTGTATGGATAGATGTGTTGGCGTGTGTTCTCCAAACCATGCAATTCTGAACATGTTTGGCTGCAAGTGGTGTGTAGTTTCAAAGAAGAAGAAACATAAAAGAAGAAGCAGAATCACTATACCAAAAACAAAAAGGACAAGGAATATGTACATACGTGGGGTTATAAAGAATAAATAGGAATGAGGAAATATATAATGAAATAAATAGGTACCTAGAATAATTAGTATATAATAGCAACAACATAATAGTGGTGGCAGCAATAACAACAAAACTCAAAAAATACTATAGTCGCAATCTCAAGCAGAAATGCCAAAATTTGGACAGAAAAATTTGTTTGAATTCTAAGTTTTTTAATTAATCAAATGCAATAAATTTGTTTCTCTGTACCTATATGATTGATCTCAATAATAAAATAACTTTTGAGTATGACATTTTTATTATTTTAGCTCTAAAGTTTAGCTTTCTAAATATATGAAATTAACAAAATTTCAGATCTCGGTAGAGCCCTCAAGATCGAATTCAATTCCAGTTTTTTTACTTTTATTGTGATCTGTATTCAATTACGCAACTTTTGATACCTCTTGCGACACCCTAATGTACATATGTACATACATACATACATATATATATAGATACATATTTCCATACATACATATGTATTAGAGGTCGGAAACTATCGATAGTCAGCACCATCGATAGTGTACGATAGTTTTTTGCAAACTATCGATAGTATATCGATAGTTGAAGATAGTTTCGGGTGATTTGGGAGAGTCTACGGCTACGCTCACACTGTAACCGCCTTTTGCCTTTTTACTAATCACACTGTTGGCTGCGTTATATAGTGCGCTTTCCAGAAATGTATAACAGCTATTAAAAATCTAATATCGTTTGATACCCATATTGTAGGGTAATATTAATGTTTTTGGACAATCACATTTTGACCGATAATTCAGTTATCGATAAATTTATTGAAATATATCGTAGTCCAAATGAAACCTGGGGCCATCCCCTTTCGTTTGATACCCATATTGTAGGGTAATATTAATCTTTTTGGGCAATCACATTTTGCCCGATAACTCAGTTATCGATAAATTTATGGAAATATATCAAAGTCCAAATGAAACCTGGGGCCATCCCCTTTTGTTTGATACTCATATTGTAGTGTAATTTTAATGTTTTTGGGCAATCACATTTTGACCGATAACTCAGTTATCGATAAATTTTTCGAAATATATCGAAGTCTAAATGAAACCTGGGGTCATCCCCTTTCGTTTGATACTCATATTGTAGTGTAATTTTAATGTTTTTGGGTAATCACTAGAATGCATATTCGTATTTATGTTGCTTTGACTACGTGCTAGTCAGCAATTCAAACCCTGTATGGAATAGTTTCCGTTTGTTTGGTGCCTAGTGGTCACATTTAAAATTTTCAATAAACTATCGATAGTTCAAACGATAGTCGAAAACCATCGATAGTGTAAACCATGTTCAGAAACCATCGATAGTGACCATCGATAATGTACGAATATGAGCGGCAGGTTTCGGCCTTTATGAAATGACGGATTGCCAGTTTTGCCGCAGGCCTTTCTAGTACTCCCGTCACTGTACCTCGACGTACCTGGCCGTCTTTTGCTGTGAAAACATTTGTAACGATCCCCTTTGGCCAGCGATTTTTGTGCAAAGACTCATCGACGATTATTACCACATCCCCTACTTTCAGTGGTGGCTGCTTTGTAAACCATTTTGTTCGTTTTCTTAGCATTGGCTTGTACTCCTTTACCCATCTTTGCCAGAACCTATCAGCAAACATTTGCGATTGTCGGTAGCGTTTATATATGTCACCACTATTTCCGATAGGTTTGTAGCCGCTTGCCGATCCTAACGCAAATGATTGGGTGTGATTGCTTTGTCGTATCATCAAATTTATTTTCTACCGCTGAGTAATCGATATTCTTGGACTCATTTCGTAAAATGTTTTCGACCGCCTTGAAATTGGTGCCGTTGTCAGTATATATCTCCTTTGGTGTGCCGCGGCGGGATGTAAAATTACTGATGCACATAATACAAGAGCTTGTATCAAGGCTATGGGCAACCTCAATGTGCACCGCCCGAATGGTTAGGTAAGTGAATATAACACCCCAACGTTTTTCGCGTCTACGTCCTAAGGCCACGAAAATGGGCCCGAAGTAGTCAATACCTACGTAGCAAAATGGCCTTTCGAAACATGCCAACCTAGCTTTTGGTAAGGGCGCGATCTGCGGACTCAGTGGTTTAGCTGATTGGTTTTTGCATACTTGGCGGGTTGTTCTTACCGTTATGTAAAGTACGCGCAACCGTGGAATGTAAAAGTTACCTTTGATATAATTTATGACTGCTTCGTGGGTTAGGTGATGGTACCTTTCATGGCAGTGTTTGACGATTAAATAAGTGATGTGGTTTTTACGTGGCAGGACGACAACATCTTTAGCACATATGAATTCGGCTCGGCTTCTTACCCTCAGTATGTCTTGCTCATCTATAAATATATTTAGTGATGTTAGTGTACTTGTCTTATCGATGATTCCATTGCTCTTTAATCGAACAAACTCTTGTAAGAATTCGCTCCTCTGTGCTTGCTTTACTAAAACGCCATATCTATAATTTCAGAGTTTACTTTGCTAGGCGCTACCAGTGAGTAAATTTTTGCCTTTAATTTCTTAACGTACAAAATAAATGTGGCTACTGCTCTATATAACCGCTTCCAGCACGAGAATTACTCCACGTTCATGACGATGATATAGCTCTTAACTGCAAGCATATGCATGACGTGGTGTTTAATTTCGCTGCGGTGGGGCCAATCGTTCTCATCGGCTTGCAGAAACTCAGGTCCGTTAATCCACATTTCGTTGTTTACCTTAGATTCGTGTTTGGTGGCGAGGTCCGCTGGATTTAGCCGCGAAGGGACCCAACGCCACTGCTGAAGATTTGTAGCTTCTAATATTTCCGCCACTCGATACATTACAAATTGTCGTAACCGCCTGGGGTCCATACTAAGCCATTTTAGCACCGTAGATGAATCTGGCCAGAATACTTTACGCCTAATTCGCAGACGTGAAACTCCCTCTACCTTTGATGCTAACCGAACTCCTGTTATGGCCGCCTGTAACTCCAGCCGGGGTATTGACACTGGACTTAATGGTGCTACCTTCGATTTGGCGGCTACAAATGATACGTCGACTTCCCCACCACTATGTACGCGAAGATAACTCACCGCTGCGTAACCGTATTCTCCAGCATCGACGAAAGTATGCAACTGGATATCGTCTGCGATGTTCCCATGAAGTGAATAACATCGTGGGACTTCTGTAGCAAACATTTGTGGAACCGTTCTCTTCCAATGGCACCATCTCGAGTAGAGTTCGTCGGACAACTCCTCATCCCATCCAACTCGTGCACGCCATACGTCCTGCAGTAAAATTTTTAGTGCTATGGTAAAATTAGATAAAAAAGCCCAAAGGGTCAAATACAGACATACCAAAGTGAATACTTTTAGTATGGAGAGGATATTGGGCAAACAAGCGAATGGTTTGAAAATCTGTCACATCAACGCACAAAGCTTGATTAAGAAAATTTATGAATTCAGATATATATTTGAACTCTCCGGTATACTAGATGTGTTATGTGTTTCTGAGACCTGGTTCTCTCATTGTCATAGTGATAAATTGTTCAGTATCAGTGGTTATATACTATTACGGCACGATAGAGTTGGTCATGGCGGTGGCGTTGCTATCTACGTAAAAAGTGTACTTTCATGCAAATTAAAATGTACTTCTCCAAGCACCAGCAACATTGAATATCTCTTTGCGGAGATCACGACTAAAAAGGATGAGATTATAATAGGCTGTGTCTACCGTCCCCACAAAACTATTGATTATTCTCCACTTGTCGAATTTTTAGAAAACTTAACTCTACCGTATCGCAATATAATAATATGTGGCGATTTTAATTCGGACTTATTATGTGACAATATGAATTGTTTTTCATTGGCGATGCGAAGCCTTGGGCTTTTCACTGCTAATTCAACGATGCCCACTCACTTTACTCAAACTAATAGTTCGCTCCTTGATATCTTTCTTGATAACGATATGTCAGGCGTACTTTTGTATGATCAATTGTCTACGCCAGGCTTTTCAAAACATGATCTAATTTTTCTTATATATGACTTTGACGTATGCAAATGCAGCCACAACTCACACTCATATCGTGATTTTGGACGCCTGTGCTATGAACAGCTAGGTAGGGCGATTGCAAGGATGGGCATTTTTGCATTACCATTCAAAGTGCATTACCATTCAATAGTGAATGGTAGTGCAAAATTGGTTTGCATTACCATTCAGTAGGGAATGGGAATGCAAATTTGGTTTGCATTACCATTCAGTAATGAATGGGAATGAAAATGTGGTTCGCATTACCATTCAGTAGTGAATGGGAATGCAAATGTGGTTTGCATTACCATTCAGTAGTGAATGGTAATGCAAATGTGATTTGCACTACCATTCAATAGTGAATGCGAATGCAAAGGTGAATGCATTCCCATTCATTGCATTCCCACTGCAAATGTGATTTGCACTGGACTAGTACTCTATTCGGAAAAGTTGGTCTGAGAGGCATCCTCTTTCATAATAACTAGCGCTTGTTCGTGTTGAGTAAAATTTTTGTAAATTTTGTAACGATTCCCCGGTCTTCCGGTCCATAGCCAGGGTTTTCACTGCCCGTAGCTCTATGCTATTTCCCTAGATGCTGACTGACTGAATACACCGTCCCTACGCTGTGGTGACTCGGCCTCAACTAACTCGCGCTTGGTGGTTGCGCCGGCTTTTATACCCTCTCTGTGCCAGCGCGACCGTTGTTCTGCCGCTGCGTGCGCCTGTACATCTGCGTATGTGTCCGTTATTCTTACATTTGTATAACTTATGTACAGTGGGTGTTAACATACTTATTTGAAATAATGGAAACCAAGACTTACGTTTATGTAATTACTAAATAATGTAAAACTAAATGTATAATTCCTTTTCAAATACATAGGTTCGAACTTAACAAAATAATATTGAATTCTTATTAACTAAACAATTCTTCCGGTCTTATAACTACAATATGTATATATATATATATATGCTGCCTTGTGTTGTGGAGGCTCCAAAGGCTGACGTATTTGGGGTCTTCACAATTTGTTGAACTGTGTAATTATAACCTCAGAAGTTGAAAGAAATACTTTTACTTACAGGTATAACATAGAACATATGTACATATTACCATGCCGTGTTGGTTTCCCTTTACTTTGCTAAGCCTAATTCCATATTTATAATATCCCATAAACTTCCTTTCCGTTAATAAATAGATTAGCCACTTAATACCTTAACTATGGTCACAGGTTTTAACTGCTATTAAATGATGAATGGTTGTCCAAATCACTCGCACTCATTTTTAATTAATAGTCCAAATCACATTTGCAGTGGGAATGCAATGAATGGGAATGCATTCACCTTTGCATTCGCATTCACTATTGAATGGTAGTGCAAGCCACATTTGCATTCCCATTCACTACTGAATGGTAGTGCAAGCCACATTTGCATTCCCATTCACTACTGAATGGTAATGCGAACCACATTTGCATTCCCATTCACTACTGAATGGTAATGCAAACCACATTTTCATTCCCATTCACTACTGAATGGTAATGCAAACCAAATTTGCATTCCCATTCGCTACTGAATGGTAATGCAAATCAATTTTGCACTACCACTCATCATTGATTGGTGGCTGCAACGCTGAATGCAATCAAAATTGAATGCAGCTTGCCCAACCCTGGGCGATTGAGACCATTGATTGGGATCCATTATATACTATGACATCAACGGATGATCATGTTAATTTTATACAAGGGCATACAAAAACTTTATTTAATATCTATGTCCCACTTAGGAAAACATCAAAAACACATACTCATCGTCCCTGGTTCAATCGTGAACTTAAGTCCCTCATAAACAAACGTAACAAGGCGTATAACGAATGGAAACAAACTAGGCTGATAACATCTTTCTTTCATTATCGTAAACTGAAAAATGAAGTTAAAAAATCTATTAGAGTACAAAAAACGAACTATTACGAACGTAAATTCAATTTAGCAGTAGGTTGTAAGAAAACGTGGAAAGCTATCCGTGAGATAGGTATAAACAACAACAAAAGTACCCCAGTTTCAGGTACCGTTGATGTAAACGAGCTGAATGTCAAATTCACAGAATTCTCCACGTTCAATATTAACTATGCAAATTATAACAATCGCTCTGTAAATCTATCACATAAATTTGAATTTAGTTGTGTCGATGACTGTGATGTGGTGGAGACAATACTCGCCATTAAGTCTAATGCTTTAGGTCTAGATGGTATTCATCCTAAATTCATCAAGTGCTTGTTGCCGAAAATTTTGCCATATATAACACACATAATGAATACAATTTTAACCAAGTCTGGGTTTCCTGACAGCTGGAAATAGGCTAAAATCATACCAATAAAAAATCGAATGGCGAGCTTAGACCGATATCAGTTCTGCCATACTTATCCAAGGTAGCTGAGCAATTAATGTATAGGCAATTATACAAATTTCTTAATGATAACTCCCTCATAAGTGATTGCCAGTCACGGTTTAGGGCAAATCGCAGCTGTATCACGGCTCTGCTGAATGCTACGGAAGATATTAGGCAAAACCTGGATGAAAACCACGTAACATTTCTGATACTCCTGGATTACTCCAAAGCCTTTGATTCTGTTGACCGTCGCCTGTTGTGTCTAAAGCTTGAAAATTTGTTCAATTTCTCAGCCTCTGCTGTAAATTTAGTGCAATATTACCTCTCACAGAGGTGTCAAGCAGTATGCGTGGGTGACTCTCTATCTCGACTGCTTCCTGTAGTCAAAGGAGTGCCCCAAGGTTCAGTTCTAGGTCCGTTGTTCTTTGTTCTCTATATCAACGACTTGCCTAAAAGACTCGGGCACTGCAGCGTTCACATATATGCCGATGATGTGCAGCTGTATCTCAGCTGTCCAAGCGATTCAATCAAAGTGTGCGTTGACAATCTTAACAGCGATTTAGAACGTGTTAATGAATGGGCTAGTAACAATGGTCTAGTTATTAACCTCTGCAAATCTCATTGCTTAGTAATATCGAAGAAGCGATTCCAAATCGAAGGGTATGACAATGTTATTATAAACAACTCTCTGATACGCTTCGTTGATTCTGCAAAAAACCTTGGTGTTATTTTCAACAGGAGTTCAACCTGGAACAATCATATCCATTGTGCTATTGGTAAGGTCTATGGTATGCTTCGGTCATTATGGGTAACCCAATATTTTACTCCACTAAAGATTCGTCTGCTCCTTGCCAAAACTTATCTGATACCAACACTGTTGTGGCCGCTGTGGTGCAGTGGGTAGAGTGCTCGCCTGCTATGCCAGAGGTCTCGGGTTCAAACCACGGTCCGAGCCAAACAAATTTTTCTAATTAGTAAAAATCCAATTATTGGGTTTTTTAAGAGCAGCGGTCACCTCTCGGCAGTGGGCGGCATACCCTCCGAGAGTATTTCTGCTTTGAAGAAAAGCTTCTCACAAAAAATGCATTCGCCGTTCGGAGCCGGCATAAAACTGTAGGTCCACCCAATTAGTAGGAAGAACAAAAAGGAGCACACCTCGAATTGGGAGAGAAGCTCGGCCATAAAACTCGTCAGAGTTATAATAGCGCCATTGTATTATTATATTATAACACTGTTATACGGCTCTGAACTGTTCGCCAACTGTGACAATACATGCAACAAAAAACTCAATGTGCTATACAATAATATTGCAAGGTATATATACGGTATTGGACGACGTGACCATATATCGCACTATGCTGCACAAATTTTCTTTATATCGTTCAACAATCTTTTAAAGGCAAGATGTCTTGTGATGCTGCATAAAATTCTTTATACAAATGAGCCCCAATATTTGAAGCGCAGACTACACTTTATCCGGTCAAATAGATCTCCTCAGCTTTTATATTCCAGATTCAATTCCCTAATATCTGAGCGCCAATTTTTTATTTATGCCATTCGGCTTTGGAACAGTCTCCCATTGACTCTGCGGCTAATTGTAAGGACCAGGCGTTTTAAATTCGAGCTTTATAGATTTTATGAATAATTTAATATTGGTATAACCTAAATATATATATATATATTTCTATATGTATACACATATCTACACAACTAGCACTTTTTACCTATCCTTTACTTTTCTTCCTTTCCCTTCTTTATTCCTACTTCATACTATCTTAGTTTAAGTTATATAGCTTTTTGTCTTTTAATTTGTAATTAAACTAAATTAAGTCAATTATGTATTTGTATATTCACACATCAACGCTGAAATATAAACTATGGTTGTTGCGTTGAACTATTATTATTAAAATAATATAAATAAAAATAAGCACTTGCAGGACCTCCCTTTTCGTCGGTATGATGTTATCAGTCATTACCTCTCGCTTTAACTTGGCAAACCTGAATGCAAATTTAAAGCTGTCCTTATTCGGATCCCAGTATACGCCTAATACCTTTTCGCTCATACCTAGTTGGGTGGGAGCTTGACTTTTTTTTACACACCCTTCCTCGATAACGTAGGCTGAATTAGACGACCAGTTGCGTATGTGGAAACCGCCTGTCGCGTGTATAGCTTTGACCGTATTTGCTAGTTTTAATGCTGCTTCCTCGTTATCTTCGCTATCTATGAAATCGTCTACGTAGTGGTGGTTCTTATTAGCATCGACGGCCCTAGGATGCTGGTTGGAAAATGCCTCTGCGTTTCTGTTGCGAACGTAATGTGCTATGCAAGGTGCACAGCTGATGCCAACGTTAAAGCTCTCATGACATAAACGCTGGGTTTGTCGAGTGCATCACCTTCGTCCCACCAAAGAAATCTTTGCGCTTGCATATCGGCTTCTCGCACGTTAATTTGGTGGAACATCTCGGCTATGTCCCCACATATAGCTACGCGTCCAATACGGAATGCTAGTAACGTTTCGACCAAGGAATTACGCATATCTGGTCCACTCAAGATAGCGTCGTTTAAGGAGATGCCTTTACTTTTTGCTGCTACCATCCCACGCCAGCCGCAACTTCTCAGGTTTATTTGGATTTCGTGCAATAAATATTGGCAAATACCAGATACGGCCACTGATCTGCTGTTCCGGAAGATTTAATTTAATGGCATAACCCTTTGCTAGGAGATTATTAATTTGGTCTTGCATTTCTAATGGTGATGGTTCCTTCAGGATCTTCTTGTGGAGGCACATAAGTCGTTTATACGCCATTTCGTAGCTATCTGGGAGATTCAGGTCGTCTTCCCGCCGCAGTAACCCAACTTCATACTTATAACCGATTTTTTGACATGTAGAATCCAATATTGCCATCGCCCTTGCATCTTGAGGTGACAGTAGCTGCGACGGTGGTGATGAGTCTAATTTAGAGCCTTCTTTTACCATATCATGCAACGCTTCGTAGTCTTTCCTGAATAATAATTAAATAAATAAAAGTCTAGTTTTGGTAGCGATTGGTTGGTGACGACCACCTTCGCGTATTGTTATGGGGACGGCAAGATGCTATTTGAGCCGATAAGAATGGTTGGCTTAGCCCTTGTATACGAATGAATCGGCAGTCCTTTGAGGTATGGATACTCCTTACAAATCATAGTCATGTCCAAGGTTTGAGTTGGAAGGCCCAAGCTGTTCACCGTATGAACGTTGTTGAGTGTGAATATTTTACCATCATGTCTGCCACTGATGTGAAGTGTTGTTCTTCTTGACGATTCTTCGTAGCGAGTATTGTCGCCTGTCCAGCGCAACCACAGTGGGTCGGAGATGGCCTTCAACTGGAGCTGGTTGAGTATAGCTTCATCCATCAAAGTAACAGAGGAACAATCGTCTAAAAATGCAAAAGTATCAACGTAATTATTATTGTTGTGAATACGAACCGGAATAATGCGAAAGTAAGGTGAGCCGTTCTGCTGAGCGCTGTGTGAATTTACTGAACCGTTTACGGCGGGGTGAACACCATGCCCTTCTGGTTTTCTGAAGCCTCGGTGGAGTAACTGGTGGTGCTTGGCGTTACATCCATCAGTACCAAAGACTTTATTTGACTGGCAACGTCTCCGGTGCGCATTCAAACACTGCCGGTACAACTTCAATGATCGTACCACGTCGCATTTTTTGGAATTTATCGCAATGCGGAATTCTATGTCCCTCTGCTCCGCAATGACCACAGTTACCTTTCCTTTCTGGCTTTTCGGCTTGAGTATCTCCCCTTGTGTGTGTGTTTGTATATCTACATTTATTTTAGCGATTTCGCGCAATTTCATGAGAAGTGAACAGAGAAAAGTAAAAAATGACATTCGAATAAGCAGAAAAAAGCAAATTCCCCAAATATTTTACCAAAAATCAGGTTTATAAATTAAAGCAAAGAAGTGAAGTGGAAATTGTCAAATTGTTAATTGTAGCAAGCATCTGGAATTTCGCTTTGCTTTAACCCTTTCGCCCCTGAGTTTTTTTCCCACAACAGGCGGATTTTTCTAAATTTTGACGGCACATACCGTAATAAGACAAAAATATAAGATGTTCGGCATTCAAAAAATGCCGGATATCCTTACGTTATCCTGGGATATATAATCCCAATAAGGGATTTTCCCTCTATAAAACCACAAAAAAATTATTAATTTAACGTTATATTGGGAAAATATATCCCACTCTCAAAATTCTTATTGGGACAATATGTCTCATTGAAAAAAAAAAATTCCTAAAGTCTTACATTATCAGTTTTCGCCACATATTTTTCAGTTACCCCATAAGTAATGCCTAAAACTTAATTGGGATGGTTAATATGTAAAAATATTGAAGGAAGAAAAGAAGTTATATGAATGGAGTGTTGCTGGGACACATAATCCCAGTAGGGGCGAAAGGGTTAAGGTTTTTTCTATCAAAGTTGGAGCAGACAAAGCCAATTGTGCACGGGCTCTAAAACCTTTTACAGCAGGAACTCGTTCGTCTTTCGGATGCATAGCCCAGGACAACTTATATGTATTTGGCAATTTCTCCACTAACTCCTTGACTATCATCGGGTTGCTCATGTACGTATCTAAATGGCATGTTTCCATTGTCGAACATATGTTACGGACGCACAGAGCAAAGTCGATTATCGCCTCCAGCTTGTAATTCAACGGCGGCACTTTCCTCGCTTTCTCGACCAGGTTTTCGATTATAAACTCTGGTCTCCCGAAGCACATGCGCAGGGTCTCAATTATCTCGGGAACCATCGCGGGCAGAAGTAGTTTACTTCGTACCATTTCTCGTGCCTTACCCTTTAAGCATGCTTGCAGACGCATCAGGTTCTCTGCGTTCGAATATCCGGCGACCTGGGTGCTAATCTCAAATTATCTCGGGAACCATCGCGGGCAGAAGTAGTTTACTTCGTACCATTTCTCGTGCCTTACCCTTTAAGCATGCTTGCAGACGCATCAGGTTCTCTGCGTTCGAATATACGCCGACCTGGGTGCTAATCTCAAAGCTACATATGAAGATTGGCCACTCTTCTGGATCGCCATGGAAGTGTGGCAGCTCTTCAGGAATTGATTGCCTAGCAGCAATTTGAGCAGCAGTAGGTATGGAATGGATGCCGGCGTTGTTTCCTGCAGGTACCCCCTATGTCTGTGACAATATTTCGTATTTCTTTTCCAAATAACGTTGTTAGAGTTGTTTTTCTTCTTCCAACATGGCGAGGCGCAGCTCGTATTTTCTTAACTTACTTTTATTGGGCGAGGACTGCTGAGCAGTGTGACTTATTGTTGTGTGTAGAGTGGTCATAATCCCTGTATACATACTTGTTAAAAACGTTGCTGGTGTTTGCGAATTTGCTAAATGTAAACTGCTGGGAAGCGTGGTTAGCAGCGTCTGGCCGACAGTCATACTCTGAGCGGCATTGCTTGTGAATATTCCCTTCTCGTAAACATGGTTGCATGAGGTTGACAAGGGTGCTCGTATTGCAATCGATGGCGAAGACGTCGCCTGCGGATGCTGAAGTTGACCTTCACCTGGTGCACCTTGTTGTATGTTAGTTGAGGGAACTGCAGCACTCGTTGTGGCTGTAGAGGATATCGGAGGGCAATGCGCACAACTCCAAATTTCATCAGCAACGCCACTGTTGACCCCAACGCAATCAAAGTGATACCATTTATCACAGTGGTCACACTGCACCATTTGCTCATTGTCCGGCTCGTCGCAATGAGCGCAGCTATTTAGAGCAGCTAGATCCTTTTGAGGCATGCCCGATAACCAGATTAATACGCGAGTAAGGTTTATTTATTCAAAATTCCGCGTATCGCGTACAATTATTTCTATAAATTATTTTTTAAAGATTTGTAATTTTCGCCCACGACTTAAAACAATGTTTTGTTAGAACTTCAATGATATAATATTTATTTACTCCACGAAGAACTTTAAAAAATAATTGTATGACAACGTGAGCCTAAATACAGAGTGAGTTACAATTCTTCTGTTTGCTACTATTTATACCAATTTATAATGTCCAAACATCTTCGGATTTAGCGGTACCAATGCAAAAAAATTAAACGGCAAATACGTATGTATACTTAATACAGTAAGAAAAAATTACAAAGAAAAAGAAATAAAACTTATGAGTTAGACAACTAACTGTTTGATATGAATTTTGGTAAAAAAGCAAAAACACCCTGCAGGAAACGCCTTGTGTGTATGCACCCAGTAGGAATGGCGGTAACAATCGTCTTTTTAGAGTCTCCTAAATGATATATCCAAATTTCAGCCTTTATAAAATGACGTAAGTAAGGTGTCATTTTTCGAGTTTTTAGGGGTGTCTGGCAGGGGTTTCCCCACATGGAAAGTGTCTGGCTGAAGAGATATCGTCTTTTTAGAGTCTCCTAAATGATATATTCAAATTTCAGCCTTTATAAAATGACGTAAGTAAGGTGCCATTTTTCGAGTTTTTAGGGGTGTCTGGCAGGGGTTTCCCCATATGGAAAGTATCTGGCTGAAGAGATATCGTCTTTTTAGAGTCTCCTAAATGATATATTTAAATTTCAGCCTTTATAAAATGACGTAAGTAAGGTGCCATTTTTCGAGTTTTTAGGGGTGTCTGGCAGGGGTGGTGGGGAAACCACATGGAAAGTGTCTGGCTGAAGAGATATCGTCTTTTTAGAGTCTCCTAAATGATATATCCAAATTTCAGCCTTATAAAATGAATTAAATAAGGTGTTATTTTTGGCACCTTTGGGCCTAATATCAACGAAACCCCACATGACCCAAATTTCATATTGCTCCATCATTCATAGTTGCGTTGGAGGTATGCGCTGAGAAAGTTTCAGCCTTTATAAAATGACGTTGGGCTGGCAGTCACGGGCTCTCGCTCTATAATCAAAAGTAGGTGATGTCTTAAATGAAGCGCAGTAGCGATTACATAATGAAGAAAGCTCAGAACGGGGAGTTTTTAGAAGTATGGCAGGTGGCATAGGGCACGTTTGTATGTTAACTTACTAGAAACAGCACAGGTGCGCTTACTACGAGTAGCGAAACAATAGTGAAAATTCACGCATTATGTGATACTGGGCCATTTAGTGAGTGAGAAGATGGTTACGGGGAATAAAAATTTACACAGCGAATCCGAACTGGAGTATCTGCCGCTGTTTAAGTCGTAGAACTGCGAAAGGTCATTTACCGGTCTTTGAAATAACGAACTGCCTGTGCTCCTCAATTACTTATAAGTGTCATCGGTATATGATATGTAGTTGTCTCAAGGACATTTGCAACAGCAGATATAAATCAAATTCAATTGTCAATGGAGATGTATATCCCATAGATCTCCACAGATAAGATCACAGCTGATTTATATCTCGACGAATGCATATGTGGAAGTTTATTTATTCCCAACTATTGTGGGTTGCGATTTTCTTTAACGGCCGGAGGTCTCGTGGCCGATAAAACTAGCAGTTTTGCCGAAAAGGGTTAAGGCAGAAGTTATAAAAACGTAAAAGAAGTCAGAAGGTGATAACTGATGACTAGTTCGTGGTATTAAATATGATATCGATAAATCTTTGATGGAGCGTTATTCACTAATAAACCGCTTAATAAGAGCGCCGTCTTTGGGATTGGGGTGCGTGCGAAATTTCATAATAACTTCTGCACTACACCGAGGAGGTATTTGGGAAGGCTAAAGCAACCAAACACCATTCGTGTAGGGAAATGGGAGCTCGCTTATTGCCCATCGGGGCTAGTCGGACATTATCGGCAGGAATCGGGGCTGTCCTTAATTCTCGGCCGAGACTTAAACGCGCTAACACCCTCATTACTGATTAGCGAATTTAACGAGGAAATACTATATTATTTTTTACTAGGGGAAATGCATTCAGGGATATCGAATCTGTAACTAAATTAGGGACAAAGAAGGAGGTTCTTGGTATTTGCCTAGGGACGGAGTTGTTTTTCAGTTTGGGGCGGGGCGTTTAATGTAGAGTCCAGGCTTAACTAATCTGCATGACGCCATTAATGACCAGCTAACTTACTCTAACTCTAGTAAAGAATTAAGCAACCTCTCTGATGTTATAGACAATGGGACGGGTAACGGGCTCGCAATCGTACTTAGTCCGCCATATTACTCTTTGTACGGGTAATTGTCGCATTTCAATATAGTTCAAAGCTTGTGTCTTCTGCCTATGGAGCGTGTTGAGCCTCGACAGTCATCTCAAGACCGGAGGATGTTCTGGCGTAATAGGTCAGTTGGCATAATGAGCTCGGAGCGAGTTGACGTGCGGTCGATCAGTGCGGGCGATTGAAATGTGCGCAGACATATATATGTACATATATGTATTTTCATCGAATTAAATGAAATCGAGTAAAAAAAAAAAAAACAGTGAATACGTAAAATAATTTACAATTACCTTTCTCTGCAAATGTTATGATTTCCTGCGTGTCTCCGAAGGATTCATCGTTTTCGTTTTCGAATCGTTGGTCGAACTCAGTTTTTCGATACGTAAAATGTGTATACCCGTTGTAATTTTCTAAATATGAATGAGAATGCCCGAAAAATTCGTTATTATTTAGCGATCTGTCGGCGCCAAGAAAGTTCCTATTAACCTTAGAATTCGTAAGGTAATTAAAATCAAGTGAACTTTTGGCTTTTTTCATGTTCTCTGAGATGTCTTGCATATTTTGTGAGCTTAGATTTCTTTTTATTCCACCCAAATCTGTAAAAAAAATTCGAAAAATATTGCTATAATAAATTATAAGTATATTTGAAGCCTTCCAACTAAATATCCCCATATTCAAAATCCCGCCTTAAGTAAAAATATTGCCTACCTTTCATCGTGTTATCCGTTTCTCCGGGAGAAATTCTTTGGTAGGATTTATTTTCACTAAAATCAAAGTATTCTATGCTACCAATACCATCGGCGCGATATATAGTATCCCAGATGAATTGTTTTGGTAGAGGATGAGATACGTTAGGTTTGTGTTTTAATCCAAGCTTGGTAAGTATCTGTCGTTTAATGGACTCTAATCGTGCCTGATCGTTTTGAACACTATGTCCTGTATGTATAAAAAAATATCATATATACTGTCACATTCCTTGTATGGCCTTAACTTTTAAAGAACACAAAAAAAAAATGTTGCAATGAATCTGAAATAACAGAAGACCTTATTAAATTTATGAAAAAAACTACTTTGTGAAGAGAAGGAATTTCTTTGCGACTTTAATTTGAAAAATTAAATTCTGAGTCACCTTTTTTAGCCAAAAGCCAAATATTTTAGCCATTTTTAGCCACAACTGAAATCAAATCTAACCACCACGAAAATTTTTTAATTGCTATGCTGGTGACAATCCGTGTGTATACGTACACTCTTTAGCAACCCAGCAACAAATCTACGCCTTAGTTAAGAATTATTAGAGAAGATTTAAAGTCTCACGAAAAAAGGCCTGAAAATTATAAGGGAAGCAAAATTGTATGGCGTAAGGCTTAAAATAAGGCTGAGTTTCCTGTGTTGATCATCAGGCCATAAGGAATACTCTCTGTCTCTCTGAAAGCACACCTTATTTCTGAGGCTTCTCCGCTAGGAAAATAAGGCTTATTTAAGGCCTTCTTATAACCTGATATTCCGGCCTTACGCGGTGTATGAATACCTTATAAATGTTTTAGTAATAAGGTGTTATTTGTTTAGCTGCATAATTCACATTTTTTTGAGATTTAAGCGTTGCGGATATTTAATAATTAACAAGTAAGGGAGCCTAAGTTCGAGTGGAATCGAACATTAGATACTCAGCTCTATGCTTCATTGTTTGTTTTCATTTGATGGAAATACGGTGTATTTTATATAAAGCGAGTGCCGCATAAAGTGGGCGTAGCCACGCCCATTTTCAAAATTTGTATCAATCTTCCAACTAAGGATATAAATATTATTTGAAAGAGTTTTTAGTACTTAGCACGATATTTTTATTTTAATTCAATTTTTAATTGTTGGGGTAAGTGGAAAAAAATTCTACAACTATTTACAGCGAAGGTTGAGTGTATAGCTATTTCACGAAAAACCATTTTCGATCATCAGCACTCTTTTCGGAAGAGGATGCACTGGGGATTGAACCCGAGTCCATTCCATCTTCAGCCGCAATGACCCAACGCATAAGCACACTCAGCCATTAAGACTCTGTGCAAGCTGTTGGATTTTCCCCACTTTTGCCTTTTTCATTTTCAACATTAACGTTAGTGTGTATATCCTTTTGCATATATTCTACCCAAACGTGCTGAATTTTTGTTGGCAGTTCGCAATGAACATTTGCTGTTGGTATGTATTTTTTATATACCGACAACGTTAACAATTTTGCTTGAAAGAGTTTTTAGTGCTTAGCACGAAATTTTTATTTTAATTCAATTTTTAATTGTTGGGGTAAGTGGAAAAAAATTCAACAACTATTTACAGCGAAGGTTGAGTGTATAGCTATTTCACGAAAAACCATTTTCGATCATCAGCACTCTTTTCGGAAGTGGATGCACCGGGGATTGAACCCGAGTCCATTCCAACTTCAGCCGCAATAACCCAACGGATAAACACACTCGGCCATTGAGACTCTGTGCAAGCTGTTGGATTTTCCCCACTTTTGCCTTTTTCATTTTCAACATTAACGTTAGTGTGTATATGCTTTTGCATATATTCTCCACAAACGTGCTGAATTTTTGTTGTAGGCAGTTCGCAACGAACATTGCTGTTGGTATTTATTTTATGTATATACCAAACAACGTTAACAATTTTACTTGAAATAGTTTTTAGTGCTTAGCACGAAATTTTTTTTTTATTTTTAATTCAATTTTTAATTGTTGGGGTAAGTGGAAAAAAATTCAACAACTATTTACAGCGAAGGTTGAGTGTATAGCTATTTCACGAAAAACCATTTTCGACCATCAGCACTCCTTTCGGAAGTGGATGCACCGGGGATTGAACCCGAGTCCATTCCAACTTCAGCCGCAATGACCCAACGGATAAACACACTCGGCCACTGAGACTCTGTGCAAGCTGTTGGATTTTCCCCACTTTTGCCTTTTTCATTTTCAACATTAACGTTAGTGTGTATATGCTTTTGCATATATTCTCCACAAACGTGCTGAATTTTTGTTGTAGGCAGTTCGCAATGAACATTGTTGTTGGTATTTATTTTATGTATATACCAAACAACGTTAACAATTTTACTTGAAAGAGTTTTTAGTGCTTAGCACGAAATTTTTTTTTTTATTTTTAATTCAATTTTTAATTGTTGGGGTAAGTGGAAAAAAATTCAACAACTATTTACAGCGAAGGTTGAGTGTATAGCTATTTCACGAAAAACCATTTTCGATCATCAGCACTCTTTTCGGAAGTGGATGCACCGGGGATTGAACCCGAGTCCATTCCAACTTCAGCCGCAATGACCCAACGGATAAACACACTCGGCCATTGAGACTCTGTGCAAGCTGTTGGATTTTCCCCACTTTTGCCTTTTTCATTTTCAACATTAACGTTAGTGTGTATATGCTTTTGCATATATTCTACCCAAACGTGCTGAATTTTTGTTGGCAGTTCGCAATGAACATTTGTTGTTGGTATGTATTTTTTTTATATACCGACAACGTTAACAATTTTACTTGAAAGAGTTGGGTCATTGCGGCTGAAGATGGAATGGTCTCGGGTTCAATCCCCAGTGCATCCTCTTCCGAAAAGAGTGCTGATCATCGAAAATGGTTTTTCGTGAAATAGCTATACACTCAACCTTCGCTGTAAATAGTTGTTGAATTTTTTTCCACTTACCCCAACAATTAAAAATTGAATTAAAATAAAAATTTCGTGCTAAGAACTAAAAACTCTTTCAAGCAAAATTGTTAACGTTGTCGGTATATAAAAAATACATACCAACAACAAATGTTCATTGCGAACTGCCAACAAAAATTCAGCACGTTTGGGTAGAATATATGCAAAAGGATATACACACTAACGTTAATGTTGAAAATGAAAAAGGCAAAAGTGGGGAAAATCCAACAGCTTGCACAGAGTCTCAATGGCCGAGTGTGTTTGTGCGTTGGGTCATTGCGGCTGAAGATGGAATGGACTCGGGTTCAATCCCCAGTGCATCCTCTTCCGAAAAGAGTGCTGATGATCGAAAATGGTTTTTCGTGAAATAGCTATACACTCAACCTTCGCTGTAAATAGTTGTTGAATTTTTTTCCACTTACCCCAACAATTAAAAATTGAATTAAAAATAAAAATTTCGTGCTAAGCACTAAAAACTCTTTCAAAAATTCAGCACGTTTGTGGAGAATATATGCAAAAGCATATACACACTAACGTTAATGTTGAAAATGAAAAAGGCAAAAGTGGGGAAAATCCAACAGCTTGCACAGAGTCTCAATGGCCGAGTGTGTTTATCCGTTGGGTCATTGCGGCTGAAGTTGGAATGGACTCGGGTTCAATCCCCGGTGCATCCACTTCCGAAAAGAGTGCTGATGATCGAAAATGGTTTTTCGTGAAATAGCTATACACTCAACCTTCGCTGTAAATAGTTGTTGAATTTTTTTCCACTTACCCCAACAATTAAAAATTGAATTAAAATAAAAATTTCGTGCTAAGCACTAAAAACTCTTTCAAGCAAAATTGTTAACGTTGTCGGTATATAAAAAATACATACCAACAACAAATGTTCATTGCGAACTGCCAACAAAAATTCAGCACGTTTGGGTAGAATATATGCAAAAGGATATACACACTAACGTTAATGTTGAAAATGAAAAAGGCAAAAGTGGGGAAAATCCAACAGCTTGCACAGAGTCTCAATGGCCGAGTGTGTTTGTGCGTTGGGTCATTGCGGCTGAAGATGGAATGGACTCGGGTTCAATCCCCAGTGCATCCACTTCCGAAAAGAGTGCTGATGATCGAAAATGGTTTTTCGTGAAATAGCTATACACTCAACCTTCGCTGTAAATAGTTGTTGAATTTTTTTCCACTTACCCCAACAATTAAAAATTGAATTAAAAAAAAAAATAAAAAAATTAAAAAAAAAAAAAATTTCGTGCTAAGCACTAAAAACTCTTTCAAGTAAAATTGTTAACGTTGTCGGTATATAAAAAAATACATACCAACAACAAATGTTCATTGCGAACTGCCAACAAAAATTCAGCACGTTTGGGTAGAATATATGCAAAAGCATATACACACTAACGTTAATGTTGAAAATGAACAAGTAAGGAAGCCTAAGTTCGAGTGGAATCGAACATTAGATACTCAGCTGTATGCTTTCATTGTTTGTTTGCGTTTGATGGAAACACGGTGTACTTTATATAAAGCGAGTGCTGCATAAAGTGGGCGTAGCCACGCCCATTTTCTAATTTTTTATCAGTCATCCAACTAAGCATATCAATATTATTCTTTGTGCAAAAATTAATTCCTTTATGACTTCTAGTTACAAAGATGTCACGTTACAAACTCCCAAAGGGTATTCCAGAAATATCTGTTAAAAAGTAGGCGTGGTCATAAACCGATTTCAATTAATTTTTGCGTGTTTATTAACACAAGTTATAAAAGTGTATAAACCAAGTTTCGTTATAATATCTCAATTATTTGTCGAGTTAAAGGCTAATAAATCTCGTATATCCCTTTGTCCAAAAGGAGGCGGTGCCACGCCCATTTTCCAAAATTTGTCTATTTTATGTTTCCGGTCTACTGTGGAACTCATGTCACAAAATTTCAATGAATTATCTTTATATTTGACAAAGATATCGCTTACAATGTTTTTATTAGGCCACTTTATAATACACATATATAAAAGTGGGCGTGGTCGTCAACCGATTTTGGTAATTTTTCGTCCACACATTTGCCTAAGTAAATATATCATGCGTACCAAATTTCATGGATATATCTTCAACGGTTTCTGAGTTATGACTCATAAAACTTTCAATGTTTGCCCCTTAATAAGTGGGCGTGGCTCCGCCCATTTTCCAAAATTTTTGTGGTTTTCGTTTTATGTTCATAGTTGGAATCATGCCACAAAATTTCAGTGATAGATCTTTATATTTGACAGAGATATCGCTTAAAATGTTTTTATTAGGTCACTTTATAATACACATATATAAAAGTGGGCGTGGCCGTCAACCGATTTTGACAATTTTCCGTCAAAACATTTGCCTAAGTAAGTAAATCACGCGTACCAAATTTCATCGACATATCTTCAACGGTTTCTGAGTTATGACTCATAAAACTTTCAATGTTTGACCCTTAATAAGTGGGCGTGGCACCGCCCATTTTCCAAAATGTCATAAAATTTCTTCATAGGGGCCTGAGCTCAACATGTGGGTAAAATTTTATCGCTCCAGCTATATTAGGGACTGAGATACCAAATTTCCGATTTTTTCTATATAGGAAAAGTGGGCGTGGTCATGGTCCGATTTCGCCCATTTTCAATACCAACCGTCCCAGTCTCGATACCAACTTGCATTCCAAATTTCATCAAAATATCTCAATTTTTGCGCGAGTTAGAGTGTTTACAGACGGACGGACGGACAGACGGGCGGACGGACAGACGGACGGACGGACGGACGGACATGGCTCATCGATTTCTCTTTTCACCCTGATCATTTTGATATATATAAGTCTATATCTATCTCGGTTATTTCATTCTGTTACAATCCACCGTTATGTGATTAAAACTATAATACTCTGTGTACTAGTACAGCTGAGTATAAAAAGGCAAAAGTGGGGAAAATCCAACAGCTTGCACAGAGTCTCAATGGCCGAGTGTGTTTATGCGTTGGGTCATTGCGGCTGAAGATGGAATGGACTCGGGTTCAATCCCCAGTGCATCCTCTTCCGAAAAGAGTGCTGATGATCGAAAATGGTTTTTCGTGAAATAGCTATACGCTCAACCTTCGCTGTAAATAGCTGTTGAATTTTTTTCCACTTACCCCAACAATTATAAATATTATTATTTTTTATTTTTTTTTTTTTTTTTAGAAAATAGAAAAAAACTTTTTAAGCATGGATGTAACTACAGCTGTTTCACCTTAGATCCCTCTAAGACTCATCAGGTTACTTTTGCTTCTGCCAAGACTCGAACTTGCGAACCTTGCAGTACAATAACTACAGTTCTAACCGGTGAGCTATTGCCTGCCTTCGACATCTGATAGAAAATTTGTTGCTAGTTTCTTTCCTACTATAATTCGTTTCTAACTTATGCACATACATATGTACATATTTACATATTTTTGTATGATTAAACATAAGTAGCGAATAAAGTGTAGGGATGTTCAAATGAACTTAATTTTTTATTTTAATTTATTTAATTTAACGAGCACAGGCCCAAGTTATATTTTTATTTTTTATTTTTTTTTTTAGAAACAAGAAAAAAACTTTTTAAGCATGGATGTAACTACAGCTGTTTCACCTTAGATCCCTCTAAGACCCTCTAAGACTCTTGGAGTCTTGGCAGAAGCAAAAGTAACCTGATGAGTCTTAGAGGGATCTAAGGTGAAACAGCTGTAGTTACATCCATGCTTAAAAAGTTTTTTTCTAGTTTCTAAAAAAAAAAAAATAAAAAAAAAAAAATATAACTTGGGTCTGTGCTCGTTAAATTAAATAAATTAAAATAAAAAATTAAGTTCATTTGAACATCCCTACACTTTATTCGCTACTTATGTTTAATCATACAAAAATATGTAAATATGTACATATGTATGTGCATAAGTTAGAAACGAATTATAGTAGGAAAGAAACTAGCAACAAATTTTCTATCAGATGTCGAAGGCAGGCAATAGCTCAGCGGTTAGAACTGTAGTTATTGTACTGCAAGGTGCGCAAGTTCGAGTCTTGGCAGAAGCAAAAGTAACCTGATGAGTCTTAGAGGGATCTAAGGTGAAACAGCTGTAGTTACATCCATGCTTAAAAAGTTTTTTTCTAGTTTCTAAAAAAAAATAAAAAATAAAAATATAACTTGGGCCTGTGCTCGTTAAATTAAATAAATAAAAATAAAAAATTAAGTTCATTTGAACATCCCTACACTTTATTCGCTACTTATGTTTAATCATACAAAATTATGTAAATATGTACATATGTATGTGCATAAGTTAGAAACGAATTATAGTAGGAAAGAAACTAGCAACAAATTTTCTATCAGATGTCGAAGGCAGGCAATAGCTCAGCGGTTAGAACTGTAGTTATTGTACTGCAAGGTGCGCAAGTTCGAGTCTTGGCAGAAGCAAAAGTAACCTGATGAGTCTTAGAGGGATCGAAGGTGAAACAGCTGTAGTTACATCCATGCTTAAAAAGTTTTTTTCTAGTTTCTAAAAAAAATAAAAAATAAAAATATAACTTGGACCTGTGCTCGTTAAATTAAATAAATATAAATATTATTGTTAATGCAAAATTTCATTCCTTTATGACTTCTAGTTACAAAGATGTCACGTTAAAAATTCCAAAAGGGTGTTCCAGAAATATCTTTCTTAAAAAGTAGGCGTTTTCATACACCGATTTCGCTAAAACTTTGAACATCTATTACCACTAGTGAAAGTTTATACATAAAGTTTCTTCATAATATCTCAATTATTTGTCGAGTTATGGGCTCTGAAATCTCAATTCCTTTGTGTAAAAAGAGGCGGTGCCATGCCCATTTTCCAGAATTTTTCTGTTTTTGCTTCCGGTATATTGTGGGACTCATTACACAAAATTTCAATGAATTTTCTTTATATTTGACAAAGATATCGCATAAAATGTTTTTATTAGGCCTCTTTATAATTCCCATATCTATATCTATATCTATCTTCTTATATCTATATATATAAAAATGATTTGGTATTTAATTGTAACGCTAAAATTTGAAAACGGCTGAACCAAATCAAATACTTCCTTAGGGGGGTTTGTTTGTTGTTACCCCGCGAAGGTTTAGTCGAAGAAAAAATTAAAAAGTGGGGGCGTGGCAGCTCCCATACAACCTTAATTTTAAGGCTGATTATCTCTAAAACAGTTCATGGTAGGGAGCTGAAAATTGGTATAGAGGTAGGTGATATCAAAACCCTTCTCACTCAGAAAAGTGAGGGTTATCAGAAAACGGAGCGTGTCACATCCCATACAACCTTAATTTTTAAAGCTGATTATCTCTAAAACGATTTAAGGTAGGGAGCTGAAAATTGGTATAGAGGTAGGTGATATCAAAACCCTTCTCACTCAGAAAAGTGGGGACTATCAGAAAAGGGGGCGTGGCACCTCCCATACAACCTTAATTTTTAAAGCTGATTATTTCTAAAACAGTTCAAGGTAGGGAGCTGAAAATTGGTATAGAGGTAGGTGATATCAAAACCCTTCTCACTCAGAAAAGTGGGGGCTATCAGAAAAGGGGGCGTGGCACCTCCCATACAACCTTAATTTTTAAAGCTGATTATTTCTAAAACAGTTCAAGGTAGGGAACTGAAAATTGGTATAGAGGTAGGTGATATCAAAACCCTTTTCACTCTGAAAAGTGGTGGTTATTAGAAAAGGGGGCGTGGCACCTCCCATACAACCTTAATTTTTAAAACTGATTATTTCTAAAAGAGTTCAAGGTAGGGAACTGAAAATTGGTATCGAGGTAGGTGATATCAAAACCCTCCTCACTCAGAAAAGTGGGGGTTATCAGAAAAGGGGGCGTGGCACCTCCCATACAACCTTAATTTTTAAAGCTGATTATCTCTAAAACAGTTCAAGGTAGGGAGCTGAAAATTGGTATAGAGCTAAATGATATTAAAACCACTCCCACGCATAAAAGTGGGGGTTATCGGAAAAAGGGGCGTGGCACCTCCCATACAAACTTAATCTTTCATGCTGAATATCTCTAAAATTGTTTACGCTAGGGACTTGGAAATTGATAACAATTCCGTATTAACGCAAAATAATAGGAGTTATACGAACACTTTAATTTTTAAGCTGAATATCTTTAAAAGGATTGTTACATTTCTGGTTGCACCGGGTAGAGGTGAGGTGGAGGGCAGGCATGCTTGCGACCCAGGCTAGCTCGACGGTGGGTGGATTCTTTTCCACCTCCCCTTACCCACAGAAACATAAACAAAATAATCATGCCTTAGGAGGGAGAGTACAGTGAAACGGTGCAAAAGAACTATGAGGAAAGTGTTGAAGAAAGCGTGGAAATTAAAACCTGTCCCTGTCCAGTCCGATGGAGTCTATCCCACCCTCTTCAGCGTAAACACGCGAAGCCATGGGCGCTGTGCTGACTCCTATTACCTTACAGCGCCCCCGAACTCGGTCATTATACGTCAAAGAAGAACGTCAGTCAATGTCCATTTTGTCCATTCCTACCTATCCTCTTTCGCACCAAAGCAACACCCACACCAAAACGTTAGAAAATTTACTCCTCCATTATGACTTTAGTTATTCAACCCATAAAAAAGAGAATAAATTTCATGTACTTTACAAACTTCTTCTTTAATTCCAAAATAACTTATTACATTTACGTGTTTACTTCTAAAAATTAATTTCCTTAAAGTATGTCCTAGTATGTATTTAGAAAAATTCAAATTCTATAAGTATAAGTATGTGATTGTAGGTTAATGTATCTGAGGGATACAAAAAAAATCGCAACGAATAAAAATCTCGACGAAGAAACTTTTGTAGGTGTAGGTATGTATGTATGCAAAAAAACAAAAATCTCTGTGTATGTACGTTTATGTATGTAAATAAAAAAACAACAATATATATGAACTCACCTTTTCACCACGGCGATGAAGGTACCCACATGCGCTGCTGCTACTGAGGGAGAGAAATTGCAAATATACGATATCGCTATTATTCCATACGTACCTACCTACTCGTTTATATTACAAATTTACGTGCTTGTTCTTTAATATTTTTCTTTAGTAAATGTTTGATCACTCGCTCGTGTTTGGGTGCGGCGAGCGAGTCACCACCAATTAAACGCAAAAGGAAAATATATAAAATTATGATTAAATAAAAAAACTTATAAATAAAGAAAATATGTGAATCGGATTAGTTAATCGATATTGCAGAGAGAAAACAAAAAAAAACAAACAAACAAAACGGGCTAGATCGATAATTAATTATAATTCCGGCTTAATATCTTTCTTTGTAAGAAACCCAAAAAAAAAAAAAAAAAAAAAAACAACAAAATGTATGTACACGTGGAAGACGTGTGCAAACGAATTGATGGCAAAGCGTAACAACAAAAACTATGGTTATGTGATGGTTAACTAAACAAAGGCAAAAAAAAGGTGTGGAATAAATCAACGTATGAAAAAAAATGTTTGAAAATTTAATATACCCCAGATGTTAAAGCTATGTCCCTTCCCTTAATTCGATCTATGTGTAAGAATAGCGTAAGTTAGTTGGATGAAAAAAAATGATATGTATGTATGAAAAAAAGGTCTAAATATAAAAAAATTAATCTGTGCGCTGCCGCTCCTCTATGGAATTCCCCCGTGGTTGACGACTCGTTATTGTTTTCGCTTTTTCGTTGTTTCCAATCGTTCCTCCAAATCTTGTGTGCCAATAACCAGATGTTCCAATAATAATTATGTCAGTGTTATTTATGTATGTATGTATGATGATCCAGACCACTGAACCCACTCAGCTGTTTAGCCACTGGAATGGATTTATGTTACTTCTATCCGCAGCCCAGCTGTAGATCGTTGGCCAAGAAAATTCTGTTGTTGTATGTATGTAGATGTGTCTTACCCTGCAGTAAACCCTGCAGTAAATTTGTTTCACTGATGAATGATCATTGATGATTCTTTGTTGAATATTCATCACTGTCGTCATAACTGAGTACAATTTTTATTATTTTTGTTTTTTTTTTCTGAGGAAAGCAAACCATTTATATGAAAAATTCATCAGTCTTTATATGAAAGTATTCACTGATGCCTCCTCAGTCGTAGGTGAATTTCATCAGTGATTCATAAAGGATTCATTTCGGATTTTTACTGCAGGGAATTTGTGTCACTGCTGAAGGATCAGTGATGATTCTTTGTTGAATATTCATCACTGTCGTCATAGCTCAGTATATTTATACTCAGCTGTACTAGTACACAGAGTATTATAGTTTTAATCACATAACGGTGGATTGTAACAGAATGAAATAATCGAGATAGATATAGACTTATATATATCAAAATGATCAGGGTGAAAAGAGAAATCGATTGAGCCATGTCCGTCCGTCCGTCCGTCCGTCCGTCCGTCCGTCCGTCCGTCCGTCTGTCCGTCCGTCCGTCCGTCCGTCCGTCTGTAAACACTCTAACTCGCGCAAAAATTGAGATATTTTGATGAAATTTGGAACGCAAGTTGGTATCGAGACTGGGACGGTTGGTATTGAAAATGGGCGAAATCGGACCATGACCACGCCCACTTTTCCTATATAGAAAAAATCGGAAATTTGGTATCTCAGCCACTAATATAGCTAGAGTTTTAAAATTTTACCCACGTATTGAGCTCGGGCCCTTATGAAGAAATTTGATGAAGTTTTGGAAAATGGGCGGTGCCACGCCCACTTATTAAGGGTCAAACATTGAAAGTTTTATATGTCATAACTCAGAAACCGTTGAAGATATATCGATGAAATTTGGTACGCGTAATTTGCTTACATAGACAAATGTTTTGACGAAAAATTATCAAAATCGGTTTACGGCCACGCCCACTTTTATATATGTGTATTATAAAGTGACCTAATAAAACCATTTTAAGCGATATCTCTGTCAAATATAAAGATCTATCATTGAAATTTTGTCGCATGAGTCCAACTATGGACATAAAACAAAAAACACAAAAATTTTGGAATATGGGCGGTGCCACGCCCACTTATTAAGGGGCAGACATTGAAAGTTTTATGAGTCATAACTCAGAAACCGTTGAAGATATATCGATGAAATTCGGTACGCGTAATATAATTACTTAGTCAAATGTTTTGGCGAAAAATTATCAAAATCGGTTGACGGCCACGCCCACTTTTATATATAGGAAATATAAGGGGGCCTAATAAAAACATTTTAAGCGATATCTCTGTCAAATATAAAGATCAATCACTGAGATTTTGTGGCAGGAGTCCAACTATGGACATAAAACAAAAACTACAAAAATTTTGGAAAATGGGCGGTGCCACGCCCACTTATTAAGGAGCGAATATTGAAAGTTTAATAAGCCATAACTCAGAAACCGTTAAAGATATATCGATGAAATCTGGTACGCGTGATATATTTACTTAGCCAAATGTGTGGACGAAAAATTACCAAAATCGGTTGACGGCCGCGCCCACTTTTATATATGTGTATTATAAAGTGACCTAATAAAACCATTTTAAGCGATATCTATGTGAAATATAAAGATAATTCATTGAAATTTTGTGACATGAGTTTTACAATAGACCGGAAACAAAAAATAAAAAAGTTTGGAAAATGGGCGTGGCACCGCCTCTTTTTAGACAAAGGGATATATGAGATTTCTTAGCCTTTAACTCGACAAATAATTGAGATATTATGACGAAACTTGGTTTATACACTTTTATAACATGTGTTAATAGACACGCAAAAATGTATTGAAATCGGTTTATGACCACGCCTACTTTTTAACAAAGATATTTCTGGAACACCCTTTTGGAATTTGTAACGTGAAGTCTTTGTAACTAAAAGTCATAGAGGGATGAAATTTTGCACTAACAATAATATTTGTATGCTTATTTGGATGATTGATATAAATTTTGAAAATGGGCGTGGCTGCGCCCTGTTTATGCAGCACTCGTTTCATATAAAATACACCCTATATCGAACAAACGCAAACAAACAATGAAAGCATACAGCTGAGTATCTAATGTTCGATTGCACTCGAACTTAGGCTTCCTTACTTGTTTTATTTGTTTTTATTTTTTTTTCTGAGGAAAGCAAACCATTTATATGAAAAATTCAGCAGTCTTTATATGAAAGTATTCACTGATGCCTCCTCGTCATAGGTGAATTGCATCAGTGATTCATTAAGGATTCATTGCGGATTTTTACTGCAGGGTATGTTTGGATGTGAATTTCTCTGTACGTTTTTGCAGTTGGTGTTATTTTTGTATTAGCCGAGTCCTGGTGTTAACTGGATTGCGTTGTTGTTGTAATTGTTGTAATGGTATATTGACGGATTCGATGGATTACTGTGTGGTTGTTGTAATTTGTAATTATATATTAGGCGAATATTTACGTGTGCCTGCAAATGTGACTGTTAAATGGCTATTGATATGGAGTAGTGGTGGTTGGATGTTTGTTTGATTGTTGTAACTTTTATGAAATTCGGTTCTAGGTGGATGTATATGGATGTATAGCTGTTGAACTACAAATTTTTAGCGGGATGTTGGGATGTTGTGCAATTAGACGTTGGTGGTGTTGTAATTGTGATGTTATGTATTTAATTGTTGTATGTGTGGATTGAAACCCCAAAACTTGACGGAGGTCCTTTTTGGCGACCTACAACAACACAAAAAAATCTATGTATGTATATGCATACATATGTACAGATCTCTGTGGCAGTTTGCAATAATCGCTTAAGTAAAAAAAAAAAATATGATTTCGAGATAAATTACTTTTTATATACAAAGGCGTTTCTTAAAAAAACTCACAAAAAGCAGATCAAAAATTATAAATACGAAATCGATGGTAACCCATGTTTTGATTGACTTTTTCTTAATAAAGCAAAAATGTTACGAGGAAGTTTCATCAAATATGTACATACATACACATCTATTGTGAGTTAAGCTAAACTGCCTTTTTTTTTTTTTTTTTTTTTGTTTGTGATTGAGTTATATGCATGAAGGTTTTACAGGCCTATAGAGTTTAGAAAATGAGAATAACATCGTCGACTTAAGCGGTTATGCTTGTGACCACAGATATGTGCACGTGGGACACACTTATCTGTGCCTCCATATGTGCGTCCCAGCATACATACATATAACTATCTACATACACACATACAAAGGTGATTAGCACTTACCCTGCAAAAAATGCGATCACTCCGGGATACATCCGGGACAACTCGCAAGGGAGCATGCGATTACTACCCATTTGTATCTCTTTATATGGGTTGAAGTGTTCTCTTTTGTTTGAGCATGTCCTATGAAGAGACTAATTGTACCCAGTTTGTACCCGAACGGGTAGCAAAAGCGCACAATTGTACCCGTTTTGTACCCGAACAGGTAGCAAATGCGACACGTCCATTTGTGCGACTAATTGCACCCGTTTGATACCCTTTCGGGTACAATTCGTCTACAATTAGTATACATATGTACCCGTTCGGGTACAATTGGGAACAATTGTAGACTAATTGTACCCGAAAGAGAGCGCTCCCGGACAAATCTTTTTAGAGACTCGTCGCACACTTTTTTACAGGGTACCTCCAGTTCCTGCTGGTGCAATTAGACCTCCTTCCTTGATGGGAGATGGTGATTAAAGTGCTGATTTTTGGGATAGGAATAACTCTCGATGTTTTCAAATTTTTGTTACTTTATTATTTTTTTTTTCCACTACAGAGTTTTTTATTTTTTCTTTTTGTTTTCCTTTTTTTTCTTCATAAAACACTTTCTCAGTTTCTGTAAAAGTACTAAGACCGATATTCATAAAAAAAATAAAGCAGGTTTTAGCAATTGTATAAAGTGACAAATTTTTTTTTTTTTTTTTTATATAAATTTTAAATTTTTAACAGCTTTATGAGTCCACTTTATTTTTTTTTTTTTTTTTATGAATAAGGGAATTAATAATTAATAACTATTATCTAACACGGTAAAATTAATTGAAATCACTCAAATCACTTCTTATATAAAAAAAAAAGACACATTTCACTTCACTGCACTTCACACTATTTTTTTTTTCTTTTACTCACTTTAAATTGACCCGACCGCAACTTTTCTATTATGACCCGTTGGTCACATTAAACACCCTTTTATAGAGGGTTAGACAAACGGACAAGCAACACGAATTAACTGTCCTCTTATGTATTTAATGAAAACGTTACTTTCTTTCGTGAAAGTGACTAATTATCCATATATGGACAAACATAAAGCCACTCGTAGCTTCGGGTTCGATCCGTGGCTTAGAGACACATACACACAGATACCACAGTGGATTTTCTGTTATTAACATTTACACTTTCGACACTTAACATTGACACTGTACAACTACATACCTATGTTACAGATACGTACATTTAACATATGTGGCAAAGGCTGCCGTAACAGGCTCGCAACCGTCGATGGTGCCTGCAACATGGAACGTGTGCGTAAAAGAGTTCATACGCGGCCTTTCACACATTTCGCCTAACGTGTGGCCTCGACCCATGACCTAAAGCCGGGCAGTTATAGCTTCCCATTCTACAACTAACTACAACTCGATTCATATTACTAAGCCACAAGCGTTACGTTTGTTTATACTCATGCAAGTACACGTCAATTTTCAGCAACTTACGACTATATCACAGTTGAACCTATAACTAATGGTCAAGTTGATAAAATAAATAAATAATTGCATAAATAATTACAAAAAATAAATATAGACCTAAGTACATAAATAAATAAATAAATAAACAAATAATTAAATAAATAAATAATAAAGTCATTAAATAAATAATTAAGTAAATAATTAAATAGATAAGTCAATAAATATCACAGGTTTGAATATAAAGTAAGTCAATATACATATATGTATATAAAAATATCACAGATCGAAATATCACTGGTAGACTAAGTATGTATCTGCACGGTCGCAGATATCCATACCAATCTATATATATATAACAAAAATATCACAGGTAAAAAAAATATAAAAAAAATATCACAGATAGCCTTAATGTCCTAAAAATAAAATTAAGGGTCAAGAATATAAAAATAAATACTGTTTCGTCAATACAGTTGATATCCGTACAATCGGTACTTCGTCTAGTGCACATCTACATACGCACAAACATGTATCTAACACTACATTTTATAACAAAAACAACATATTACTAACATAAAACGTATAATCTCTAAGCTACAAAAATATCTTTAGCGTGGTATACCCCGACTTTCTTCCCACTCATATCTCCAAGCTCATACATTGAATTTCCAATTACTTTTAAGACAACGCATTTTACTTGCTTTGGGGCAAGTTTGGCGTTATAGTTATCAATTTGAGAGCTTTGCTTGAAGTTACGGCGGTATACCACTTGTCCTACATTAAATTTCTCTTCTCTACTCCTAGTGTTGTAAACTTTTGCACTACGCTCGTGAGCCAACTTCAATTCCTTAATAATTTTATCTCGTAGAAGTTGCAAATTATCTCTGCCACTGATAACTTCGCAATCGGCGTCCCTAATTGCTCCGAGTTTCCTATAGAGTTCATATGATGCCGCATGTTGTATCATTGGCGGACCAAATAGTGCAGCATATGGCGATCTGCCAATGGCGGAATGTGTAGCACTGCGTAAAGCGAATGCGGCATCACTTACGTAATGATCCCAGTTCTTTTGGTGCTCTTTAATATAGGATCTTAAAATCTGTAGCACCGACCGATTTACCCTTTCTGCGGCATTACCCTGAGGTGAGTAAAACGCGGTTTTTATATGGTTAGTTCCATACTTGTTGACAAATGATTTAAAGGACTCTGATATAAATTGCTTGCCAGTATCGGAGTGAATATACTCCGGTACTCCAAAAATATGAAAAACTTCATGTTCTAAATATTTTACTACCTCAGCCGCAGTAGCTCTTCGCATCGGTTTTAAAAACACAAATTTAGAGAAGTGATCAAGGCATATAAACAAATACACATTACCATTGGACGTACGTGGGTAAGGACCCATAAAATCTATACACAAACGCTGAAAAGGTCGCTCAGTAACATGTTGTTTGCCCATCGTCGGCTTCTTAAAAGCGTTTTGGGTTTTATTACCTTTACATATTTCGCAGTCATTAATATACTCCTGCACGTCATTAACCATACCTGGCCAAAAATATTTTTCTCTAATTTTATATAGAGTTTTGTGTATGCCACCATTACCTGACGATGGTGACGCATGTGCCGATTCTACAAGACCCTGTCGCAACTCAGTTGGCACCCAGAGCTTCCAGGCGTGGTCCTCTTGAGTCACGTCTCCCCTGTTAAATTGCGTTCGTTTATAAACAAATCCGTCTGAGATACAAAAGTCTGGTAGTTTCGTTTCGTTTTCAGTCACTGTCCTTTTCAGTTCATCGTATTCTGTCGTCGCGAAAAATGGTGAGTCTAAACATACATCTAAAACGCGTTCGTTTGTTATTATTTCGTCCATGTCGATTCTCGATAAAGCATCCGGCACAATGTTTTGTGAACCCTTACGGTGTTCGATATCGAAGTCGTACGCTTGCAGTTTTAAGCTCCACCTCGCGAGTCGGCCAGCCAAATCCTTTTGGTTCATCAACCACTTCAGACTCGCGTGATCGGTGATGACCGTAAACGGCAATCCTTCAACATAAGGGCGGAAGCGTTTTATGCTTAATACTGCAGCGTAACACTCCTATTCCGTTATACTGTAGTTGCGTTGTGCTCGGTTCAGTTTTGCAGACATATATGCAATTGGCCGTTCGTTACTTTCGTCGTCTAATTGAAATAGTACTCCCCCCACTCCGTCAGTCGATGCGTCACATTGTATGTAAAATCGTCTGTTGAAGTCAGGGTGAGTCAGCACTGGAGCCGATATGAGGCTTTGCTTTAGGCTTTCAAACGCCAGCTTTGCTTCATCTGTCATAGTGAATTTCTTAATTTTGTCCTTTTTCAAGCAGTCATGTAGCGGTGCTGCTATTGTTGCATAGTCACGAATAAAGCGTCGGTACCACCCTGTCATCCCTAGGAACCTCCTGAGTTGTTTTGAGGTCTTTGGCTCGGGGAAATCACGCATGGCAGCAATTTTATTAGAATCGGTGCGAATGCACCGATTGCCAACTACATACCCGAGGTACCGAACCTCTTTGAAACAAAATTTGCTTTTTTCGACATTAATTGTTAACTTGGCTTCACGCAAACACTTAGCGACCTTCTCTAACAAACACAAATGTGACACAAAATCTTCTGAACACACTAACAGATCATCTAAATATACAAACACTGACTCACGTAGGGAAGCTGGTATAACTTTGTCCATAAGCCTACACATTCGTTGTGCAGCATTGCACAACCCAAATGGCATAACCGTAAAATGGTAAAGTGGCCTACCAGGTACTGTAAACGCAGTTTTCTCTCTCGATCTTTTTTCAAGAGGTATCTGCCAAAATGCATCTTTTAGGTCTATGGCAGATATATACCTAGTGTTTTGCAACCGGCTTAAAATTCCGTCTATGTGTGGAAGTGGATATGCATCTTTTATAGTGCGTGCATTCACTTTTCTCGCATCTAGACATAGGCGGTTTTTGGTGCCCTTTATCACTAATGAGACCGGTGAACTCCAACTGCTGTTGCTTTCTTCGATTACCCCTAACTCTATCATTCGGTCAAGTTCAGCATACACCAATTTTTGTATGGCTGGTGAAATAGGGTAAAATCTTTGCTTAACGGGCAAATGCTCATCAGTGACCTCTATAATATGTTCCTCCATGTCAGTTTTTCCGAGACCTAGTACGGCAAATGAAGGAAACTTGGCTTTCACTTGTTCCAAAGCTATTTCTTCTTTTATTGTAAGCGTATGTTGTACCGCTTCGAAAGACAGATCGCCCTCAGACGGCACGAGTTCTGCTACGACAGATTTTGCTGACCCTACATTTACACTACTACATTTACTAACAACACATAAGTCAAACACTTTCCAAAAATCAACACCAAGATAAACTTCCTGGTGTAAGCCAGGTACAATTAAAAATTCAATGTCTTTGGTCACATTATCCCACATCACTGGGAGAGTTATCACACCTGTGACCGCCGTTTCACCTCCATTAGCTGTACGGATATTCTGGCCTTTTATTGGCATAATTAAATTTTCCTTACCTAATAATAAAATATCACAATTTTTCCCTAAACAGCTAGCTCCTGCACCGGAGTCGAGTAGTGCAAGTACTTCTTTACCTCCTATGCTAGTCTTGGCAAAAAATCTATTATCACCCTTTAAGGTGACTATAGTAGAAATAATTTTATTTTGTATTCTTTTCAAATTTCTTTTCTTTTCTCTTAACTTCTGAATTTTTATGTAATTTCTTTTTCTTTTCTTTTCAATAATTTCTTCGGCAAAAATCCGCTTTCTTGCTTCCTCATATTCTATCTTACGCTGGTGTAAACTTTTTCTAGGTGTACTCTTATTCTTTTCTACTACTAAATTTTCGCTATTTCTTAAAATCTCAAAATTTCCCTCTCTTCTTAAAATTTCTACTTTTTGTTTTCCGGGGATGGCGTGAGTCCCCGGAGTACTCTGCCATCTTCCCGTTTCCCTTTGAGGGTTTGTATATGCAAAAGGATGCATTACTACCACATGCAAAACATTGCATGTCATGAAAGTTTGATTGGCAACTACCATCCTTTTGTGTCTCAGCAGGATTTTTGGAA
Organism: Urophora cardui; assembly: GCA_960531455.1. Lineage (NCBI taxonomy): Eukaryota > Metazoa > Arthropoda > Insecta > Diptera > Tephritidae > Urophora > Urophora cardui. The sequence continues at coordinate 13,677,281 of OY482675.1, read as the reverse complement.
TAGTGGTCAACTGGCATACCACACGAGAAACACAACATTAAGTGGAACGGGGACGGACAAAACGATTTAATAGTGGACGGAGACGTATTTTGACGAAACGACATAGACACATTACTACCGCTGTTCATACCTGGTGGCTTGTGATGACTACGACCTATTTCTTCTACTAAATTATTTTCTACCTTGCCTGGATTTTCTTGTGTTAAAAATTCTATTTCATTTAATGGCTTACTCCTACTTCGATTTTCTTTGAGCACCCGCTCGGCCCTCTTATACTCGCTCTTCAATTCTGCCAAGGAGTCAATCTTTGACGCAAACGTTAAATTAGCGAGATAGGGTTTTAGATTACTCCTAATTATCCCTACTAACTCCTTTTCAGGTATTTTCTTCCTCAGGCGAAACGTAAGGTTATGCACCTCGCTATAGAATTCGTCGAATGTCTCCCCTACCTGCTGTTTCCGCTCCATTATCTCCCTAATGACCTCGTAATCTGATTCGGCCGTCTTGAAGTGGCTTAGCATTTCGGCCTTCAATTCTGGATACCCGAAACTTGGATCATCCGCATGGTCCTCCAGAATTTGCCAATACCACTTCAAGGCGTCCCCAGTTACAAGGCAATGGAAGTCGGTGAACAACTGGTAGTGGGAGATATCGTGTTGTTCCCTTAATTTTTCCACGCGAAAAATAAAACTTTCAATAGTGATTCCTTTACTTGTGCCATCGAACTTCACGTGCCATTTGTCCAGGTCCATCTTTTTCCACGGTCGTGATCGTGTACTGTTATTGCCACCTTCTCTACTTTGATCTCCAGTTGAATTCCCTCCGTTTCGATACTCTGGTGTTGAATTCATGTTTGGACGGTTAGTGTGCGTGGAAGTTTCCAGACAAGCAACTCGTTCACCTAGGCCTGTAACATTGTCACGCACGTGACGAATTTCATTCGTACATTGCGAGACCATATCTTGTTGCTGCGCCATCATCGCCATCATTCGGCTCAGTTGCTCAACAATGTCCTCATTGGTACTAGGCCCAGTGTCTTTTTGTTTTGAGCCTCCGGCGTTCGAGTCGCCGGTCGGGATACCTTCCTGTCCACTATCTGTCATTTCGAAGAGTTGGTCGATTTTTCTTGAAAAGTTCAGACCGCAATCAATAGAATTCAGAGAAACTTCTTCCGTGACCGTCGAGACTGATTGACGATAGTCCCTACTATTTGCAGCGCTGAAAATTTTCGCTGTACACCTACAAAGGAAGTCAACTGGATCTGGGTCAACTGGTTGAGTAATCCCTGTGTCAATTTGGTTCAAAATCCGACCCGCGTCTAAGTTGGCTTGTGCCCTAGCTACGCTTCGTGTTACCCTACGATTTAAATTGCCACCAGGTAATATATCTTCTTCGCGCTCACCCATTCACTACAAATATACCCCAGATCGAACCGAAGTACGAAATAACCCTTACGTTCACGAATATCGAAAGAGCACTACCAAAAATTCAACAAAACGACAATATAAAACCACTAAAAATGAGAACCCAAACAAAATAAAAAAATTATTATACAACAATGTATTTCAAAAATTGTACAAATTATTTTTATTGTTTTCGGTTCACTAACAGTAATAATTCAAAACTAATTCAAAAGGTAAATAAATATGAAAAATAAAAAATGCGAATATAAAAAAATATATATGTATCTATGTATGTATTTATGTAAGGGGGAGTGTGAAATTAAACACCGCAAAAAATATAAAACAAAACAACTAATTATTTAAAAAAATTCAGAAAAAAAATTCAGGCGATTAAAGATATACGTGTTATTGAAATATTCAAAAAAATAAATAAAATATATCTCAAGGGTATTATAATTTATGTGTAAACTATGTATAACTGATAATTTGAGTGAACTTCAGGGGACTAATTCAGTTAAATATGTATACAGAATATAAAAAAAGGAAACTCACTTAAATGTGTATATAAAATGAAAGGTGTATATAATGAACTTAAATCTAAAAAAAAATATTCAAAACAAATTTTTTTTTTTTTTTTTTTTTTTTTTTTATCAAAAAATTATAATTTTATGCCGAAAATTAAACTATAAAAATTCTCTTAAAACTTCAAAATTCAATTCAAATAAAGCTCGTAAAAAAAAGAACTTTAATAAACTTTCTAATAAAAAATTATAATAAGAAAAAATTTTTTTTTTTTTTTTTTGCCAAAAAAATTCAAATATTAGTGAATTTGTATATGTACTTTAAATTTATGTAAGTAAGTATGTTTTGGTGTACATGGGGTGTTGCCTTAGCCAAGTCAAGGCAGGAATGTTCAAAACTATGTATGTTTATGTGTATGTCAGTCTGTGTCCAATGTCTAAGTCACGTCGTTTTTCATTGAAGGTGAGGCACTACATGTACGGAGAACTGGCTCCTTACATGGCTGCCGTTCCACTCCCCAATGAAAACTCAATTTACCCCCTAGTGGATGAAACTACAAGCCTCACTAAACATGTACGGTGCAGAACTGCACATGCGGCAGCTTAAATAGCATTGTCCACTATAAAAAAAAATATAATTATTCGCCGTCTCAACTTCAGCGTCTACTCCTAGATCTGTAGAAGATGCAAAAAGGTACGGAGAAGTTGAGGCGGGAATCCCCCCAAGGCTAATCGAACAGATACAAATCACTTGTCACAGTGGCAAGCGATGTTATCCCTTCGATTGTCATCTGTCCAATAGCGATAGTTAAAGAAATAAAAAGAATTAGAAAGCTGAAATAATAGTAGAAGAAGAAAAGAGTAAAATATTGAAAAGCAACAAAGAGATTAGGCATTTTTGCAACTGTTGATGTTGTTGTATGTTGCAAGTAACAAGTCGTGGATTTGCATTAAACGTTGGGCGCCATTGTTACATTTCTGGTTGCACCGGGTAGAGGTGAGGTGGAGGGCAGGCATGCTTGCGACCCAGGCTAGCTCGACGGTGGGTGGATTCTTTTCCACCTCCCCTTACCCACAGAAACATAAACAAAATAATCATGCCTTAGGAGGGGGAGTACAGTGAAACGGTGCAAAAGAACTATGAGGAAAGTGTTGAAGAAAGCGTGGAAATTAAAACCTGTCCCTTTCCAGTCCGATGGAGTCTATCCCACCCTCTTCAGCGTAAACACGCGAAGCCATGGGCGCTGTGCTGACTCCTATTACCTTACAGCGCCCCCGAACTCGGTCATTATACGTCAAAGAAGAACGTCAGTCAATGTCCATTTTGTCCATTCCTACCTATCCTCTTTCGCACCAAAGCAACACCCACACCAAAACGTTAGAAAATTTACTCCTCCATTATGACTTTAGTTATTCAACCCATAAAAAAGAGAATAAATTTCATGTACTTTACAAACTTCTTCTTTAATTCCAAAATAACTTATTACATTTACGTGTTTACTTCTAAAAATTAATTTCCTTAAAGTATGTCCTAGTATGTATTTAGAAAAATTCAAATTCTATAAGTATAAGTATGTGATTGTAGGTTAATGTATCTGAGGGATACAAAAAAAATCTCAACGAATAAAAATCTCGACAAAGAAACTTTTGTAGGTGTAGGTATGTATGTATGCAAAAAAACAAAAATCTCTGTGTATGTACGTTTATGTATGTAAATAAAAAAACAACAATATATATGAACTCACCTTTTCACCACGGCGATGAAGGTACCCACATGCGCTGCTGCTACTGAGGGAGAGAAATTGCAAATATACGATATCGCTATTATTACATACGTACCTACCTACTCGTTTATATTACAAATTTACGTGCTTGTTCTTTAATATTTTTCTTTAGTAAATGTTTGATCACTCGCTCGTGTTTGGGTGCGGCGAGCGAGTCACCACCAATTAAACGCAAAAGGAAAATATATAAAATTATGATTAAATAAAAAAACTTATAAATAAAGAAAATATGTGAATCGGATTAGTTAATCGATATTGCAGAGAGAAAACAAAAAAAAAACAAACAAACAAAACGGGCTAGATCGATAATTAATTATAATTCCGGCTTAATATCTTTCTTTGTAAGAAACCCAAAAAAAAAAAAAAACAACAAAATGTATGTACACGTGGAAGACGTGTGCAAACGAATTGATGGCAAAGCGTAACAACAAAAACTATGGTTATGTGATGGTTAACTAAACAAAGGCAAAAAAAAGGTGTGGAATAAATCAACGTATGAAAAAAAATGTTTGAAAATTTAATATACCCCCAGATGTTAAAGCTATGTCCCTTCCCTTAATTCGATCTATGTGTGAGAATAGCGTAAGTTAGTTGGATGAAAAAAAATGATATGTATGTATAAAAAAAAGGTCTAAATATAAAAAAATTAATCTGTGCGCTGCCGCTCCTCTATGGAATTCCCCCGTGGTTGACGACTCGTTATTGTTTTCGCTTTTTCGTTGTTTCCAATCGTTCCTCCAAATCTTGTGTGCCAATAACCAGATGTTCCAATAATAATTATGTCAGTGTTATTTATGTATGTATGTATGATGATCCAGACCACTGAACCCACTCAGCTGTTTAGCCACTGGAATGGATTTATGTTACTTCTATCCGCAGCCCAGCTGTAGATCGTTGGCCAAGAAAATTCTGTTGTTGTATGTATGTAGATGTGTCTTATGTTTGGATGTGAATTTCTCTGTACGTTTTTGCAGTTGGTGTTATTTTTGTATTAGCCGAGTCCTGGTGTTAACTGGATTGCGTTGTTGTTGTAATTGTTGTAATGGTATATTGACGGATTCGATGGATTACTGTGTGGTTGTTGTAATTTGTAATTATATATTAGGCGAATATTTACGTGTGCCTGCAAATGTGACTGTTAAATGGCTATTGATATGGAGTAGTGGTGGTTGGATGTTTGTTTGATTGTTGTAACTTTTATGAAATTCGGTTCTAGGTGGATGTATATGGATGTATAGCTGTTGAACTACAAATTTTTAGCGGGATATTGGGATGTTGTGCAATTAGACGTTGGTGTTGTTGTAATTGTGATGTTATGTAGTTAATTGTTGTATGTGTGGATTGAAACCCCAAAACTTGACGGAGGTCCTTTTTGGCGACCTACAACAACACAAAAAAATCTATGTATGTATATGCATACATATGTACAGATCTCTGTGGCAGTTTGCAATAATCGCTTAAGTAAAAAAAAATATGATTTCGAGATAAATTACTTTTTATATACAAAGGCGTTTCTTAAAAAAACTCACAAAAAGCAGATCAAAAATTATAAATATGAAATCGATGGTAACCCATGTTTTGATTGACTTTTTCTTAATAAAGCAAAAATGTTACGAGGAAGTTTCATCAAATATGTACATACATACACATCTATTGTGAGTTAAGCTAAACTGCCTTTTTTTTTTTTTTTTTTTTTTTGTTTGTGATTGAGTTATATGCATGAAGGTTTTACAGGCCTATAGAGTTTAGAAAATGAGAATAACATCGTCGACTTAAGCGGTTATGCTTGTGACCACAGATATGTGCACGTGGGACACACTTATCTGTGCCTCCATATGTGCGTCCCAGCATACATACATATAACTATCTACATACACACATACAAAGGTGATTAGCACTTACCTCCAGTTCCTGCTGGTGCAATTAGACCTCCTTCCTTGGTGGGAGATGGTGATTAAAGTGCTGATTTTTGGGATAGGAATAACTCTCGATGTTTTCAAATTTTTGTTATTTTATTATTTTTTTTTCCACTACAGAGTTTTTTTTATTTTTTCTTTTTGTTTTCCTTTTTTTTCTTCATAAAACACTTTCTCTGTTTCTGTAAAAGTACTAAGACCGATATTCATAAAAAAAATAAAGCAGGTTTTAGCAATTGTATTAAGTGACTAATTTTTTTTTTTTTTTTTTTATATAAATTTTAAATTTTTAAGGGAATTAGTAATTAATAACTATTATCTAACACGGTAAAATTAATTGAAATCACTCAAATCACTTCTTATATAAAAAAAAAGACACATTTCACTTCACTGCACTTCACACTATTTTTTTTTTTCTTTTACTCACTTTAAATTGACCCGACCGCAACTTTTCTATTATGACCCGTTGGTCACATTAAACGCCCTTTTATAGAGGGTTAGACAAACGGACAAGCAACACGAATTAACTGTCCTCTTATGTATTTAATGAAAACGTTACTTTCTTTCGTGAAAGTGACTAATTATCCATATATGGACAAACATAAAGCCACTCGTAGCTTCGGGTTCGATCCGTGGCTTAGAGACACATACACACAGATACCACAGTGGATTTTCTGTTATTAACATTTACACTTTCGACACTTAACATTGACACTGTACAACTACATACCTATGTTACAGATACGTACATTTAACATATGTGGCAAAGGCTGCCGTAACAGGATTTAAGTCAGGGACCTGGAAATTGGTACAGAGCTATATGATACCAAAACAATTTTTGCGCATAAAAGTGTAGGTTATCGGAAAAGGGGACGTGGCACCTGCCATATAATCTTAATTTTTCAAGCTGATTATCTCTAAAGGAGTTCAAGGTAGGGAGCTGAAAATTGGTATAGAGCTAAATGATATAAAATGCATTCCCACGCATAAAAGTGAGGGTTATCGGAAAAGGGGGCGTGGCACCTCCCATACAAACTTAATTTTTCAAGCTGAATATCTATAAAAGCGTTTAAGGTTGGGACCTGAAAATTGATCAGGAGTTTAACGATATCAATAGCATGCTTATGAAAAAAAAAAAAAAACAGTAGTTTTGGGAAAAGGAGGGGGGGGGGGGTGTCACCTCCCATGCGTTCTTAATTTTTAAGGCAAATATCCCTAAAAGCGTTCATTGCATGTACATAGAAATCACTATGCAGATATACGATATCAATACCATGTTCACCAAAAAAAAAAAAAGATTTATCGAAAAATGGGGCATTGCACCTCCCATACGTACTAAACTTTTGAGGCTGAATATATCTAAAAGGGTTGGAGGAGAGGCCTGAAACCATTATGGAGGTATACTATATCAATACTCTTACTTACTCAGTTAAAATAGCCAATACTCAGTGAAAATAAATATCCGGAACAGAAAACTAAAAATGTTGTGTATCGTGCAGCCTTAAACTGAATACTTAAATTATATATTTTTGAAGTTGTATACACAATGAAGTAGTGAAAAATCGTTAGTTTTTAATTAAAAATATTACCGGTGTAATAACAATTTTTGAAATGACATTAATAAAAAAAATCTATTTTGGGCAGAACGAAGTTTGCCAGGTCAGCTAGTATATATATAAAATTGGGTGTAGTAGTTAACCGATTTCGCTAAAATTTTGAACATGTATTACCACTAGTTATAAAAGTGTATACACCAAGTTTCGTCATAAGATATAAATTATTTGTCGAGTTATAGGCTCAGAAATCTCGTATATTCCTGCTTCTAAAAAGAGGTGGTGTCACGCCCATTTTCCAAAAATGTTCTGTTTTTTGTTTTATGTCTATAGCTGGACTTCTACCACAAAATTTCAATGATATGTCTTTATAATTGACAGAGATATCGCTTAAAATGATTTTATTAGGCCACTTTATAATTCATCATATCATATCATACAATGGCGCTATTATAACTCTGACGAGTTTTATGGCCGAGCTTCTCTCCCAATTCGAGGTGTGCTCCTTTTTGTTTTTCCTACTAATTGGGTGGACCTACAGTTTTATGCCGGCTCCGAACGGCGAATGCATTTTTCGTGAGAAGCTTTTTCATGGCAGAAATACTCTCGGAGGGTATGCCGCCCACTGCCGAGAGGTGACCGCTGCTCTTAAAAAACCCAATGATTGGATTTTTACTAATTAGAAAAATTGTGGCCGCTGTGGTGCAGTGGGTAGAGTGCTCGCCTGCTATGCCAGAGGTTTCGGGTTCAAATCACGGTCCGAGCAAAACACTTTATAATTCCCATATATAAAATTGGGCGTGGCGGTCAACCGATTTCGGCAATTTTTCGTCCAAACATTTATGACTTATAAACTTTCACTGTTTGCCCCTTAATAAGTGGGCGTGGCACCGCCCATTTTCCAAAATTTCACCAAATTTTTTCATAAGGGCCTGAGCTCAATACGTGGGTGAAATTTCATCACTCCAGCTCTATTAGTGACTGAGTTACCAAATATCCGATTTTTTTCTATATAGGAAAAGTGGGTCTGGTCATGGTCCGATTTCGCCCATTTTCAATACCAACCGTCCCAGTCTGGATACCAACTTACATTTCAAATTTCATCAAAATATCTCAATTTTTTCGCGAGTTAGAGTGCGTACGGACGGACGGACATGGCTCAATCGATTTCTCTTTTCACCACCACGAAAATTTTTTAATTGCTATGCTGGTGACAATCCGTGTGTATACGTACACTCTTTAGCAACCCAGCAACAAATCTACGCCTTAGTTAAGAATTATTAGAGAAGATTTAAATTCTCACGAAAAAAGGCCTGAAAATTATAAGGGAAGCAAAATTGTATGGCGTAAGGCTTAAAATAAGGCTGAGTTTCCTGTGTTGATCATCAGGCCATAAGGAATACTCTCTGTCTCTCTGAAAGCACACCTTATTTCTGAGGCTTCTCCGCTAGGAAAATAAGGCTTATTTAAGGCCTTCTTATAACCTGACATTCCGGCCTTACGCGGTGTATGAATACTTTATAAATGTTTTAGTAATAAGGTGTTATTTGTTTAGCTGCATAATTCACATTTTTTCTGCGATTTAAGCGTTGCGGCTATTTAATAATAAACAAGTAAGGGAGCCTAAGTTCGAGTGGAATCGAACATTAGATACTCAGCTCTATGCTTCATTGTTTGTTTTCGCTTGATGGAAATACGGTGTATTTTATATAAAGCGAGTGCCGCATAAAGTGGGCGTAGCCACGCCCATTTTCAAAATTTGTATCAATCATCCAACTAAGGATATAAATATTATTGTTAATGCAAAATTTCATTCCTTTATGACTTCTAGTTACAAAGATGTCACGTTAAAAATTCCAAAAGGGTGTTCCAGAAATATCTTTGTTAAAAAGTAGGCGTGGTCATACACCGATTTCGCTAAAACTTTGAACATGTATTACCACTAGTGAAAGTTTATACATAAAGTTTCTTCATAATATCTCAATTAGTTATGGGCTCTGAAATCTCCTAGATTCCTTTGTCTAAAAAGAGCCGGTGCCATGCCCATTTTCCAGAATTTTTCTGTTTTTGCTTCCGGTATATTGTGGGACTCATTCCACAAAATTTCAATGAATTATCTTTATATTTGACAAAGATATCGCCTAAAATGTTGTTATTAGGCCTCTTTATAATTCCCATATCTATATCTATATCTATCTTCTTATATCTATATATATAAAAATGATTTGGTATTTAAAAGAGTTTTTAGTGCTTAGCACGAAATTTTTATTTTAATTCAATTTTTAATTGTTGGGGTAAGTGGAAAAAAATTCAACAACTATTTACAGCGAAGGTTGAGTGTATAGCTATTTCACGAAAAACCATTTTCGATCATCAGCACTCTTTTCGGAAGTGGAAGAGGATTCACCGGGGATTGAACCCGAGTCCATTCCATCTTCAGCCGCAATGACCCAATGCTTAACACACTCGGCCATTGAGACTCTGTGCAAGCTGTTGGATTTTCACCACTTTTGCCTTTTTCATTTTCAACATTTAACGTTAGTGTGTATATGCTTTTGCATATATTCTACCCAAACGTGCTGAATTTTTTGTTGGCAGTTCGCAATGAACATTTGTTGTTGGTATGTATTTTTTTTTTTTTTTTTTTTTTTTTTTTTTTTTTTTTATATACCAACAACGTTAACAATTTTACTTGAAAGAGTTTTTAGTGCTTAGCACGAAATTTTTATTTTAATTCAATTTTTAATTGTTGGGGTAAGTGGAAAAAAATTCAACAACTATTTACAGCGAAGGTTGAGTGTATAGCCACTTACCCCAACAATTAAAAATTGAATTAAAATAAAAATTTCGTGCTAAGCACTAAAAACTCTTTCAAGTAAAATTGTTAACGTTGTTGGTATATAAAAAAAAAAAAAAAAAAAAAAAAAAAAAAAATACATACCAACAACAAATGTTCATTGCGAACTGCCAACAAAAAATTCAGCACGTTTGGGTAGAATATATGCAAAAGCATATACACACTAACGTTAAAT